>VZRV01004041.1:48463-102614 GCA_013398115.1 Falcunculus frontatus | reverse complement strand
CGGGGCTCGTCCCGGTGCCGCCTGCCCCGGGGCCGCACCGGCCCGGACCTGCCCGGGAGCATCCCTGTGCCCGCGGGGGCGGGGGGACGGGCGGCCTCGCCCACCTTCTGTCTCGCTGCGCGGCGCTCAGTCCCGCTCTGCCCGCCCCGGGCCGGCCCGCTCCTCTGCTCCGGGACAAAGGCATCGGGTCGGGGGCGCAGGCGACAGCCGAGCTGTGCTGGTGCGAGGTGACAGCGGCGCTCCCGACGTGCGGCGGGTGCGGGTTAGCGAAACGCGCCCCGCGCTGGGGCTGCACTGACAGCCTCACCTGGACAGGTGCGGCCGCAGCCCGAGGCGCCGGGGCTCAGCCCACGGCCGCAGTGCCTCTGGGCTGCCCGCGGCGACGTCCCGTGCCGGACTGGGAAGGAGACGCTTCCCTTTCCTGCAGAAGTTGCCCGTCCTCATCCAAAAGCCTGTCGTCAGGGTCAGGTTGTTCACACAAATGCTCTGTCGGGTGTTACCTACCTATGGGACATTAACAGCCATCGGTTTAACGTTGACATCAAATTATAATGTTGTTTTGCATTATAAACACCGAGCCTCATTCTCAAGCTTTCCCCTTGCTATTATCACACTTATTTTTAGACATTGTCTGAGGTGTTCAGGTGCTTGATTATGGAAACTGGAAGAGTACTGTATAATCCTCAACTCTCAGGGCAAAAGAATTGGTAATCGTGGGGGGAAAATGTCTTTTAAAGCAAGGTTTTAAGCAGCATGTGAGTGGGCCTTACTGCATCTCTTCCCTTCCACATAGTTGGCAATTGAATTATCAGTGCAGATCAAGGCTACAAAGGGATACATTTCTTGCGAAAATCTTTTATGACTGCAAAGTCAACACGTCAGCATTTATAGAACAATCTGCAGCACACACGCCCTAGAAGGCTGTCGGCCGACCTCTGTCCCTTAAAACCTAAGATGACATCGAAGTAATCTTGATAGTAGTTCTTCTTTCATAATCTTATCAAAGAGACATTTTTTTCCCTGCCTGATGCAAGAGGAGGGGAGGGGAGGAAGCTGATAAGAACTCCCTCAGAGCTCAGGAGTAAGTCAGGTGTCCTCTGTCTTCCAGAGCTAAAATAGTAAAACTCCTCTGAATTACCCTCCTAAATGTAATCCCAGCAGTGCTTTTCTCAGATTTTCCCTCAATCTCTTGGTGGATTTGTGGTTTCCCCCCTTCGAATCCTGCCCAAATGTTGGCAGGTACAAACCATAGGGTACAAACCAAAACAGCTCTGTCCTGCGTCTCTGCTTCTGTTGCTGCTCTGCAGAGACCTTCCCTAAGCTCTGGCATTTTGTTTGCCATGGAAAGTGTCTTCCTTAATCTTTGTCTTTTAACATTTCAAGAACAGAGCTTTGAAATTCACACTGGTTTAGCTGCCGCACTGCTGACCTGTGAGCTCCCCTTGTCCCTGCTCTTCCTGCTGCACACCAGCACTGTCCCAGATAGCAGCTCAGGCTGCTCCTCCATGAGGTCAAGCTGATGATCTTCCTGGGAACCGAGCAAAAAGAACAGCTGCCAGAGCTTATGGTAGCCCAGTGGAGCTTTGTTTCCATGAAAAATGGAAAAAAATGGGATACAAGGTGCTCTAGAAATAAAGCACTAAGGTCTAATAACCTAAGGTTGAGATGATTTGGACTGTTTTTCAGTTACCATAAACAGCCAACCAAGCAAACACCACCCTGGATGCACACTAAGAAGTCAGTTAACTCCAATCTGATTGCCAAGAGCATGGGGGCTGGAAATACAGAATGAAGCTCAGCCATTCAGACCTGTCCCACCAAGGGACACCAGCTGCTTAGAAGAAAAACCTGGTCCTGCTGGGAGCACACCCTGGGAACGGGCACCCTGGGTCCTGCACTCCAGGAGTTTACGTTTGTCATTGTTCTCAGTCATTTCATTACTACCAAAGACTTAAAAAACCACAAGAGGTTATCAAGGACACATGGAAAGCTGGAGTGATTCTGCTGGCTGTGTGGATGTGTGTTGTAACCACTAATTGCCCGGGAAGCCATGGAACGAGCTTGGCAGCCGAGTGCGAAGCTGGAGGGAAGAAGAGGCGTGCGCTGATTGGCAATACTGCAGTCTGGCTGCCTTCACAGCTTTCTCCAAAGCTCTTCTGGATCTGGTCCCCAATGCACAAAAAATACCTTTCTGGAAATTAAAAGAAGAAAAAGAACCTGATAGCATAATTCTTTGTGAAAGGAGTCTTTTATATCTTATCCTTAAAATAAAGCTTCCAAAAAAACCTGGGGTTTATGCAGCACACTGCTGGGGTGGGGGGGAGTGGGAAGGGGTGTTTAAAGGTTCAGGTTTAAACACAGCAACTCAGATGCTTAATTCCCAGCTGATCCCAGAAAAAAAAACCCCTGAATTTGATGGCAGTTCCTCCAAGCCTGCTCTTAGCCAGATCCACCACGGAGGGATTCTGTGCTCCGCGTTTCCATCAGCTGTCTTCTTGTGTGCTGGCCCGGCACCCATCAGCAGCTGTTGGGTGCCCGTGCTGCTCACCCAGGGCTTGCAGAGAAAGAGCTCTGACCTCAGCTTGCTCTCACTGTGGTCACGGGGCCTGGTGGGGCACAGGAGGTCCCCAGCCACAACACCTCATTCCCGGAAGGGCAGGAGGGCCCGGAGGGGATCCCCTGCTGCCTGTGTGGGAACACAGCAGCTGGCACTGCCAAGGTCTTGGGCTCTCTCGATACAACACTGCCATGAGGTCATCACCCACAGACCACGGGCAGGGCAGCTCAGGGCTCCCCCAGCTCGCCCTCGGTTCCAGCACGGCTGCAGCAAGGCTGGGCCAAACCAAGCCTTGCACCGCACAGCTGCCAGACACTGCCCTGGAAGCAGCCAGAGCCGCCTGCAGCCGGGGGACAGCCTCCCTTCAGAGCAGGCTGGTGGGACGGGGAACACGGGTGTCATGGGGCTTCCTGCTGCTGCTGCCGCCGCAGCGACAGTGCTGAGCACCCCGGGGTCGGGACCGTGCCACGGGAGGTCGCTCTGCCACCGCCGATCGGTGTCCCTGGCCCTGCCCCGCAGGGCCGCAGCTGTTCCCTCTGCACGGAGCCAGGGTACACTGTGTTCACTCCGAGTCCTTGATTAAACAAAATGTTTATGCGTGCCTCTGCTCCAGCAAACATCTTGGCGGCTGCACGAAGCCTGTTCGCTGCTGCTGCTCCAGCTGCACTGGAGTTGGGGCAGGGTCTATGCGATGCTTCAGGTGCCTTGCTGGGATGGTCTCCACTCCAGGAACACCCCACCTCCCCCCAGTCCCTGCACCCCCAGTTCCACTGGGAGGGACCTTGTCTGCTGGGGAAGGCTGTGCCCCGCAGCCCATTGGTGCCAAGGGGAGCTGCTGGCCCTTTTGAAAGGCTGGGGGAGGCCATGCTTTGCATCTTTACTCTGAGGGAGTGACACTCACCCCACAAACCCACCACCCATTTCCCACCTGAGCAGGGCTTTGAGGTGCATCTTGAGATTTCAAGAGCAGCTAAGACATTTCCTGGGCTCCATGGTGCCTCCAGCAGAGCAGAACACACTGTCACTGTGCCTTCTTGACATCCTGCTGCTGCACCTGCTGATCGTGGCCATGTACAGCACCATGGAGTTAGGTGGGCATACCCAGCCCCGGCCAGAGGAACCGCAGCGCTCGAACTGGCTCTCAGGGCTGTCCTGATTGCAACTCCATGTCCCCTGTCCTCTCCAGCCAGTGTCGTCCAGGATATGCCTGCTTTCTTCCCTGCCTGAGGGGATTGTGCCAGCTGTGCACATCTGGAATTAACTGGGGACAGGCTGGCCCTGCTGTGTCATCTCTCAGGCATCATGCAGCCGCTGGTCTGTGCGTGCAGGGCAGCCCTCAGCCAGATGTGCTGTCATCACACTCATGCTGTTGCTCCAGCTGATACCTCCAAACCCCTTGGAGAGAGTGGTGTGACTCCCTCACCAAGCCATATACCCTGTGAGGAAGGAGCAGCATGCCCTGGGTGAGTGGGGAACCAGCATGTTGAGGTCATTTACAACTCTGCCAGGTGAGACCAAGGGAAGGGTTCTGCAGGACTTAGAGAGGACCAAGACCAAAGCTCACAGCTCTATCCTTCAACTCAGGAGGCCAGAAAGGAGAAGGTGCTGATGGCCAGTCAGATGATATCAACCCACACTGGACTCCCAGCCTGGAGTGTTTCCCAAGATCACGGGCTCTCAGCAGAGCTGGTTGCCCAAGCGGCTTGCATGCCCCTGCCAGGCTGTGTGCCATGGCTCTTGCGAAACAGTGTTGATAAACACTCTGGGGCATGCCAACTCCTGCAGGATGACAGCTGATGTGCCCGGGCCGTAAGGAGTGCCTGCACAGTGAGAGGAATTTTCCACTCCTCTGTGGCAAGCGTGTCTGACCCTCCTGCGGGACTGTCCCCAGCAAGGCAGAGATTATCTGCTGGTGTCCCAGCCGGCTTGCAAGGCCCAATAAACCCCCCATGCAAGGGCTCTCCTTAGGCAGACGGCAAAGCAAGGGGTGGTTGCGTTGCCTGGGGCACCCTACAGGGCTGGGTTGGGGTCCCGCTATCCCCAAAGAGACCCCACCATCCCCATTTCACCATGGGGCCATTCTTGTGTCCTGGCAATGAACTGCCCCTTAGCTTCCCCTTTCCAAGCACCTGGGCCAAGCTGGGGTGAGCCGTGTGCTGCTCCGTTCCCTGTCCCAAGGACTTGCCTTCCTGTGATTCTGGTCCTCTTTCCATATGCCCTGAGGGCAGTGGGGGACTCTTGACAGGGCCCTCCAGGCTGACTGGGTCAGCTCTGCCCAGGTCTGTCTTCTAGCAAGTTGGAAATGCCTCAAAGACCAGCAGGTTTGTGGTATGAAGAGGGTGTGCTCCATCCTGTGCTGGCCAATGTTTGGTAATTAGCATGTGAAAACCCAGTTTGATTTGACCGGTGTGTCCTGGAGCTGCAGTTCCTTTTGTCCACCCTGCCATCCCACTGTGCACTCAACAGAAGCATGAAAAGCTCATGCCAGACAGCGCAGACCTGGACAATGCATCTGTGCATAGTGCCACATGTGTCCCTGTTCCCCAACGCAGCCTGGCACATGCTGTACCATCAACAGCACAGTAGCTAAACATCAGCCAACACCTGGAGAGAATGGGGGGGGTCACAGGACCCTTCCTTCCTCCTTTCCTTCCTTCCTTCCTTGCTCCCTCCCTCCCTTTGCCTTGATATGTTAATTTTGTCCACAAGCTGAGCAAAACAAAACAGAATTTGCACTAAAAATGCTACTGACTGTCTGTGTGATCCCTTTTGCATCCTTTGTTTGTTCTTATTTGCATTATTTATCTTCGCTCCCTAGAAAATAATCAATTTTTATAGGAATGCATTAACTACAATTTAAAAGTGAAAAATCCAGAGACTTTTTANTTCCTTCCTTCCTTCCTTCCTTCCTTCCTTCCTTCCTTCCTTCCTTCCTTCCTTCCTTCCTTCCTTCCTTCCTTCCTTCCTTCCTTCCTTCCTTCCTCCCTTCCTCTTTCCACCCTTTTTTCCTCTCTTTTGCTGCCACCTGGACATGCCCCTGCTGCCACCCTGGTGCTCCCTTGCTTATCCTTCTGGCATCTGGGCTAGCAGCAGCAGAGATGCTCACAGCCCAGGGCTGC
Organism: Falcunculus frontatus; assembly: GCA_013398115.1. Classification (NCBI taxonomy): domain Eukaryota; kingdom Metazoa; phylum Chordata; class Aves; order Passeriformes; genus Falcunculus; species Falcunculus frontatus. Next base: position 96,938 of record VZRV01004041.1, on the reverse strand, counting down.
TCATACCATTTTGCACCTGGCTGCTGCCCTGTGCTATGTGTGGTGGCTGTCCCAGCCCAGCTGGACTGTGGTGGAGCAGCACCACTTGCTCTGACTGATCAGGGTTCTCTGTCCCTTCCCATGTCCCTGCAGCCTCCAGGCCAGCGGGTGCTGGACCAAGGCACTGTGGGAGCCAAGAGAGTGGCGGAGTGATGGGATGCACTTGCTGAGGGTCCTGCTGGGAACACACCCTGGGAACGGGCACATGCAGGGGTCTGTTGCTGTGTGGGAACCTGCACTTCGGATGGAGACAGTGGCAAGAGGAAGAGGGGCTTACGGTTTGCTCATGGCAGCAGACACAGGAACACTGCTGTCCCTTGGCCCCAGCTTGTGGCATCGTGGCTTGTGCATGTCAGCAGAGGTGACAGTGGCAGCGCAGCTTTTGGTGCCTGCACCTCTCCACTGGGGAGAAACAGAGCTTGGGCAAAAGGCAGCAGCAGCGGCAGTGAGCCCCGTCCTGCCCCCGGGTGTTTGGGACATGCTGTTCTCTCAAGCGATGATAAGGACAATCAATAATAAAAGCAGGCAGATGGAACGCAAGCCCGGCCTCCAGCCAGCGACCTTCAGGAGCTGGGTTACTGGAGCAGGCGCATTTTGGCAGTGGCCGGAGCAGCGTCGCGTCGGGAGCCAGTGCAGGGTAAACACGGCTGCTGTAGCGTTCGGACAGCGCACGGCTCGGCCACCAGCCCCCTGGCACGCAGCCTGATAGCACCGGGCATCGCGGCAGCTCAGGCACACGCTGTGCACCTCGGTAACGAGCTGGGACAGTAACAAAACTGCACGGAGCGTAGGGCTGCGTCACAGACTGTCCCCGGTGGCCGCGGGGGCGGGTGGCCCGGCAGCCCCGCACATGCGCTGGGGAGGCGCAGCCGGCCGAGCCTCCGGAGTAACCCCGAGCGCTTACATAACCACTTGCCTGCACAAACCGCTGCACAAACATGACCCACTCACTGCCGATCTCAGCAAGATCCTGATAAAGCAGAAAAACAGCAACCCCAGCCCAGTGCCTGGACACAGCTGGCCCAGGCTGCTTGGGGCTGTGACGTGGGAAGGTCAGCAGTGTCCTTGCCAAGCAGCTGTGGGGCTCCAGCGCTGCGTAACAGCCTGGAAGGTTCGAGCTGGCCCAGCGCCCACACGGGCGTCTGCCTTCCAGCAGGTTCTGGCTCTTTCTGAGCTTCTTGGAGCTGCAGCGAAGCTCAGAGTTTTGCAATTTTCCAGGAGACAAAGGGCTGTGGGACCACACACATTAACACCTCCTGCCCCAAGTGGAGGGTCCTTTTGCCCCCGGGGACAAAACAGCCTTTGCTAGTGGTAGGGGGAGATGCAAAGGATCCCAGCCTCAGGCTGGACTGTCCCTGCCTGGTGGAGACACAGGCTGTTTCTTTCTTTGATGCCCAAAGAGCACTCCCTTCTCCTGAACATTGACGTGACAAGGGGTTCGGGATGTGCTATCTCATGTCCTCTGTTTTGGGGACAGGGCAGCATCACTCCCATCGGTACTCTCAGTTCTGGCCATGGCAGAACTGGTACTCCACAGTGCTGGCAGGCACTCTGTCCCTCACATTCTTCTCTCCCTGCCATGGGGCCTGGTCCCTATCCCAAGTCTGAATGTGACACCGGCTGACTTCAGCTCTGTCAGCTCCATCTGGCAGTTCCTGCACTGCTACGGCTATGTGTGACCCTCTTTGGTCACCCTAAGGTCCTGTCCCATCAACTTCCCTTCAGCAGAAGTCCTTCCCTATGCCTCTGCACCTCACCTTGCCCAGGGCTGCAGCTGGACCAGCACAGGGACCTCCCTGCTGGCACCACATGGAGGAGCTGCCTTGGCTGGGCTCTGGAGACGTGAAGGCTGCTGCTGGCATGGTTGGGAAGATGTGGGCATCACGGCTCCCTTGTGGAAGGCCAAGTCTTGCACAGAACAGCTGTATGGGAGAAGAGGAGCGGGGGCAGCGGGTGCTTCAAGGCATATGCTTCCCCATTTGGGTTGGGAAGCCCTTCTTATTGGCATCTCCTGCCCTGCACATTGCTCCCCTTCCTCTGGGCATGTGAAGCAGGACAACTTCTCCAGCCCTTTTAGTGTCTGTGGCAAAGACCCACTGAGAAAAGCCTAAAAATAACCTAGAAATAGTGGAGGAGGAAAAAAAAAGGGGCTCTTTATTGCTTAACCAACAGGAGAACCAGTCGTTGCCTGGCAAAAATGAGAGAGGAACTGGGAGTTAAAATAACATCCGCTCGCAGGGAGCCAGCCCGGGCGGCCACGTTCCCAGGTCTCCCGCGGGCAGGAGCAATGTGCTGCTGCCTGCGTGGGCCGAACGCGTGGGAACTGTGTTCCTGAGCCACATCCAAGATCTGCGCCCCGCCAAGCTCCCAGTGGGGATGCGGGGACCCCTCCCTACACCAGCAGGATGCTCTCCACCACTGCCAGGACAGCTGCCTGTGGCCCCAGGAGTCATTCCCCTGCGGAGGATAGCGGGATGGGGTTTGTCTCGATATACTGGGTATAGCTGGTGTCACTGACCGCAGGCTTGGGCTGCTGGGCTTCCAGCAGCTGCTGGGATGGGGAGCAGGGATGTGGCTGGGGAAGCTTGGGAGAAACAACCAGAGCAAGGGGAACCAGGCTGTGCATGTCCCCTTCTTTGGTCTGTCCCAGCTGTGACCAGCCTGCTCACTGTGATGGTACCCTGGGTCTGACAGGAGAGCATCACTGCTGCCTCACCACGTTTCACTGCGGGAATGGGCAGCTTTTCACAGTGAGTGGGGGAACCAATCCCTTCATCCCATTCATAGCAACCAGGCATGCAGACTGTGGATGCCTGTGGCTTTCACTTGGAAGGTGCTGAAAGCAATCAGAAAACAGAGTTATATAAAAAATCATTTACAGAGTCTAGTCAAGTGGATCCAGCACAAGCCCAGCACATCCCGTCCCTCCTGTGGCATGCAAGGCCAGTTCCATGGGGCAGGAACAGCTTGCCTAGGACAGCCAACAGCTTTGCTGGGCCCTCCCCATCATGGAGAGCAGCAAAGCCAAGTGCTCCCTATGTCAGGAATCTCTCTTCTGCTTGACCTCAAACACACCTGCAGACCTGGAGTAGCAGAGGTGGCTCTCACAAGCCCAGCTGCAGCAGCGATAGCTTATCTGCCACTCTGTGCTCTACTCCTCCAGCACAGCAATGTGATTGCAAAGTGATAAATAAAACACTCTGGGCTCTGCTCCACCTCAGCGTGCAGCAGCCGCATCCCTTAGGGGTAACACTATTGTGATGTTCACACTGGCCAAGTCCTGCTTTTGGGAAGCTGCTCCTGAGCCCACAGGGAGCAGTCTGGGTGGCTCTGCCCTCCCGCAGTCAGGAAAGCCCAGAGCACTGAGCGTCATGACTGCTTTGGAGCCTCTGACCCTGCCTGTTCTCCAAAGTGCATGGTGTGGAGCTGTGGCAGGTACACCCTTTCCCAGGACACTCTGTCCCAGGCAAAGCCAAACCTCAGTGGCTGTTGCAGAGTCTGCCCTCACGTCTAAAACCTGTCCCACCCCATTCCCTCCACTGCCTGTGCAGTCCACAGCGCTGTCCTTGTCAGTCCTGGGGCTCTCCCCAGCCCCTGCCTGTGGGGAGGCGAGTGAGCAGCAGGAGAGCTGCCTTGTGGGACCTGGTAGCTCAAGCTGGCTCGGAGTTGTGCCAGCCCTGGGGCAGTTTGTAGGACCATGGTGTCACAAGTCGGGCACCAGAGGGAGGAAGAGCACTTGCCAGGCTCCCAGGGCTGCCTCTGTCAGGCTCTCTGAGAGGCATCTGGACACGGCCACATGAACACCCTGCCTGTGTGTGCCCGGGGCCGCTGTCTCCTCCCTCTCTGCCTCGTGCATGGTGACTGTGCCCTGAGTCAAGGTGTGATGCCCATCACACTGCAGCACTCCCGGCCCCCTGCGCCTCTCCGGCCATAGCACACAGTGTGACCAAAGCATGTGGAGCTTGGCAGGGCTCTGGGTCAGCCCTGTTTATGTCCTCAGCTGAGGGAGCCCCGACCTTAACAAGTCTGCAGCATTTTCCTCTCTGCATCCATTTGGCTTCTGCTCCATTCCTGCCTGTCCTCTCTACTGCTTGGCTTTGCAGCCTCCCTCTCCTTCCAGGGCAGCCATGGCACTGTTTTCCTTCCCCAGCTCACCTGTGCCAGCTCCTGGTTGGGCCACAGCACATGCTGCTCCTTGCCTGTTGCTCAGTCCCGGCCTGGGGGGATTTCAGTCTCAGTGTTCCAGCACTGGGAGAGGGGTCTTAGCAGACTCCATGCTGCTGTGCCTGGCTCCTGGTCCTCAGGATCAGGCCCTCACCACACTCCCTTGGACAGAGGCAAAGCATGTGCTAGTGATTTGGCCTCGGCCCAACCTTGCATTTGGCCTTGTAGTTTCTTGGAAGCTCCCAGTTGCTGCTGGGAACTGGGACCCTGTATCACTGATTGGGATGCTCCATCAGCTGGAAGGGAGGTGTGATGCAGTCCAGTGAGGGATATTGGGATCAGCTGTGGCAAAACGGCCTTCCCTTTGATCAAGTAGGGGTGCCTCCCCTTGTGAGGTGGACTTTGTGCAACTTGAGGGAATGGGGGAACTGTATCTGCACAGCCAGGCATCTCTATTCCCAGCGCTACTATTGTCAGCAGCAGAGGAGTGGGGCACTGTTGCAGGGTTTCTCAGCATTGCTTGTTTTCTGCTCATGGCAGAGCACTGTGTGCCTCATGCCCTTGCTTCCTGGTGGCCAGGAAAGTGAGGCAGAGCCCTATGCCGGGGTCTGGACCCTCTTGGGCTCAGGGGCTGTGTGGACCATCCTGGTCCCCAGGGAGGTGACACCTCAGTGCTGCAGCCCCAGCCATCCCTTTTACGTGGGGAGGTGAGGCTGCCTGTCCCTGCAGAAGCTCAGGTGCTCAAAGGTAACCTGGACCCACTTCCCATCGCTGCCCTTTGGCAAAGCCGTATGGTACACTCCTTGGAACAGGGCTTGAGGTGGCCTTGTCCTCTCCTGTTCCCTGCCCCAGTTCCCAGTGGATACGTGTCAGACGGATACGGGCTGGGCCGGGTGGCGGCGGTGCCTGACCCTCGCTCCTTCCCCGCGCGGCGGCCGCGGCTGGGAGCGGGGTGCGGCCGGGCGGCAGCTGAGCTGTGCTGAGCTGTGCTGAGCTGTGCTGAGCTGTGCTGTGTTGTGTTGTGTTGTGCTGTGCTGTGCTGTGTTGTGTTGTGCTGTGTTGTATTGTGCTGTGTTGTGTTGTGCTGAGCTGGGCCGTGGTATGCTGAGCTGTGCCGAGCTGTGCCGAGCTGCCCGGGGGTTGCCCTGAGCCGGAGCCGTGGCCAGGAGGTGGCAGCAGCCCCTCACCCTGTGCCAGGCCGGGGGTGTGGGGCTGAGACCCCTCCAGAGAAGCGCTCCCGCTGCTCTGTTTCCTCCTCTGGCAGCGTGACGAGGCGGAGCTCGGCCCTGGGCTGGAGGGCAGCCGGGCTGGGGGGGCTCCAGGGACACGTTGGGGTGAGGATGAGGGGACAGGGCGGCTCTGAGCGACACAGCAGGGTTGTGGTTTAAGCCCTGCACAGCGTTGAGGTTTGAGGCAGCAGCGTGTGGAAGTCGGAAAGAACAAACTGTTCAGCCGCCAGCCCTTCCAGCTTCTGCTTTCGAAGTTATCTAACAGCCCAAACAAACACGAAAGTGCTGGCTCAGCCGCAGCTGGCTGGCCTGGCCCGTTCGTGCGGGACACAGCCCATCCCATTCCTAATCCTGCAGCCCAGCCTTGCCGGGTCATTGCTTCTCCGTGGCTGGGTAAGGGGCTCTGCTCCCCTGCTCCTCACCGCAGCTGTGCAACCCCTTCCAGTGCCACCACTGATACCACCCGGGCAGCTTCTTGGGATCCCACTCCCGTGATGACTGGTGGTCACTTTTCCCTGCAGAGATGGACAACTCCATGGCTCAGAAGCTCCCTTGCACTCTGCTCTGTCCTGCTCAGCCCCAGCAAGCAGCACGGGATTGCCGTGGATATGCCATTTGCTGCGGCAGGGAGGCAGGATTGACACAGAGATGCCACGGCTGATCTGTGTGAAGAGGAGAGCACTGACCCACCAGCACCAGGGCACCCACAGCTCTGGAGATGGGCGCAGGCTGCAGGAACCACATGGTTCAGCCATGCATGGGGACAGGGACAAGCCTTCATGTCCCCAGTCAAGCTGTGGGAGCAAGAAGCTGCCAGGTCGAGGGATGAAGGAGGAGATTGCAAACGGTGCAGAGGCGGGATAGAGTGCCTGGAGAGCCCAGAGCAGGGTTCCATGAGTGACAGAAAGGGGAAGCTGCGGGCTGTGACCAGCTCTGACAAACAATGCTGAGCTGTGGTGTCTTGTCACACACGCCAAATTCACACGGGGGGGAGGGTGCAGGTGGGAGGGGGAGCGGGGAAGGGGTGGAGAGCTCTGTTACGTAGAGTGTCCTCCAGCCTTCCTTCCTGTGGCCACGGGCTGAGGGTATAAAAACAGTGGAGCTATAATTATCTGGGGTGGTGAGCAGCGCACCCAACTGCTGACTGCCATGGGCACAGCTGGAGACAGCAGTGCAGAGCTCCTGGGGCTGGCACCCAGCTCCACTGCTGCCCATCACAGCTCCTCCAGGGGATTTCTGTCATAGGATAACTGTTCTCCATCGTGTTAAGGCGATCCGGGATGCTCAGTGTTTCAATGGGCAAAATGGACACCTGAGAGTTTTACTGGACCTTGATCTTTAGTAAATTTGAGCCAGAGGCACTCAAGGATGCCCTCAGAAGGCACCTATGCCCATATGAGTGCCCTTCATTTCTGGGTGCAGGCAGATGGTTCCCCTGAGCACACCAGTGCAGGTTCACCACGGGTGGGAGGAGAGGAGAAGCAGCAGAAAAGGGTCAGGGCAATGCTGGGAACTACTGGGGGGATTAGAAAGGGTGAGAGGGGGTTTTGGCAGGTCTTTGTGTTGGAGAAGTGCTGGTGCAGTGGTCAGACAGGACAGAAAGGGAAGGACCAGAGTGAGTTTGGAGGTTGTTCCCTGGAGCGGATGGAGGTGTGTGGCCTGGGGTGGAGGTGGCTGTGTCCCTCTGGGGCATGCTTCACCTGCTCCTTTGCATGGCTTATATCATCCAGGTCAGGCTGAGGTAGCTCCAGTTTGGGCCATGATTTCTGGATCTCATGGGAAATGGTGAGCCAGGAGTGAGGAACTAAGTCAGTGTGTAAAGACACCTGGTCATTGTGAAAGGCTCAGTCCAGGTCTGGCTGAACGACGTAGAAAGTGTATGGGCTTAAAATTTACAGCCTCTCCAGCCTCCTCACCCTCAGCTGAGCACAGTGTTTGCTTTTTCTTCCCTGCCTGGGCTCCACGACTGAGAAATGCTGGGAACTTTCCATGTCCAACACAAAAAACCCAAAAGACATGCAAGAGAAAACAATGTTCACATTTGGAAGTAAAGAAGGCATCCATAATTTCAAAACCAATCCACACTTGGCAGGGAGCTGGGTAGGGAATGGAAACAGCCGCCTGAGCAAACTGAATGGGTCACTAAAGAGATTCTGGTGACCCAGCTGGGCTGCCTGGTTTGGGACAAGTGGTCTTGCTGGTCACCCTGGGAAGCCCAAAGTATGCCAAACTGAGGGAGAGGTTTTGGGGTATTTTAGGGCACTTTGGAGCAGGCCGTCAGCTCTTGAAGAGCTCAGCGCTGGTGGGCACAGAGTGGGAAGTGTCAGGCAGTGGCTCCAGTGTCGGTGGTGACTTGTCACACAGAGGCAAGCTGGGTCGAGCATGGGCACATCTCCTCCCATGGAGGGTGAGCTCCATGTCACAGACTGGGGTGGTTTGGGCTGGCTCTGCCACCCTTGAGTCACATCCTCTGTCCTGTGGCTGTGGATTCCTGGGTCCAGTGCTGGCTTGAGCCATTCACATCTCCTGGGGGTCTCAGCCCCAGCACAGAACACTGCACAGGAGCTCTTGGATGAGTCCCAGGAGCTTGGGAAGGCTGGAAGGTCTCATCTCCTGCTGCCCCATCCCATCTCTCACCCTGCTGAGCACCAGCTGAAAACAGCCTTCATCCAGGGACAGACTGGGGATCCAGAGTGCTTCGTCACAGATTGTGACTGCAGGGACACGTCCAGTGACAGGACACCCGCAGTTTGGCAGAGTCCATGTTCCCTTGCAAGGGAGACGGGGACAAAGGATCATGTGCAGGCTCTGGTTGCGATGGCTGCAGGCACAGACGTGGTCCCTGCGGAAGGTCTGCAGGGGTCAGGGTGAGGAGGAGCCCCTGCTCAGTGCAGTGGCTGTGCTGCTGCTGGCAGGGCAGCCCCTGCTCCTGCTAAGCAGCTTGGGAAGACAGCCAGCACCTGCAGCCCCATCTCACCTGCCCTGCTCCTCCTCTCCTGCGGGGAAGGACAAACCTGGGATTAGCTGTTCCTAACGCATTCCAGATACTTACCTCCCAGGATTCCCGCTCTGAAGGACTTTGTTGATGAAAGACACAAACCTGGAGCAGACCGTTTGGCTGACGAAAGACACAGTGGAAGTTGCCAGCAGAGCAAGTTCCCCGTGTGCTTGCATCAGGCTCCCAGGTTTCACCGGGGTGAGGCACGGCCAGCACCCTGTGCCCGGCTATGCTCCTGTCTGTCTTGTGGACCTCCTGTCCCAAAAAGGGATGAGGAAGCAGCTGCTGCCATTTTGTCCTTCTGGGGAGACTGGCAGGGGAGCTGGAGAGTACAGCTACATTCCATGGGAACCCTGAGGACAGGTTGTTCTCCTCAACTGCCCTGGGGACAGTGGGAGCAGAGAGGGGGTTTGGCCCAGGGCTGTGCAGGATCTGTGGCTGGAGGGTAAGGTTCGAGGAGGGTGCTGAAGCTGGGGTGGGAGCTGATGTGGCTCTGAGGGTACTGTGCTGCAGGCAAAGGCATCACCCTGCAGCACCAGCACAGGTTCACCTGTCCAGGTGGACACCTACCCACACAGGCTGACCAAGGACTTCTCCGTGAGCACAGGCAGAGGGTGAACCTCTCCCACTGCAGTGATGCAATCCTGGAATCACCCCTGAAGATGCTCGTCCAGACTCCACTTTCTGAGCTGACTCACAGTCTGCTTTCATCGTGGAACACCCCGTGCCTATGGAGTGCCTTTCCCAAGCAGCTGTGGTGGCGAGTGTTTCTTGTCAACAAGCCCTGCAGCTATCACACATCCCAGAGGACCCGGGGGCCCGTGGGCACATCGTGTGCTGGGGCACATCGGGGTGCGGGCTGGGCTCATAACCCAGAGTGTCAGCAAACATTTGTCCTTTCCCTACCCTGTGGAGAGGATGGGTCCCCAGGTCAGAGGTGACCTCCAGTTTGTGTGAGCAGCATGGCACTGGGGATGGGGACCTGTAGGTGGTCTTGGCAGAGGGGATTCCAGCAGGTGTTTCATAGTCCTCATTGGACTGCCTTGGGCTTGGCTTAAAGGTGGGTTGTCTCCAACACAGTGAGAAGAGCTTCCCTGGTGAGATTCCATCTCCTCCTTGGTAGAAGAGTTAGACTTTGAAGATCATTGTGGGTCCCTTCCAACTCAGGGTATTCTATAATTCTCCTCCTTAACAGCCTCTGTCCTCAAGGACCTGCCCCTATCACTCTCAGCTGAAGCTGGTCCCAGAGGAGGGTGTGGAGTGAGCCTCTCTCAGTGCCTCTCTCAGTGCCTCTCTTTTATTAGTGGGTTGTTTTTCCCCAGCACAAATACATCTGGGCTGGCTCATGGGCTGTTTTCTTCCCTGGGCAGAGAGTTGTGCCAACAAAGCAAAGTTTCTTCCTTATCCCTCCCCTTTCTAATTGTTTCCATATGGATCCAATTTCACCATGTCCCGGAGCAGGCTTGGGTTCCCTGCTTATGTAAAGTTGAAAACAAGGGCTGAGGCACCAGCTGTTGGCAGCAGAGCATATCCTCCCTGCATTGTCCTTGAAGCATAGTGCGGCTTCCAGGCTTGGCTCTTCCAGGTGCCTGAGACCTGTGGTACTTCCTCAGGGAATGAGAGACCAAGGAACACCCATGTTGGTGCAGCAGGGTGCCAGGCAGGGCTGAGAAGCCGTGGCTGGGCCCTGTGATGAGTCCTGGGCTGATCAACTGGGCACCACACCCCTGGCACTCCTCCCACCCCCATCCTGTGCACCCTGTGTGCCTTCTCCTGGGACAGCCCCTGCTTGGGGTTCCTGGCACTGGGGACCACATCTCAGAAGAGAAACAACAAGCCTCTTTGGAAAAGGCTTGAGGCTTTTTGTGTCTGGTCCCTTTTCTGTCTCAGCCTCCTCCTGGCACATGCTGGGCCCTGGAGTGAGTCCCCACAGAGGAGCAGCATCACCTGGCTGGGGAAAGACACACCAGTGTGTGAGAGACACACATGGCAAATCAGGGAGTAGGGGCTGCAGCAGCCCCTGACGGTGCATCCCAGGCCAGTCTGGCAGTGTCAGTGGCAAAGATGGTCCCCACCAGCCATGGCCTCATCCTGATGCTCACCCTCTTGTTGGAAGGAGCCAGCTGAGATGTGGTGACGGACGGATAGGCTGGCTCTGGGAGGTGGCATGTGACGTGCCATGGCTTCATTGGTGTCTGGTGAGGTTGCTGCCCAAGCTTGCCTGTTCCTTGCCTGCCCAGCATGACCATGGAGAGAACTTGTCATTCATTGGGTCATGGTCTAGCAGCATCTGTGTTTGCTTGTGTTTAGGGGGGCACTGTGGTCTTCCCTAAATCCTGTCTCCAGAGAGGGGGATTGCTGCACCAGCCCTCTGCATCCTGCGTCTGGATGCACAGCAAGAACAAGCTGCCGTCTCACGTTGTTGGTGACCTCGTGCCCTGCTTGGCCAGTTCTGCCATGACTGACACTGGAACGGCGATGCCAGGTGGGTGGCACCCCGGAGGAACCCCACATGGCATCGCCCAGCGGCAGAGGGTCCCCGGGTCTCTCTGTGCCGGGGGCCCAGCAGGTCCGAGCCTGCCGCAGGCTGGGAGCTTGGTGCTGCTGCTGTGACTCAGTGGCTGCTGCCCCTCCCACTTGCCCACAGCACTCAGAGGCACCGGGATGGCTGTGGGGTGCTGAGGCCCTCCCGATGTGTAGCTTGAAGGGCCACATGGCATAGGTCACATCAATGGGAGATGGGGCAGGGGAGGGCTTTTGGGGTGGAGAAGGGATTTGGTGATCCGACAGAGCTGCGGAAAGCAGCCAGCTCCTGTCTCCCTGGCTGTGTGGGTGCCATCCAGCCTCGACAGAGGTCAGCCAGTGCTCCCAGCACTACCCACACACTCGGCCATCACACAGACTGTGTCTGGGGTGGCTCTGCCATGACCTGGCTCCAAGGAGGCCCAGCCCTGTGGCTTGGGCTCTGCTTGGTCACCAATGGTGACTGCAGAGCTGGAGATGCTCCTGACTCACAAAGGCCTTTCTGTCTGAGGAGGGCTCACACCGTGATTGTCCCTGTCCCAGATTCAATGCCATTGCACACACTGCTCATCTTTCCAGGACAGTGAAGGGGCCTTTGTGTGCCAGCACAGTGGCTCTGTCCCCATGCACAGTCTGCCCCTCATTCCTTGGATCACACTGCTTTGTTTGCACTGGGTTTGACCAGACCATGAAGTATCTTCTCATGTGCATCTATCTTGCTGGCAGAGCTGTCTAGCCTGGCACTGCCAGGCAGGGAGAGACACCTTCAGGCTGTCACCTCTGCTGGTAGGGCCTCTGTCTGCATCCATGCAGTGGTGTAGGTTGGGGCACGATGGCTGTGCTGCTCAGGGGTGCACACCTTGGGAGGGGTGATGTTCTGGCAGCGTGGGTGTCCCCTAAGGACTGTGGCAGGGTAGGAAGGGCAGCGTGAGCCCTCAGACTCTTGGGCTTCCTGGGCATGGAGTGGTGGTGAAAGGACTGTGCCTCTCAACCCAGGAAAGCTTCATCAGCCCAGAGCTGAGACAGGGCAGGGGCCATGGGTGATGGTGGCTGTCTCAGACCCCAGCTGCCCAGAGACCATCTGCGGGATGTCCTTGGGGAGCCCAGAGAGTGCCAGCCCTGGGTGTCTTTGAAGTCAGGCCTTGGTTTTCCCGAGGGAGGATTTGCTCTGAGCCAGGAGGTGCAGAACCACCTACCCCAGCAGCATCACGGGGCTGGGATTGTCCCCAGTGTGTCTGTAGGGCGTATGGAGAAGCCAGGAAGTCGGAGCAGATGCAGCCAGAGATGATGGCAAGGGAGGGCTGGAGCACGAGGCACAACAGGAGAGCAGACCTGGGAAAAGGCCAAGGCACAGGTTTGTGCTAGTAGCAGAGGCTGTGAGCAAGGAAATCTTTTATTGCCTAGTTTGTTCTGGCTGGGCTCAAGGACAAGGATCTGAAGGTTTCCCGTGAGCACCATCACTGGCCCCAGTACCTGGTGTCCACCTGGGGCAGAGCCCTCTGGGGCTGGAGCCAAGTGGGACTGCGGCGGGCACAGAGCTGTGTCTGCACACCCCGAGCCCACACAGACACGCTGCCCGTAGCTGGATCGCAGGGATCCCACACCCCTGGGAGAGCGTGCACTCGCACGTGTGTGCACACATGCCTTGTGCACGTAGCTCGAGCCCACAGGATCTGAATGCCAGCATGGGAGTGGGTGTGGGTGTTTGTGCAAGCACGCTTCTGTGCATGGCTCAGCGCCACGCAGCTCGCAGCGATCGCTGCAAGGCTGTTCTATCTTCTGCTATTCCTTGGCTGGCTTTTTTCTCCTCAAACCCCAGCATTTAATCGTTTCACACCCTGAGAACATCACTGCTTTTCCTGGCAGCCACGCTGGTGCCCTGTGTGGGATGGGGGATGTGCAGAGCTGCAGGCACGTGGTCTCAGTGTTGTCCCCTCAGCCTATGCATTCCTTTGCTGAGGTGATGTGACATGACGTGTGGGCTGGTTTGGAAATGTCCATCTGATGGAGCCGTATGCCAAGACCTGGGCCAGGGGACACTGTGTCATGGGCACCATGGCTTTGCTGTGGCCAGGGGTGGAGCCCTGGCCCCGAGTGCAACACCCTTGCCCACTGTCAGATGGGCAGGGCAGGACGAGGGAGCTGGGATGCCAAGTCTCTTTTGGACACTGCCCCAAGCAGGAGAAAAGTCTCTTTCCCAATATCAGCCACATGCTGCTGTTTTCTAGTGGGAGAGAAAATCACTGGCTGCACACGTGTGTGCCAGCACATGCTTCAGCCCAGCTCACTCTGTGCCCCCTGATCCTCCCATGGCCCCAGGCTGCAGCAGCATGTGTCCTCACAGGTCACCTCAGCCATCAGGACGTGCCCAGTTGCAACTCTGTGACTGATGGGGCATAGACAGAGACCCTGCTCATCCTGACAGCCCCTCTTTGGGGGCATCCTGCCACCCTGCAGCGCCTGTTTTCTCCCATCCCTCCTGCTTCTTTCTTAAGGTTTCACCCTTCTTTCAACAGGCAAAAGCATCCACCTACCCTGCACCTCCCCTCCCTCTCCAAATCCCAGCTATTCTTCCTCTTGTTTTCAGCCAGCTACTATCCTGGAGTTAAAAATAACAAGGAATTTACAGCCCTCGACCTTGAACTTGGCCAAGCGCTTCCACAGAGTTTGTGCAGTGTCAGCAGAGCGCTTGATGGCTCATCCTGGGTTTTCCTCCATCTCCACAGGTCTTTTCCCCAGGGCACAGCATTGGGACGCTGTCCAGACTGGCACTGGCTGAGAGGGATGCTGTGAGCTGGTCACGTAAGAGGGTTGGGGCTTGCCACAGGCTCAGGAGCTGGGTGGGGTGTGATCCTGGGAGTTCAAATCCCCAAGGTGTCATGGGATTTTGGGTTTTTGTCACATCTTTTCACATTCTCTCAAACGACATTTCCTTTGCTGATGTTATTAGCATGGATTTAGAAAGGTTCCCAGATTTTCTCCGCCATAATTGGGAACACAGGAAACTCACAGGAAACTCGTTTTGGTGTTGTCTTTAAAAGGAAAACTGAGATTGTCACGTAATGCTGGGACTCCTGCAGCCACAGCCCTTGACATGGACCCCCAGCCCATGTTTGCAGGTCATTGCTATTTCAGGGACATGAGTGTCCCTTCACGTGCCTCTAATGTGGGGCAGACCCGCTCTGACTCCGGCAGGACGCTGTCGCAAGGGAGGCGTGATGGAAACAGGGAGGTGCTGCAGCTCCACCGCACCTGTGGGAGACAGATGCACCTGCCAATGCACCAGTGGGTGTGAGGCATCCAGACCCCTCACTCTGCCCTTTCTCCCGCAAAAAGAGGTTGCAGACCATGGGCTATGTACCCACTCCGGGAGAAGATGGAGAGGGCTGACGACCCACCCACATCAGCGTGGACCTGAGCAGGCAGCAGTGCTGCTGCGTGGATGGACCAGTCTTTGGGAGCACCAGCCCCTTGCCGATGGTAGGGCAGGGACCATCGCTGAACGGGAACATCCTGCACTGCTCCTAGTGCTTTTGACACTAGTGTCAGCTGTGACATTAAACTAGGTGGATATGTTCATCCATCCAGATGGATATGGTGGAGTGTGACCCAACCTTCCCCTTCCCGTGGTAATCCCAGTCCTGATGAAGGGTTCTGCCAGGTCCCCCAGGATCCTGTCCCTGCTATAGGGCAGGACTGATTCCTACTGTACAAGGGAAAGCATGTGAGGCCGTGCCATCCTCTTCCTCCCCAAATTAGCACGCAGCCCGCTTGACTGCTTCCTTGTGGGATGAGTTTGGAGAGTGTTCATCACTTGAAGAAGTAACACACTGACGTTACTGCAGGCCGATGGCACAATCCTTGCTGTGACAGGGAAGCCCAGAGCCCCTCGGCAGCTCGCTGTGGGCTGGGGCAGCACAGCCTGCTGTGCTCTGCCTGGAGATGGGAACACAAAGCTGTTATCTGCAGGTGCTGCTCGTGGCCGCCCTGCTGTTCACCATTTGGCTGCCGGTGTCCCAGCTGCCCATGCTGGTGTCAGCCTTGTGCTGAGTCCATCACTATGGCCTCAGGTCCCAGTGGGTCCCCAGAAAGCTGGGCCTGCTCTCACCTGGTTTTAGCCAACAGCAGCTGGCATCCCAAGGGATGGCTGCTAAATTGTCCCTGCATTTTTCAGTCGTGGCTGCTTCCACTGCCTGCTGTCTTCTTCCCCACTCAGCCTGGGGAGGCCAGGAGAGGGGAGCTGGAGGTGTCTGGCTGCTCGGGGTGTGGAATGCTATGGAGTCTGGGGATGTGGCACAAGGTGCCAAGCAGCTCCCAGCATTCTGCAGGAAGGCCGGGTGTGCTGGGCAGGGCAGAGGGCTGCAGGGAGGGATCAGGCAGTGCTGCTGGTGTTGCTCAGGGGATACTGCCTGGGTACTTTTTGCCTGTGTTGTTTCCTGGAGCAGGGGCAGTAAGGTTTGGCTCATGGGAAGGGAGCCCACAGGGAGCGGGAATGAGTCATCGACTGAATTAAGCAGATTTATGAGGTTATTTCTCAAACGTGTGTGTCATGCCATCCTGGCTTGGCTGCACCACAGCACTGCTGCCAGGGCAGAGCCTGCCAGACCACAGCCCTTCCAGCAAAACAACTCTAGCAGGCCATAAAACTGGGATAAACACAGCAGCACTGGCTTGGTCTGCACAGGAGGCCACGCATACACACCTTCCCAGGGCCAGGCTGCTGCTATTCGCAGTCACTGAGGAGCCCTGGGCAGGGGGAGGGAGCAGGGACACACTAGGGCTCAAGGAGTTTGCGCTGTGGTTGGGGATTTCAAGCTGGAGAGTAACTTGCTGGGGAAAAGGTGCGATTTCTCCTTGTTCCCTTGTCTTGCAACATCTGAGTTGCCCTACCAGGAGCTGGGGGCCACTGTTCTGCGGAACAGATGTCCCACTGGACATGCCATTTGGGCCAAAAAATCACCCAGGAAGGATGCACCGCTACAGCTGTGGTGTCTGTGAGAGGCTCGGGACTGACTGTGGGATCATTCCAGCCCATGGGCCCCAACAGGGACAGTGGGAAGAACTCAGGAGGCGCAGTGCCTGTTCCCAGAACAGGGCTAGGGTTGGGGACCCACAGCTGGGATTGTGCTTGGGTTATTCCAAGGAGTGTCCATGCCTGAGTAAAGGACACTGTTTGAGGATGGTCCAAAGGAAACCCTCATCCATTCCTTTGGATGCTCCAAAGGAGACCACAGGCAATGTTTCCCAGGTTCAGTTTTCTACCAGCACTACCTCTTAGCCATAAGGGTTAAACTCAGGTGTGCATCCAGCCTCTCCTTGTAGATGCTGAGACTTTCCCATCACCAGTGAGCTCACCCAGAAAACATCACCCCTCCACTTGGATGGAACTTTGGCGTCCTCTCTGTGGTGCCCACCACACCCTGGGGCCCCCACGGCCAGCCCTGTGGCACCCCCAAAGCAGGGACAAGCCTGTCTTGCTAAATGAGTAGAAAATGAGTCCTGGGACATTCCTGCCTGAGATTCATTTAAAATCTACTAAAAGAGGTTACAACCTTCCAAGAAATGTGTCTCTGGGAAGCTGCCCAGTGGGAAAGAGGACAGACCCAGAACATCCCAGCAGTGAGAGAAGATTGAAAACAAGCTAGGAATAAAAAAATGACTATATATATAAACACGCTGGGCAGAAAAGCCAGCGCCTCAGCCTATGTTCTTTGTTGTTGTTGTTGTTTCTAAAGCTTTGATTTGGAAACTTGCTGCTATTTATAGTGCTCCCCTTTCCCCGCAGTGGTTACTGTGCTGATCCCTTCCAGATGCTGGTTCCTCACTGACCTGTGCTGGGGGGGCTGTGGGGAGCTGGGGATAATTTTGCAGCATTGCAAAACTGGGGATACAAAGGGGAGGGTTGAACAGCCTCAGCACCCATGTGAGGGTGGGTTCACAAAGCACATGTCAGGAGTGAACCCACATACAGGCACCAAGGCGGCTCCGCTGCAAGAGCAGCTGCTGGGGAAAGATTTCTCTTGGATCCGTTCTCCAAAAGGATGAAGGAATCCCCTATCATACACCCCCAAGGAACCCCAATATTCCTGCAGAGCTTGGGCGTGCCCTTGGCAGCTTCCTGTATAGACAGCCCCGGTCCCTGGGACATCCCTGTGACATCAACATCTCTGCCCACCTCTGTCAACATTTCTCCCCACCTCAGAAGGTTGAATGAGTTGTAGGAATCCCACGGAAAATATGAGTCTGGGCTTCCCTGCCTATGAGAGAGGTTTGGTGATGACTCAGTGGCCTGTAACCAGGGCAGCAGCATACAAACAGGCAGTATGGAGCACAAGGGGGGCAGGGGGATTCTGGATGGAGTAGGAGGCATGCTGGAGACTCAGGGGAGCTAGAATTGGTCCCTGGCTCCTTGGCTGGTGATAAGGAGGCTCAGGGTATCTGTGCTGCTCCATGATGAGGTGGGGGTTCAGGGCCTATTGACAACCACCAAGGAGAAGGTACTCTGTGTCTCAGGGGAGCAAGACGAAGGTTTCCAGGAGCCTGATGCTGCTGTGTCCCGTTACGGGCACAGTGGAGCTTCCCTAGGACAGGCCAGGCCCTCCCAGCTGAGATGCTGCAGCCCAGGGGAGAGCTGGGGGGTCTGGAAGCAGCCGTTCCTTTGTTTGGGTGCTCTCAGTGGGTGGCAATGGGCAGCAATGGGGCAGCCCTGATTTTGCGCCTTTTCTCTGCCTTCTCAAGAACGCTGCTCCTGAAAAGCATCACAGAACAGCTCTGGTCTTACCTCCCCCAGGATTCCCCTGCTCAAGAACAGATCAGTTTTAAAACACCTTCAGCAGGTTCTGGGTCTGTGTGCTGGGTCAAGCAGAGACACCCTGGGGTGCCTGGCCATGGAGGAGACTCTCCCAGGAGTGCTCCTGTGCATCCAGCTCTGCAAGGGAGGTGTGGGGACAGCCCAGCCTGGAGACTGGCCCGGTGCTGGAGCTGGGGGAGCTGGGGAGTCCTCCGGCAGAGCAGAGCCAAGGAGAGAGAACTGGAAACAGGGAGTTCTATGTAATCTGAGTTTAATAGAGGGGGATTAACATTCTCCGGAGATGCTGTGAGCATTTCAGGATGGCTGATCCTTGGGAGGCACTGTTTGTACCTAGCTTCCCCCAAACCCACTCTCCTGATCCCACTCACCTGCCTCGTGAACCCTGGATGCCTCCAGCTTGGCATCTCCCCTAGATGGTTTTGGAGTGAATCAGGATTAACCTGAGGGCACTGGGAAACATTTCACTTGTGAATAGGATGCTTCAGGGCAGCAGCGTCCTGGTCCTTGCTGGATGCCCTGGTGTGCCCAGGATGGAAAGGGAAGGAGGCAGAGGGAGCCTGTGCAGAGGTGGCTCTGCCTGAGTTAGTGCCACTCTCCCAGCGGGGACACGCCGGGGGGAGGCACCGGCTAATCCAGAACCGGGCTGGAGAGCTGGGGACACCCCATCTCCGAGCCCGAGCGTGCTAACCGTGACCCAGGCTCCACGTCCTGCTGCCTGACGGATGCTCCAGGAAAGCCAGAGATGCCCAGGCTTGGTGAGAAGGGGAGGGGGAGGTCGGGGGCCAGGCGGGGCCGGGGCCGGTGGCCAGCTCTGAGTCACGGCCTTGGCCACGCTCGCCGTCCGCCGGCCGGCTGATGACGTCATGTCACCCGATTTTGTGGGAGGAAGCAGCGGGCGCTGAGCTGTCGCCACAGCAACAGCTGTTTTTCTGCACGCCTGGGGAAATGATGATCCCATGGGATGTACGTTTTTGGGCTGGTCCCTCTGCTTGCTCACCCCTAGCCTTGCACGCACTCCTACGTTTTCCTCAGGGTACTAGCTGGGCTGGGTGGGCAGCGATATTTTAGGGCTTTTTGAGCTATTTTGGGCGTGCTGTGAGACACCGTGGGCAGGAGGAAGTGACAGGTTTTGGTTCATGCTTCCAGAGCAACAGTTGGATTGGGGATGGGGGTGGCCGGGGCGGGGCAGGGTGGAGGGAAGCCCTGGGATGTCCGCAGAGAGCAACCAAAGGAGTACCCGGGAGCTGTCGTGACCAGGAGGGCTGGGAAGATGCCCATGGCTGTGCAACATGGTGGGGAGCTGGAGGGGATGCTCGGGAGGCTCCCCAGCCGCCCAGGAATACCGCCCTGGTGCAAGGGCTGTGGGATCAGCTGCTGGAGAGCAGCAACTCGTTGCTCAGCCCTGGGGATTTCTGTACTGTGTTTTCTGAGCTGCTATTTCAGGCAGGCCAAGAAGTGGGTTGTTTTCCGAGAAACCCCGTGGCTCCACCAGGCAGGCATGTGTGGGGACGGTGCCATCGGGCAGCTGGGAGAGCCGACAGCGGGGCGAGGGCACAGCCATGGCACTGGCAAGGGGCTGCATAGCTTCAGCATTAAGTAAGGACAAAAGGAACTGCTGGGCTGATCCTGCAAGGAGAGGGTAAAACAGCCTGGAATGACCCGCTTTGGAGCAGCACACCCGGGTCTGTTTCTGCCTCTCTGTGTGAACCTGGGCACATCCCTCCTCAGGGTTCACGGTGCTCGGCGGGGGCCAGCAACCTGCCACTCCAAAAGCAGAAGTTGTCCCTGAGCAGGCCCGGCACAAGGACAGCAGCGGCGGGCAGAGGCAGCTGCACGTGGGGCACACTGGGCAGTGCACGGCCGCCACGCCACCAGCCTCATGCTCCTACTGCTCCCACCCATCTCGGTAAACAAGTCCCGGGAACAGAGATCTGAGTCATCCGCCAGCTCGAAAACACCCAAACATGGTCATGGCCAAGCAGCAGCTCCTCCGTGGGCCAGAGCCCGGCGGGCCAGGCACGGAAGGGGCTGCAGCAGTGCTGCGGTGCCTGGGCACAGCAGTGAGGATGCAGCAGCCCTTCCCGGGACGTATCCAGAGAGTCATGAGTGGGACAGCCGGAGGCTTGAGGCTCTCTGTCATCCCATGGCCGTGACGTGCCCAGCTGGGCACAAACGGGGACGGCCCAATCCTGCCAGTGCTGCTGCCGCACACAGCCCCAGGCATGTGGTGTGCGTCAGCCCCTGCAACGCCAGTGGCACCTTCCGGAGTTGCTCCCTGTCCAGGGAAGGATATGACATACATGGGAATGTTACCTCTGTGGCGAACACCTAAAGAAACCAGTTTAAATAAAAAAATAAGTCCTGCTTGACTGCATTCAGCAGCAGTACAACACAGCTGGGGACAGAAGCTCTTTGGGTGTCCCAAGGCACCTCGACCTGGAGCGTGTGTGCAGAGTTCACAGGGTCAGAGCAAGGTAGGTGTGGGTCCAGAGTGGGATCCAGCTGGCTGTCACCAGCTTCTAAAAATACAGGGCACAGCACATCTCGGCTTTCAGCCCAGGGGCCCTCCCCACCAGACTCCTTCCATGCCAATGAGGCATCATCTGTGGGATCTGTTAGACCTGAAAATTGGGAGATTCCCAAAAGAAACAGTTCGCAGAAGCATGGTGCCTCTTTCCAGGTTTACAGTTCATTAAAAATAATCAGTCTTGGCTGATGCAAAAATTAAGCTTGAAACAGGAAGAAAATATTTTGTATTTGATGTGTCTGGGAGTTGATCCTTCCTGGAAGTGGTTTGAGCTGGAAAGCCCCTTCAGCTTCTTCCTCAGCCTGCCCAGGCCCCAGTGCCTTGGTCAGTACATGTGGGGACATGTGTTCCCCATTTCCACATAGTCTCTCACCAAAACATCTGGATGGGATGAGGGGGATTCAGGTGAGGTGGATTTTGAGGGCTGCAGACCCAGCTCTGGAAAATGCCCTGGAGGAGGTTGCCCTGTGCTGCTCACAGCTGGTGGCAGAAGGTGTGAGAGCTGGTGAGCAGAGCCAGGCTGAGCAGAGCAACTTGCAAGCTCATGGGGGGAGGAGGAGGAGACTGAAGGCTGCACCCTGGCACCATAACCTGCAGGTGATGGGACCATCCCAGGATTGGGATGCAGTGGGATAGGCTGAAAGCAGGGGTACCAGGCCAGCCTCAGGGTTTGGTTTCTTACCTCAACCTTTCCCATGAGCTTTCCACCTTCATCTGTCCTGCTGCCCTGTGGAGGTAGGAAGGGAAAGGCATTTTTGGCCTGGTGCCCTCTTGTCACTGTGATGGGAGCAGCAGGCAGAGAGCAGATGTGCTTCTATAGAGCACCGTACCTGGCTCCTGGCACCCGGCTCCTGGATGCCACAGGGCTGAGCACACTGTGCTGACTGGCCTGTGGCTGGGGTGGGGGTCAGATGGCCAGAGACCTTCATGGTGTCTCTGGGCCATGAAGCCCTGTCACTTTCCCACCCCCAGCTGGTGGCCCCTCTTGGCCATGGGGGCTGAGCTGAAACGTCCCCAGGGTGGTGGCAGGGGGCAGAGGCTGGTTCTTCCAGCCCTAGGCAGAAGTTGGTGACCCCAAGCCATGGGGCACAGATGCAGCCCAAGGGTGGGCACACTGGCTGCCAGATCCAGGCCCTGGTTAGCCACCCACCTCCTGGAGGGGCATTTTGTCTTCTTGCCTGAGTTCCTGCAGTCCTAGAAGGTCTATCCTGGCCCCAAACCAGTGCCTGGATTAATTAGTATTGTGGCATTCCCATGCTGCAGCAGTGCTGCTCACAGCAGCCTCTGGCACCCTAATCGCGCCCAGTGTGCATGCAGAGTGCCCCTTGCCCCTGCCCTGGCCAGCTCTGCCACGGTGCCTGTGGGTCACCTGCCAGCAGAGCTTCCGTGGGGGGCAGACAGAGGGGAGCGGAGCCAGGTCAAAGCTGTTAAAATGACACGTTCCTTCTTTGTTTCCCCAATACAGGAATTCTGAGAGGTCACAGCCTCGGTGGTTCAGGTACTGCTGGGATGCCCCACACAGACAAGGCACAGGGTCTCTGTGTGTGCTCACACGTCCCCACATGTGCCCCCTGCCCTGGGCATGACGCCGCAGCCACGCAGGACTGCATGGACTGCAGGCAGACCTGCTGCTGCTGCAAACCCCTTAGCGTAATCCAGGCCTGGCTTTGTCTCTGTTTCGTCGAACACAACACACACACACTGCTCCAGGCAAAGTAAAGGCGCCCCTTTATTCCAACAAGCATCTTTTTATACACTTTTGTATGTTTAACATTCATGTTACTTGTCCATTGGTTACTTAACTACTACAGTAGATTCACTGGCTATTATTTAACTACAATATACTATTCTTGGTTATCTATTCCTAAGAATTCTAAGCATTTAGAAAAATACCAGGTGCAGAAATTGTTGCTGTTTCCTCTCTCTGCTGTTTTGGTTTCTCGCTTCTGTTTCTCATGGGTACAAACGTATTGTACTAAGATGCTGTTAATTCCCACATGGCTTGAAGCAGGGATTTGCTCCCGGGCTGAGAAGGACCTTCCTCCGTGCAGTGATACGGTGGCATTCGTCAGGAGAAGTGTGAGCTCTGTCACAGCTGCATTGGACATGGCAAGACACAGCTGGGGCTGCCAGAAATGCTGCAGGGTGCTCTCGGGGTGCTCAACCCTGTGAGAAACAGGAGCAGCCCTGCTCCCCCATGGCATCCTGAAGGAAGCAGGCAGGTGGGGGCAGAGCAGGAGGGATGGGTGCCCTCGCTGGGTGCAGGTTGTTGGTGCTGGGTGTCTGTGGGTGCTGGGTGCTTCTCTAAGTGTGAAATTATAGAAGAGTGAGCAGTTACAGGAAGCTGGGGAGTGTTTCCCTTTGTCCAGGACAGCTGGTAAGCTTTTGGGTAGTATTGGCTCCCAGGCACTGCTCCACCACCCCAGGAGTCTTGGCACCCCCGTTTCACTATCTAGTAGAGCTGGGAGCTCCAGCTGTGCAGCAGAACCCCTCCAGGACCTGGAGGTTGAGAATGATCAGGTGACATGGAGGGAGAGAAGCGAGCAGCATCCCTGCTCCAACTTCCTGAAGGAGCAAAGCCCAGGCACTGCCAGCTGGGCTGGGCTCCAGCACTTTGGGCTTAGCTCTCCAGCAGCACCAGCTCCGGCTGGAGAGGTGCTGGCACCAGACTGCTGTCCCAGGGTAATCCCTGGCCCTCTGCAGCCCACAGCCCAGACCCGCTTGCTGCTCCAACCCTTAATTCCCTAACAATCCCTCCATTAATAGTAGCCTTTTCTGGGGTGGGAGGAGAGCTGGAAGTCCACGTGGGCCTGTCCCATGAGCGGGGCATCCTCCCTGGCAGTGGCAGAGTTTTGAGCAGTGACACCCGCTCTGGCTGTACCCCAAATGACAGCACGCCAGGCCCTGGGGACAGAGTGAGCCGGTCCCTGGCAGGCACTGAGCTGGGGAAGAGGCACAGCCCTGGGATCAGCAGGGAGCTTTGGAGCTGTCAGCTCTCCTCCAGATCCATCTGTCCTCTTCATTCCAGACACCTGCAGGCAATAGAGCACAGTCCGGGGCCGTGGGCCCCTGGAGGGAGGGGCAGACTGCTGTGAATGCCCTCACAGAGGGACAGACTGCGTTGGCTAAGGCACTTCCTGCCCTGGGGCGTCACTTTCCCACTGCAGTGACAAGGACGATGATGCCAGCAGTGATGCAACGGCAGCCAGCAGTAGCTGTTGCTGTTATTGTAATTACAATAATAACAACAATAACAATAATTACCCATCTGAGGAGCCTGCGGCCTCTGCTGCTCAGTGCTTTGCCATTCAGGCTCTTTGCCTGGATCCTGGCCCTGCTCCCCTTGGTCCCTGAACCCCTGGGCTCTGGAGGGACCAGACTCTGGATGGTGTCAGCAGCAAGGATTTACGCCCCATGTCTGCCACTGGACCCAAATTCCCAAAGTGCGATTGCAGCAGCCAAACCGCTCACACTCTGCTCCCTGCAGCAGGGTCTCACCTGCACCTCTTGAGCCCTCAGCCACCCCAAAGGCTGCCTGGGGGACCATGAGGCTCTGGTCCCACTGAGCATGGAGCCAGGCATGTGCCTTAAAGCACGTGTGTGTGTGTGTCAGTGCAGGGCTGAGTGTGTGTCCCTGTGTGAGTGCAGTGTCCCACAGTGCTGGTGACACCAGGGCCGGCAGCAGCAGCACCACTGCCATTGCCACACAAGCTCTCTCTGCCAGGTGGCCCAAGCCCATGTCTCACATGCCCCCAGAGCTGCCCCTGCACCACTGGCCAACACAGGGACCCTGGTGTTTGTCCGAGCATTGTCCCACCCAGCCCGGGACACCTTTGGGTCTGTCTCCCTGGAGTCACACCCCAGAAGTTTTCTGCATCTTCCTCTTAGATAGCACAGGTACCACCGTGCTGTCTGTCCATCCGTTTTGGGCGTGTGGGAGTGCAGCTCCTGTGCCCTGGGGTGACCGGCTCAGCCCACTCAAGGCTCCCCTCATTCCTGGCCATCAGTGCAGGCTGTGCTTGTGAGCCTTGCTTTGGCCCCTACAGTGTTCCTGTCCCTACTCCCCCCCAGTCCCTCTGAGTACCTGTTACATGCTGGAACTGAGCTCTGGCGAGTGGAAGGGGGTGCTCAGAGAGGGAAGGCACCTGTCTCCCTGGCCCCAGCCCCATGCGGGCCCTGGCCCTGCCTGCCCATCTTCCCCACCACTCCCTCTCTGTGCCTGGCCAGAGTGGTGGGGAGCTGAGGCAAGAAGGGCTTTGATGTGCTATCTGCTTGGCGCCACAGCTTCTGGGCACAGCGGGCTGGCACCAGTGGGGCCTGGGCCAGGCGGCAGCTTCAGAGGTGCCTCTGGCTCACATCCCAGCATGGCGCTGCCTTGTTTGCGCCTGGTGAGGCCGGGACAGTCCCCAGCACTCGGCTCCTGCTGGGATATGTTCCCAATAAGGCTTATGGAGAGCAGCAGGGCCAGTGGAAGCACTGCCCCGGGAGATCAGGCCACGTGTTACACAAGAGAGCAGGTGCTGCCCCGGGGATGGGGAGGGCGTCGGGGGGACAGGGAGACCCTGGGGGTGGCCCAAGAGGCCGCACAACTACAAAGCCTCCGGCTCCCGCATCGCTGAAGCCATCCAAGAAATTGGTTTAATTGGGAGCCTCCATGGGAGGAAGCTGGTCCCAGCTGGAAGCCACGGCGGCCGACATGCAGCCGCGGTGCCCACGGTCCCTTCCTGCTGCCAAGCACAGGGCAGGGGCTGCTGCCGCGGCCGCGTGAGCGCAGTCCGGGGGGCAGGGGCTGGTGCACTGCTCTGGGGTCGGTGCTGGGATGGAGACAGCCTGGAGAGACCCCGGGCAAGCTCTCCTGCTCCCTCTTCTCTCTGCAGCTGTCCCTAGGTCGATGGAGCCCCTTCACACCGAGATGGGATGGCACTGCAGCTCGGACCTTACCGGGACAGAGACAAGGCCCTGCATGCCCTGTGCTCACACCCCTGTGCAGTGCGTTCACCCGCGGGTGTTCCCGGCCTGGCAGTCACCTCGCTGAGGGAGGCCAGATAGAGCCCAGCCTGGACTCTGCCTTTGCCCCCGCCTTCCCTGAGCCTCGAACCTTCCGCAGTCCAAAGGTTCCCTCCTGGAGAATGAATAACGGGCTGCTGGCAAGGCTGCGGCCACCAGCCCCACGCCTGGCAGTGGCCACCCTCTGCCTGCCCTCCCACTGTGGGACCATCTCCCCAGGGCACCAACCCGGCTGCAATGCCCCTGCCACCACATCACTTTTGTCACCCATGGTCAGCCCATGCTGTGGGGCACTGGAGAGGAGGCCAGGGCAGCCAAGGGCCTCCAGCACCCACAGACAAACCTGCCTGCATCACCCTGGCTCAAGCACCCTTAGGGGCTTCTCCCGGGAACACAGGGCTCTTCAGGAGCAGCAGCAGCTCTGCTGTGATGACACTTCTACCAGAGTTTGCTCATTAAAAATGGGGCCACACTGATGTTCCATGTTCCAGAGCACTAGAATGCTCCCAGCAGGTCAGGAGTCCCATTTCATGCCTCTAGGACCTTTGAGACAGGAAGTTTAGCTGTGTTTGGCTCAGAAGTGGCTGAGGACCACCTTTAACTTGGCCAGCTTGTCTTCTGCTGTGGGCACAAAAGAATTATTGGATTGACTTGAGAGGAGAGTGCAGGAAGGTTGAGGAGGAAGTTTCTCCAGGGGTGGAGGGGAAAGACTGGAAGTGTTGTGCTGCTTTACACTGTGCAAGTACAAACAGAGCCCACCCATCCTCCATGAGAGCAGTGGCTTCTTGCAGCCCACCTCTTGCTATCTCTTCCAAGCCCTGGCTATCCCTGGTGCCTGCTGCAGTGAGCCCTTCACCTGAGGTCTCCTTCTCTGAAATGCCAGGGAGGCTCCACAGCAAAAAGCAAAGACAAAAAAATCACTCCAGCTTGTGATCCCAGAGCTGGGAGATCTCCTGCCATGAAGCCAACCCCCAGCCCCACCGGGGTTACAGCTGCCAGCTGCAGCAGGCCAGGCCCAGGCAGGGCAGTGTGGGGCAGAGGAGGGCTCAGACACAACAAATACATTTGACCACCGTGTGGCATAACCAGCCGGAGTGATCTCTCGCCAGGGCCCTGATGTCCGGTGCAGTGGCCTGTGACCCCTCCGGCGGCAGGGGCCGGCGTCTGCAATGGGAGCAGAGGGGCCATCACAGCTGACCCACAGTGGCAATGAGATCTTGATTTTCAGGGGCAGGGAGGGGGTTGGGGCCTTCTGGGGTTCTGGTCTGTCCTGCTGCAGCAGACCACCAGCTGGCAGTGGGGTGGCCCCGCACACCTTGGCTCTGTCAGCAAAAAGCTGTGCAGACATTGTTGGGACCTGGCACCCTGCCCTGGCCAGCGCAGCCAGTGTTTGCTTGGGGATGTCATTCCTGCTCTGTTACTGTCCTGGTGGCTCTTGGGTAACCTCCATCCTGGGTAATCATTGACTGGGCTGGGAAGGCTGGCAGGAGAGACCTCAAATACCAGGGAGACCTGAGTGCTGAGCTCAGGGGAAAAGTCCATGTCAGTGTCTGGAAACAGTGTAAGCCTGGCACACGGCTGCCCCCAATGTCACTCACACCAAAGTCACCAGCTGCCTGTCCCTGCCTCAGCACGGCCTGCAGGCAGCCCTGGGCTCCAGGGGCACTGGGATGTGGAGGAACAGGACAGAGAGGTCAGCCTTGCCATGGGTGCAGGTCAGCCCTTGTCCCTCTGTTCTGCCCTCTGTTCTGGGGGCCAGGCAGTGTGGGCAGCTGCCTCTGCAGGTAGGGCACCAGGCAGGGAGCTGGGGACTGAGACAGGCCATGGGCAGCCCCAGGGGGTCAGGTACAAGACAAGCCACTCATTCGCAGAGCCTTCTCCAATGGAGACAACCCCTTCCTGACTTGTGTCCTCTTGTAAGTCCCGGCAAAGTCTGGAGCATGGCGCTCGGATTTCCCACACTGATTTTCCTGGGGATTATGCTGTTTCTAATGACCAATTAAAGCAAATTGGCCAGGTCCCCTAGGCCCCTAAATCCCAGTTAATCCCTGGCACCTTCTGTAACGCCAAGTGCTCATTCATTAAGTGGCAGTCCCACGGGGAAGTGTTTGCTCCAAGCGTGGCTCTTCCCACATGAAACCTTCCGGGTCTGGGTTGTTTGTCTGGGTTCGAGAACTTGCTGTTTCTAATTGAGTTGTTTATCCTGGTGCTGTTTGCTCTGAACCAATCTCCCTTTCTTGGCTGGAATGAGGAAGTTCACTTTCTCAGGAACATTTTACTGCTTAGCTGCCTCCTTATCGCCACTAATGATCCCATTAACCTCATAAGAGCTGTCGCGCTGGCTCTGGCATGGACAGGCAGGAGGCATCTCAGGTTGTTTGTGTCTTTTGCACTCTTGTCACCCTCCTGCATGACCCAGCTGTTTTCCACCTGCCTCAGCAACTTTTGTCTTTGGTGCTGTCATTCGACAGTAACTCTTGCTTTTCCCTAACACAATCTTACACGCTGCATCCCCTTCCCTTTTCTCTCCTCTTCTAAGCTTGTCTCCTTGGGGATGTTTGACCTTGTTTCTACCTGGGAAGGTGAAGTCCTTTTGCCACAGCAGGTCCCACAGCTGTCCCAGCCCTGGGGAGTGTCTATCCAGAGGATTACACACAAAGCCACTTCACCACAGGTACAAAGCTGTGGCTCCCTGTGTGCTGACCCATGGCAGAATGTGGGCAGATGGCTCCTCACTGGGCTCCCCTTTCTCCAGCTGGGTGAGGATGAAAGGGCAGCCAGCATGTCTGGCTCCCAGAAGCATGACACCCCTGTGCCACAGGCAAGGACCTGCAGGAACAGCTGGACCCAGCCAGACCAAAGAGTCATAGAATCATAGAATCCCAGAATGGTTTGGGTTGGAAGAGACCTCTAAAGGTCATCGATTCCACCCTCCTGCCACGGGCAGGGACACCTTCCACTAGACCAAGTTGCTCCAAGCCCTGTCCAACCTGGCCTTGGAGACTTCAGGGATGGGACAGTCACAGCTTCTCTGGGCAACCTGTGCCAGGGCCTCACCATCCTCATCGTAAAAAACTCCTTTCCTGTATCCAATCTAACTCTGTCCCCCTTGTCCTATTGCAACAGGCCCTGCTGACAGGTTTTTCCCCACATAGGACTTGACCAAGCTGGGGACACAGCTGCAGCCCACAGACCACAAACCATGGCATTATTTTTATTTTTCCCAATGGGAAAACTCATCCTGCAGCACAGGAGGATGCAGGAAGGATACCTGAGGATTGAGAGAATGAGCCAGCTGCTGCCCTTAGGCATCCCCAGCAGTACTCAGGGCAGGGAGAGGTGCTGTGCCAAGGGCAGCTGGTGGCGGTGAGGTCTCGGCAGGAGTGTGGTGCACCCTGTGCGCCCAGCACCCTGGGGCGGCTGCGGTCTCGCTGCCAGGTGACTGCCTGCTGTTTTGTTTCACTTCCTGATACCAACAAATGCCTGTGGCTGGGTGTCAGGGCAGGGTGCCGGGGACACAAACCGCCGGGGAACACTGTGTACCCATCCGAGCAGCCTTGCCCCGGCCCCCACCCCGACACCGAGTCCTGGGCACACGCAGCCCCTGCCCTCTGCGGCCAGCTGGCCTTGCTCTGGCAGGTCCCCATCCCACTGGGGCTGTGGGGGGACAGGGGTTGACAATGCTCCTGGGAGGGGGGACAGCCCCGGGACCTGTCACGGGGCCAAAAGCCCTGAGGGGGCTGGCGGCTGGCACTGCTGGGTCCTGTCTCAGCCCTGAGCAGAGGGCACAGGCCTGGGCTGGCTCCCCCGTTATATAAGGGTGGCACCAGGACAACAACAGCCGCTCCACAAGGACTGCCTGTGCCTTTTTTGGACATGCTGCCAGTACCCCACAGGTGCCAGTGCCCGTGGGCTGACAGTGCTGGCAAAGGGCACGGCTGCAGTGTGCCTGTGGTGGGCAGCCCTGCCAGCAGCTCCTGGCATGCACGTGTGCTGGGAACAGCTCCCGTCCCTCTGCCCGGCCTGGGCCTGCCTGCCATGGAGGCCTGAAACCTCCTACCCAGCTGGGACCGCTTGGAGACGTGCTGAGGTCTCAGCCTGGCCCCACCTTGGAAAAACCCCCTTCCCAGGGGACATGAACAGAGGGGAGACTGAGGCATGGCAGAAGGGTTGGTGATTTGGGGAAGGACACAGGCTAGACAAGGACCCTCAGCTCTGAGCAGCCTCTGGGCCCAGGTGCAGCCCCAAATGGGGTGCTCCCCCTCTGTGCACCCCATCCACCCTGCTGCAGGGATTCTTGGGGGGTGGGCTCTGCATGCTGGCCTTGTTGCTGGTGCATCCTCACGCTTGCATCTCTCCCTCTCCAGCTGCCCCAGATGGGGGGGTCCCAGTGCTCATGGAATGCTTGTGCCGGTGTCCTGGGAGGCTGCTGCACACACAGCCCAAGCACCCTGGCTGCCTGTGTAGGCTCCAGCTGGTTCTTGCTCTCACCATGCACCAACCCCCATGGCACCGAGCTGCGGCTTGCTCAGAGCTGGCACCGCAGCTTGTGCCACTCTCCAGTGGGAGCCTCCACTGTGCAGCACCGCTTCCCCTTCTGAGAGGATCCCCAGGCCTGCAAGTGGCCCTGGGCATCTGCAGTGGGCTGACCTGGATCCATGGGGGTGCTGGGCACCAAGGACTGCGTGGAAAATCCCACGCATGCATCTGTCTGCAAGGCTCCCGCGGGGCTGGGCTGGGCTGGGACATGGTGTTCGGTTCGAGGAGCAGGGAGGCACACAATGTTTGAGGCGCAGGGAGGGATGTTGCATAAGCTCCTTCTGCCTGGCTGGAGTGGAATCTCCCCAGGAGAACCCAGTGAAGGAGTGAGACTATGCAGGGCTGGGGGTGTCTCCTCTATATCCTAACCCTTGGGCAGACCCTGAAATCCTGCTGCCCTCCCTATGCTGCTCCAAACCCCCTCCCAGGCTGCTGCCCACCTGTGCTCACTGCACTAAGCATCACCTACACGGGCTTCCCACCCTCTGCAACAACGTGCACCCCCTGAACCCTTTTCTCTATCATGCCCCTGAGCTGAGCCAGTCAGGATGGATCCAGGGCTGGGTTGGGGGACACTGGGGGCTGAGGAGAGGCTGGGTGAGGGGTGCCAGGGCGTGCAGGATGCAGGGATGTGCATTAACCCCTTGGGCACTGTGGGGCAGCGGGCAGCTGGGGGCTCTGCAAGGGCTGCCCTGTGCCATTGGCTGGCATCGTGTCACACCATGCTGCAGGACGGGAAAGGCTCTGCCTACCCGTGGGAGGAAGGCTGAGCTCTGAAGCAAGTGGTTTGGGGCGGGTGGTTGCAACGAGCGGGTTTTGCCACTGCCTGTCCCCTTGTGCCTCTGTGCTGTGCAGAACCCCAAGGCTGTGGGGAGGGGACAGAGGACGGGGAGAGGCGGCAAACAGGACTCCCAGCACCATCACTGCCCCCCTTGAATGCAGCTAGATTGAGGGGTGCAATAAGAACAAATGGGGCACAGAGCTCATTGCTGCGGGCCAAAGCTTCCCCAGCCAAGAGGGGCCAGAAGGATGATGGCCGGACCATTTCCCAGCACCCACAGTAGTGACCTGGCCAGTGCAAGCACAGCTGGATCCAGCTGCCCTGTGGAACAACCCGAAGCAGCTGTAAGCCTGAGAGGCTGGCAGCACAGGGGTCTGCTGTGTGTGTGTCCCACAGGCTGCTGTGGTGCCTGTGTGTGTGAGGGATGTGTATGTACGTGGTAGGGGCACCTGAACCTGTTTACACACACACAGGGAAAGCCATCACACACACGGACTCATGAGGCACACGTGTGTGCCCTTACATTAGGGCACTTGCAGGGCTGCCTGCACAAGGCTGCTGTGGGGTCACCATGCTGGGACAGACAGGACAGGGAGGCAAAAGCCACCCAATAATGATTTCAAGCCCCTGTGGCCTGTGTTTTGCTGTTTACCCAGCGTTTCCAGGGTGCCAACCACCCCCAGCTCCACCATGACTCACAGGGCTGGGGCTGAGCCGCCCTCCCCACAGCAGAGACCTGAAACCCTGTGGAGCTGTGCTGCTGCAGCACAGGGTATGGCCACCTACCTGCTCCCCTGGCCCTATCTGCTCCCCTGGCCCCATGCACTGCTGGCCCACGGATAGCTTCAGATGGCCCAGTTGTGTCCCAGTGGAAAACCACAGGGGAGGATACTGCACCTTGCTTCAAACATCCTGCCAGCCTGGGGCTCTGCACAAACACCTCTGGGCTTTAACCTGTAGTAGCCATCAGCAAGCCCAGAGATGGAGAGTTTGGGGTTTTTTTGTCCTCCCTCACATACCCTATGGGGTTGAATCAAAAACTGGCTGTGCCCTAGAACAGGGTTGGGGCATCCTTCGCCCCTGTCCAGCACTGTTCAGTCCAGATGACCCAGCCTCTTACTCTCACCTCATGTTTTGAGATGGCCCAAAAATGAAAAAAATCCATCCAAAACTATCAATGATGGCTGTGAGAACAAAAACACCAGAGGAAGAGCAGAGCTGGGGGTACATACAGCTCCACAGAGCCTGAGAAGAGCCCCCTTCCTGCTTGTGCCCCCAAGTCTGCCCTGCACAGGTGTGACACAGGGGACAGAGACCTGCAGGTTGACAGCACTTTTCCCTACCGCACACCCAGCCTCTGGGAAGGGGCTGCCTGCTCACATCTCCAAAAACCCATCTTGGCTCAGCCAGGGCCATCTAGGGGGGCCTGAACCACCTTGCAAAGGTGGGGAGCTGCCAGGTTTTCCCAGCTGGGGAACAGCACCAGCCCAATATCCTCACCAGTCCTATCCCAGCAAGTCCCAGCCTCTTCCCTAGTGCCATCACTCTCCCCCCTCTTCCCAGCCAGAGACACAACTTGGGGCACGGGTATATATAAAAAGTAGAGTTTATTGCCATTTCTATCTAGATTTACACAACAGTGTCACCGCTTCTGACATCAAAAGCAATGTCCCGTCACGTCCCAGAGAACAGGCCAGGGACAGAGCGGAGCCCAAGAGCACGGGCTGGCTCCTCCACCCCAGTGGGTTAGAGCACAGCCTGGCCTGTGGCTCTGCCCAGTGGTCAGTCCAGATCGTCCCAGCACTGCCGCATGGTTCTGTCATGTGGGATGCCAGAGAGGAGTGATTCTGTCCCCTCCTCGGTGCCACTTGCAATAGTTGGCCGCCCACTGACAGCCTCTCACCATTCCAGTCTGCCTTCAGATGCCCCAGCTGTTCAGATGGGCACGGCTGGCCCAGAGCGGGCACCCCACAGCATCAGAGGCACCTCTCATGCGCATGTTTATACACAGATACAGCTACAGAAGATGCCCAAACTAACAAAACAAGCTTTTCCTTGTAATCCCCACACTGCTGTGCGTTCAGCCACGGACTATGCTGCAGCTGCCACTCCTGGTGCTGCTCAGTCTGGGTCGGGTTCCAGCAGGCTCCTGGGTGGCTTGCGGGACATATCTGCTTCGCTCACTAAACATCGGTCTCCCTCCAACGTCAGGCTTTGCCAGAAAGAGACACCCCCCTGCAGAACGCAACCACGGCCTGGGGCTTGGCGTGCGCTCCTTCCAACCGCAGGTTACCATCATGGTGCCAAAGACTGCCCAGCTCTGCTCTTCAGCAGAGCCCCGGACAGGTACCACAGATCTCCTCCTGGCACCTGGTGGGCGGTTGGATGGGGAGGGGGGGTCAGCTGCCCCTGTCTTCGTTGCAGAAGAGCATCCTCATGAAGGAGACGGCCGCTGGCTCTGCGGGCTGGCCAGGGCTGCCCGAGGGGCACGGCTCAGTGCCAGGGACTGGCAGTCCTTCGTGTGAGATGAAGGCGGAAACGATTTTGCAGGAGATTAAGTAGAAAGAGTTCTGTGGCTCTGCCCACCCCGAGGACAGAGCCACCTTACACCGCAGAGCCCCCGGAGTGCTGGGCCGGGGCAGCCACCCCGGGGCTCTGCTCCTCAGGGCACAGCACCTCTGCTGGAAGCCGGGACTGGAACTTCTCCAGCTGCTCAGGGCTGGCCAGGGTCTTCAGGAGGCTGTTCTCACGCTCCAGCTGGGAGTTCTTCTCCAACAGTTCCTTGATTTGCTCTTTCAGGACCTCCACCTCCTCCCGCACAGCGTACATCAGATGATTTTTCACAAGATCCTACAAAAGGCGATGGAAGAGACCGATCAATGGACAGTAATGCCCTGGGGGTTGCTCCCTCCCTTTCCCAAGCGCTGGGGAAAGTGCCAAATGCTGCAGAAGTTTTTCCCAAGGACTATCCCTCCCCACCCCAACCTTGGAACCCTGGCCAGGGCTTGATGCTCACCCAGTATAGCTCTCTCAGCCGCCATCTCTCTGGTCTCTCAGCATCCAGAAGCACTCTCCAGCCCCCTCCCCTGCCCCGGGGTTTGGGAGGCTGGAGTTCCCGAGCACCCAGGGAACCCGGCTCGGTCAACCCCAGACCCCCAAAGTCCCCCTCCATGTCCACCCTCGCTCCCTGCGCACTGCGGAGTGGCTGGAGCCAATGAGCTTCGCGGCGGTCGCAGACAAAGAGCAGCTCTGCCTGGCAGCGGGATGGGGAGTGAGGACCCCCGTGGGCAGAGGGACCCCCCGCCCTGGGCAGAGCACCCACCCGGGAGCAGGAAGCCCACCCCCGGGCATAGCACCCGCGTGGTGACGGGGAAAGGCGCGGCGGGGGCGGGGGGGGGCAGCGCTGCAGCTCACCATCGCCTGCTCGATCTTGTTGTCGATGGCCACCACGCTGGCTCCGGAGGCGCTGGAAGAGAGCGGAGAGGCCGGAGGTCAGCACCGAACACCTCCCTTCCACAGAGCTCCGCGCACCGCGACACCTCCCCCCCACCAGTGCATCGGGGCGTCCCCCTCCCCAAGGGAATTCATGAATCCAGGCACCGGTGGCGTGTGCCCTTCACTCCCGGAGCAGCAATGCCCCCCCCGCCCATCAATCGGGGTTCGCAGCGGGGCCCCCCGCCACCGGGCCGCCCCTTCCCCCGGATCTCTGCGGTGAACGGCGGAAGCACCACGGCGCACCGGGGCTGCCCCTACCTGTTGTCGAGCTTCACGGAGACCACATC
Source organism: Falcunculus frontatus (assembly GCA_013398115.1). NCBI lineage: Eukaryota > Metazoa > Chordata > Aves > Passeriformes > Falcunculus > Falcunculus frontatus. The sequence goes on along the minus strand of VZRV01004041.1, from coordinate 62,538 downwards.
CCCCCCGAGCAGGGAGGAGAAGAAGGAGATGGAGAAGTTGTGGAGCTGGTAGACAGCCACCTCCATGGGAGACTGGTACATGCCGGTGCTCATGGCTGCGGGCGCGGGGACGCACACACTCACAGTCGGCGCAAAACGCACTGCGGGCCCCCTCCGGCCGCTCCCGCTTATATCGGCGGTGCCCGCCCTGCCGGGAGGGGCGAACGCGGCCGGGACCGCCCGCCGCCCCGCAGCGCCGCGCCGGGGGCAGCACCGGTACTGCCCCCCGGTACTGCCCCCCCGGTACTGCCCCCCCGGTACTGCCCCCCGGTACTGCCCCGGGTGCGGCNTACTGCCCTCCCGGTACTGCCCCCCGGTACTGCCCCCCGGTACTGCCCCGGGTGCGGCACGCTGCCCCCCCGTACTGCCCTCTCACCCCGTGTACTGCACCCCTCTGCGGCCACTCCGCCCCTTCCAGTTGAACCAGCACGGCACCGTCCCAGTGCAAGAACCCCGCGCTTCCGCACTGTGTCCCCGCTAATCTGCACCCCACTCCACATCCCTTGTCTGTTACAAGCACAGTCCTGGCACCCCCGGCACCCCTAGTACAGCCCCCCACAGCCCACACGCCTCAGCATCCCCTTCCTGTGCTCCTGGGCACCCAGGATGACGGTTCGGTGCGGGGGCTGCACCTGCTTGGGGGCTGGGAGAAAAGGTGAACCCGGGCTGCATTTGGAGGTGCAGCCTGCAGGTCCCGCACGGTGAGGCCCCGCGACTGTGAAGGTGGGGCAGGAGGAAAAGGGGAGCTATGGGCATTCAAAATAGAACCCGGGGTGCAAAATAGAAACGGGAGTAAAAAACAGTAACGGGCTGCTAAAAAAACCGAGGCGCATAACAGAAACGGGGGTGCAAAACAAACAGAAACAGGAGTGACAAACAACAGAAGCAAGAGCGGAAAAACAACTTAGGCGTAAAAAACAGCCCCAGGAGGGGAAACGAAAACCTGCGTACAGAGCAAACCCAGGGTGCAGAACCAACCCAGGGTACAGAACACGCCCCGAGGTTGCAGAACAACAACTGCGGGGTGCAGAACAAACTCGGGGTACAGAACAACACCCTCGGGGTGCAGAACAGCCCCCGGGTACAGAACAAAGTGGAGGTACAAAACGAACTCAGGGTACAGAGCCAACCCGGGGTGCAGAACAATGACCTTGTGGTACGGAACAAATTCGGGGTACAGAACGCGCCCAGGGTGCAGAGCAACAACCGCGGGATACAGACCAAAGCTGGGGTCCAGAACAAAATCGGGAGCACTAAACACCACCACCCCTGGGCTGCAGAACAGTCCCGGGGTACAGAACAAACCACGAATACAGAACAACCACACCCTCGGGGTGCAGAACAACGACCCCGGGGTGCCGAAGAAACCCGGAGTACAGAACCCTGCGGGCCCCGCCCGCCGTTGCATAACCCCGCACCAGGCGGCGGCACCGGGCGGAGGGGCCCCCCCGCGGGCACGGGCGGCACTGCAGGGGCTGGGCCGGGTCTGCCCGTGTTTGTGTGCAGCGGCATCCCTGTGTGTGCACACGCGTGTGCAAGCCCCGGCGTCACGACGGGTCCTCTCCGCGTCCACAGAGCGACTTACGCATAGAGCAAGTGGGTCTCCTCCGAGGGGTGGAAGCAGGGCCCATAAAACGCCCCCTGCATCCCGGGGGCTGGGGTGGCACTGCCCACCCGGTGCTGCCCCCACTGCCCTTGGCCGCCCACTTATCTCTGCCCTCTGGATCTGGGCCTGGGGGAACTTTGCTCAGTGGCTGCCTGCTGCCCCTGACCCCAGGGGCTCATCACCCCTGCTGGCCACGGCGAGGCTGATGCTGGATGGCAGAGCCCACACACGGCATAATGTCCAAGAAAGCGTTAGTGCTGGCAGGGCACGTGCACCCCAGGGATGCTGCAAAGGACACCAAACGCCCCGACCCAGGGGGTACTGAATGTGCCTGGCACTTGGCCCTTGGCAGAGGCCAAGGAGCCCTGACTAGTGGGTGTGCTGTTGTGCCCCTTCCTCGAGTGGGGAGGGGGAGCAGAGTGGAATTTCCCCATCAGAAAGGGAAACTGAGGCACAGTGCAGCACGGCTGCTGCTGGGAGCAAGACCTAGCCAGGCAACTCTCCACAAATCGCAGCCCCCTCCCAGGGCAGGGTGAGGATGCTGTGCCGCCTGTGGAACGCAGCCGGGCGTATGCAGGTGCCCCGGGACATGCAGGTTTGATGTGGGGATGTGAGAAAGCATTTTCTCCCTGGTGGGCCCATCTGGGACCTGTGGGGGGGATGATGCACATCCCCCTGTGTCAGCACCACCCCAGCCCATGCAACGCTGCTGAGCGGGGGCTGAGCAGGGTGCTGGCACTGCAGAGAGTCGGCAGGGGTCTGTCCCCCAGACCCCGGGGCTGGCCTGTGCTCCCCCCCTCACCCACACCAGGCCCTACTTACCAGTCCCTCCTTCTGAAGAGGCTCGGGGAGTACGGCGGCTGGAAGGCCATGCCACCCCGTGACCCCGTCCCGGCCCCTCTGCTCCCAGGGGCGATGCTGGCTCTGCCTGTGGCTGCGTCCCCCCAGCTCGCAATGGCAGAGACAGCCTGGGTGTTGGCTGCATCCAGGGGCTGCAGCCACGGGGTAAACATGCTGGGGGATGACCTCAGCTGCACTCAATTGGCCCTTTCAAGGCCGATGGCCAGTGTGCCATCCCGAGCTGTGCGGGTGCCCCCCTCCCTGGGGAGATAAAAGGCCTCTGTGTGCGCTTGTCCCCAGAGTGGCTGGTGGTGGGCTTGGTCGCAGCCCCTGGGACAGAGCTTTGTCCCCTTGCTGGGACAAGTTCAGACCACCCACACCAGGGTCCCTTGACTCAGTTTCCCACTGCAGCTCATGAAGCGTGCTGGTTTCACTATGGAGAAGACAGGAGAGATGGGGAGAGCATTTTCTCCCACAGTTGTGCCACCTTCTGTCTTCTGCAGAGGTGTCAGCAGCAGGGAGATGGGGTGGGCAGACCCCAGCCTGCCCCTAGCCCTGGCAGCTGTGCCTGTTTTCCCACCTCCTGTGGTCCGGCCCCGAGTCCTGGCTCAGCCTCCTTCCCAAAGGAAGCCCTAAATCATTAGTGGCAGGGACCAAGGACTCCAGAATGGGCAGACCAGAGCCTGGCTGGTGTCTGCCTGTCTCACAGCTTGAGGTCCCTGCCTGGTACCTTTCTCATGCAGCACTCGGGCACCAAGGACTGAAGAAAAAACCAAAGAGTTCTGCAGCTGCTGGAGTGAAGCTGGAAAATGCTTTGGGGGGAGATTGCTTCAGCTCTGCCACCTCCACCCATGGAGCTGGGTCTGTTGCAAAAATAAACCAGAGTAAGTCACTGATTTCCCTGCAGTCCTCCTGGGCCTTTCCACCCAGCCCTGCCCACGTCGCTGCTCGGGGCACGGGCTCCTCACTCTGAGGCTGGGCAGGATGTTGTCGGCCTTTGACAGGCCACAGCGAGGGATGCGCTGGAGGGATGAAGAAACAGAAGTTTCTTTCCTGGCACTCAGTAAATGAGGGATCCCTCTGCAGCCTGTGGCCAGGGCAGGTCAGGCTGGGCAGGGGGCTGCAGCCCCCTCGCAGCCCCACGCCCTCACGTGCGGACGGGGCTCCTGAATGTGTCTCCGGGCGCACACACCCACGGCACACCTTGCAGCCCCTACAGGCGAGTCCTGCCTGCACACGTGCGTGCACACACAGCACTCCCACACGCCCCCTGCACACACGTGTGTTTGCAGCCCACACGAGCGTGTGCCCTGCACACAGGGGCACACCCTGCCCGTGCGTGTGCACATCGGTGCGCCCTGCTCACACACATGTGCAGGCACATTAGTTTAGTTCCTGGAGCTGATGATCTCGGGGGTCTTTTCCCATCTGAATGCCTCTGAGACCCTGTGACACACACTCTGTGTGCCCAACAAACGCCGCTGTTCTGCGTGCAGATGCACGAGTGCTGCCGGCACCCCCTGCACACGCTGCCCTGGCTAAGAGCAGCCCTGCCTGCACCCCTGGTGTCAGCGGCACGGCTCACGGCAGCGCTGCGTGCCCCTGCACAGCGACGGGCACCCCCAGCCCACGGCTGTCACCTGCAGTCCTGCTGGCACCTCCCAGCTCTGCTGGATCCTGCTTTGTGCCAGCTCTCCCCAGGAGCCCCTCTGAGCTGCCCCAATGCCCCCACATGGGACTCCAGCTGCACCCCAAGTGGTGGGGGCCCTTTCCTAGCACACCACAGCCCTGCTGGCAGCTGCCTCCTCTCCCACTACCTGCTCCTGCTCCTCCAAGCAGAGCGGGGTGGGCAGCACACCACCTTGCTCTTCCTAAAGAGCAGGGTGCCATGGACTCACAGTTACCCTATGGCAGCAGAGGCCTCAGCGATGGGCGCTTGGAGCAGGCTGCGTGAGAGGGGCCAGTGCTGTGAACTGCATTCCCGAGGCAGCGGCTGGCAGCTCCTGTATTCACACACAGTGACAGGAGGTTCATCAGGCTGGGCCCGGCTCGTGCCTGTGGTTATTTTGGTAACAGCGACAGCAGCCGCAATACAGGCTAATTGTGACACTAATTGTTGCACTCTCTGGGGGAAAAAAAGCACCCGTGGCTGTCATCGAGCAGTGAGGAGAGGTGGTGACACAGCCAATGATGATATCACCCCAGCAGTGGCCCTGCAGGACACCCCAAGGCTGCCAGCCGTCCCTCAGCCCTTACACAGCCTGTGCCTCAGCCCAGAAGATGCCAGCCTCCCTACTGGGTGACATTAAGTGACAACACTCTCCTCAGCAATGGGACTTGGAGTTCTGCAGCCCCCACAGGGCTCTGCCAGGCTGGAGCAAGGGGAGATGGGGAACAGGATGAGGGGATTATCTCTCGCTGTCTGGCATCCCACACCTGCACAGTGTGGGACATGCCCTCTCCCCACAGCCCCGGGGACAAGATGTGCTGTTGGACTGAGCCCTGTGTTGGACCTGCACCAGGCACTGCAGTGCCACACACCAAAGGATGCTCCTGTCCTGGCAGCGGCCGATGGAGCCAGAGGGGTGGTTGGGGCTTTAGGAGCAGCCCTGGCTCTCAGACTTGGCTCTCCCCCTGCTCCAGGCTGTGCTCATGGCTCCGTGGCAGCGTTCCTGGCTTGCTCTCTCCCAAGGACTCAGCTCAATGGGAGGAAGGCCCTTCAGAGGGTCTGAGGCGTGGGAAATGTTTATAGCCTGGCCTCAGAGACACTGGAGAGCAAACTGGGAAAGGCGCAGAGCCAAGGCTGCCCAGGCTGCTCTGCAGAGCCAGATCTCCCGCTCCAAGGGTCAGAGCAGAGTGGGAGAGGAAAAGCTACTGCTTGCAAACACACAGCTAAGAAAACTGCCTGTCACAGCCCAAAATCCTGCAACTGTGGTGGTGCCAGCCAAGGGACTGGGGATGCCAGTGCCAGGGCATCCTAGCTGTGCCCTGTAGGAACAGAGGGAAGTGTGGCTGGGGACACTGGTGATGGCTGGGGCCTGTGGGAGCCTATGGCAGGAAGGGCTGGGTGTGGGACAGGGCTGAGGAGCTCCAGGCCTTGTCCAGCAGCTCTATCCTGGCTCTGGGAAAGGAGAGGTAATGCCAGGGGCTGCCCACGAGCAAACAGACAGCTGGGTCATCTGCCATGCCAATGCCAGCACCCTGAACAGCAACTGCCTGCCCTACGGCACTGGCAGGGGGCCCTTGCGCCAGTCCCAAGGGCTGTGGGCCTAGCACTGCCAGAGCACATCAGTTGTCCAGATCTTGGTTTCCTCCTCCTGGAGGTTCCCTGGCTGAGCTGCTCCCTGAGGCCTGGCACTACCCCCCAGCTCAGCTGGTGCCTTCCAGGAGCTGCATGGGACACGCAGAAGCCCCATGCAACCAGGAGCCCTGTGACACAGGGACCCAGGTCATGCCCATCAGAGCCTTGGAGGGGTCATAAATCCCCCAACCCAGGGCATGTGCCACTCCAGAGCAGTGGGTAACCACTCCTGGGCACACCTGGAAGTGCCTGGGTAGGGATGCACCCCCTGCCTGCACAGCTGGTGCTGCTGGCCTTGCCTGCTCCCAGTCCCAAGCCAGGGGACACCAGAGTCATGTGTGGCCTGCACAGAGGTGGTAGCCTTTGCCCTGCTGGGGGAGCCCAGGGAGGCTTTCAGTGAGGGAAGGCTGGAGGGGAACCTACCCTTGAGAAGGCTGACAGGGAACATGTCCTCCTTCCCTTCATGCCCAGTGGAGGCACAGTGAGCTCTGTGCCCATGGGCAGGGGACACAGGTGACCCACCCTGCCAGGCAGCAGGCATGGGCAGGGATGGTGGTGTGGAGACTCCTCCAACCTGTCAGGCTGGAGGCAGTGCGGGGTGGTGGAGGGAGCCCTGGCAGGCTCTTGTGTCCAGCTGTGGGGCTGCCTGCTTCCTTCGATAAAGGTACTTGGCTGTACTCCCAGTTCTGGTTTTTTCTAGCATGCGAGTGCACACCCTCAAGCCAGCCTGTGGTGAGCTGCAATTTTTCTTTAACTTTGTCACCAGACCCTCTTCTTCCTCCTTTGCCCCTAGTAGCAGTTGCCTCCCAGCAGTAGTGTGAGGAGGGGAGGTCAGAGGGGACCCAGTTCCAGCCAAGCCCTTCTCACCATGTAGGAAGCCCCCAGAGTCACGGCTTCCCCAGGCATGCTGGTGCAGGAGAGGAAGAGGAAAAAGGGCGCATTTGGTTGTTGCCAGCCCTGGATCATGTGGCCAAACATCCCACCTTGCTGGTGTTTGTCAACACCAGCCCCATGCTGCCACCAACCCAGTGTGGGTGCCCCAGTGGGTGCCCTGCCAGGGGCCATGGGGCACCCTTGCACCCCACTGCTCCCCGCAAAGGGTCCCACAGCTGCCGAACGCTGAGGTGAGGGTGCCAGGTATGGCACAGCACAGTGAAAACCCTGCAGCTTTCTCTGAGCATCGTGCCTGGCTGCTGGGGGAATGCAGCTAACCCCCACCATTCTACCCGCTCCCATGGACCAGGGATGCCCAGCCCCAGGGAGGATGGCAGGCTGAACCCTTGGCAGAGCTTTAATCCACAAATCTGTCCGCAGAGCAAAGCGTTTCACACCCACGGGCCGGGGCTGGAGTCCTGTCGTTGAACTCGCTGTTATCGCCTCCTGGTTACCCACGCCCTGCCCCGGGGCTCCTGCCAGCCATGGCTCTCAGCTCCAGAACTGTCCTTTCTTCTTAGCTTACTCTGTCATCCTGGACAGCCCCAGCTGAATCACCCCCAGATCCTGGCTGCCCTTTTCTGGTCCAGTTTCGGGGGAGTGGGGATAGAGCATCGGTGGTTGCGACACCGAGGGGACCCCCCGCAGCACGAGGGACACGCAGTGCTCTTGAACCCCACAGCAGGTGGGCAGGGGGCTGCCAGCCTGGGTTCTGCCTCCCCCAGCCCTTCACCCAGCTTTGCAGGGATCCCCAGCCCGAGAGAGGAACCCCGAAGCAGGGCCTCTGGCATCCTCCAAAAACAATCCCAAGCCCCTTTTCAGGCAGGAGCGGGCGCTCCGGAGCCCTGCTGGGCGCTGGCAGCTGCTGCCCTGCGGCGAGCGGGAGTGCCCGCTCGCTAATTGGGAGGCAGCTCGTTATGTAATGAGGACGGAGGCAGGGGAGCTGCGAGAGCTGTGCAGCGCACCCCACGCTACCCAAATCTGCTCTTCCAGCCCAGAATAAGCCCTGTTTATGGAACCCCTCAAGCCCTTCACTGGTCCCTTTCGCAGGTGCCAGAGCCTGGTGCTCTCCTGCCTGGCCGAATGCTTGGGGGGAGCCCCAGCAAGAGCCCCAGAAGCCCCACAATGTCCGAGGGACAGCTGGACCCCACTGGGGGTGCGCAGCCCGGACAGAGCAGAGCCGGCGGGGGCCGGGGGCAGAGGAGCTGTGCTCGGCTGGCGCAGGAGCCAGCACCCGCAGGAGGTCAGGCAAGGACAGGCAGGGCGGCACAGCTTCAGCAGAGACGGTTATTAATACCCCGCCTGGCCTTTGCAAGGAATCCCGGGCATTTCAAATCAGGGACCTTCGCTGAAACCCTGCCGTCCCTGACATTTCAGAACAATAACAGTGTGAAAGACAATCGGTTGCTGGCAGGATGTATACCTGTGGCGCTGCCGTGGCTCTCTGTGTGCCCGACCTCAGCAGCCAGCCCTCACCTTGCTTGTGCCAACCCATGGGGACAACCTGAGACTGTCCCCTGCCTCCAGACCACCCGGAGCAGTCCTACTCCATTTCACAGGCATATCACTGTGATGGTCTCACTTAAGGACATGGAAATGTCTTGTCCTGCTCCATGGCATCTGTCACCCTCTGCCAATCCGGCTGCCATCCCCAGGGAATTGCAGGTGGGGCCGGCAAGGACTGGATCCCACCCTGATCCTGAAGTCTGGAGGGCCCGGAGTTTCTTCTCTGCCACCAGAGTCATTCTGCAGCAAAAGCCCCCTCAAATATCTATCTATCTATCTATCTATCTATCTATCTATCTATCTATCTATCTATCTATCTATCTATCTATCTATCTATCTAATCTATCTATCTATCTGTCTATCTATAACTCAGCACACAGACAGAGGATGATCTCCTGTCCCAAAGCCAGCCATGTGCAGCACCTGGATAAATATAACTCAGAGCTCATTTGCAAAGCATCGGGACGGGTTGTAGCCTCTCTCGCCTCTCCAGCCTTCTTCCCTGACACACACCCTGGGGTAAAGTTGGAGACGATGATCTCAGAAGTCTTTTCCAACCTCAAGGGTTCTGTGATTCTCTGCCCTCTAGCAAGAGGGTCTCAGTCCTTCCCAAGGGCAGGATCCACCTAGAGCCTCACTCGCCTTGGCAGTCCACATAAAGCGCACAGACCCATGCACGGTCATGTCCCCTGGGCACACACACAGCTGCCAGGCTCTGACAACACACATCCCAAGCCCTTCCAAGCCCTTTGGTCCCGTGCAGGTCACGGTGCTCCCCCAAAGTACAGAGCCAGCTTTAACCCTCTTTGTGCTGGCCAGTGGCCAGGGAGGTGGTGTCGGGTCCCAGCAGAAACCATCCAGGATCAGGCCATGTCTCACCAGGAAGGGAAAGTGTGATGCTGGAGGGAGGGGGCATGATGCTGGGATCAGGGCAGACCTCTGCAGCTTCCTTCAGCTCCAACCTCTTCCTCATTTTTACAGTTCAAAGTCGGAAAAAAATCCTGGCCAACCTTTTCCCCATAGGGCCCTGCCTGACCTTGGGACACCTACTTCTGCCTGTGCAGAGCCAAGTGCCTGCCCTAGCAGATGGGTAGTGCTGGAGAATCCCCAGGGAACCAAGGGGACAGGCTCCTGAGAAGCTGATGTTGGCACCACCAGACTGGCTCAGCTGTGCCAGCCCTCTTGGCCATAGCCTTGTGGTCAGGGGCAAATGGTTCCCTCCGAAGGGGCTGGAGGGGCTGAGCAGGGCCCTCCTGTGCTTCAGAGAATGTTGGGAATATCCTTCTGGAGGGAGCTGGGTCTCACAGGAGCAGGCAGGGACAGGCACAGTGCATGGTGTGGCGTGTGCTGCTGCCAGCCCTGCTGAGCCATGCTGAACCCAGTGTGCTGTGGCAGAGCCCCTGTGAGCCTGGTCTGCCAGGACATGGCCCCCAAGTCTGCTGGGTCACGGGGTGGGGATCCCAAGGTGTTGGGATGCCCATGATGGCTCAGCCAGCTGCCTGCCTGACATCTTCCCAATGGTGGGAGGATTTGGGTACGCCAAGGTCAGCACCTCACAGCAGGACAAGCTACTCCTGCCACTGAAAAAAATCTCCCCAGCACCTCGGTGGTGTGCAGGGCTTGCAACCAACACTGCAGGCCACAAGTCAGGCCACAAGTCAGCTCTGTCCTGCAGGAGCAAAGCAAACAAAGCCCTGGTACATGGTTCTGGAGGGCAGGGGGGCTCTCCTGGCCCCTTCCCTGGCAGAGCTGTCCCAGGGCCAGAAGGAGAAGAGTAGGACAGCTCAGTCCCACACCCACACCTCTCTCACGAACAGCCCCTCTCCCCATCAATGTGTCCTTGTTGCTCCAGCCCACTCGACCAGCTGGAATGCTTGCCCTGGCCCTGCCGCCTCGGGATGCCCTTTATGCCCTGGCTCCCCTCCTCCTGCATTGCTGCCGCAAAGTGACACCCGACAGATGGGAACAAGTGGTGCTGTGACACAAATGCCACCCTGGTACTGCTGCCCAGGCAGCTCTTGCTTGCTGGCCTGACCTTACAGTGCAAAAGGCAGTGCTGCCCTGCTTTGCCCAAATTCATGCTTCCCCCAACCACTCACACAGAGCTTCCCTGCCTCCCTGTGACTCCCTTGGCTTGCCCAGGCCTGCGAGAAGGTGGCCCCCAGCTCCTTTCACGGCTCAGACCAAAGGATGGTCACTGCCCACCCTGTTGGATGGAGCAGCAGGTCTGGCAGTGCCTGCAGATGATCTGGCTATGCAGAGGTGTCCCCTCACAGCCCTGAGCAGGACGGGCACAGGCTGGCCAGGCTGCCAAGTGTTGCCCAGGAGAGGCTGGGCAGGAGTGCTGGCATGGCTGGCCGATGTGGGCAAGCAGGCTGGCACGTACCTCCTCTCCCTACACGGAGCCAGGCAGGGCCCGCTTCGATCACGGGCCAGCACACACCCGGGGTGCTGCTTCCCCGGCAGTGCCGACCTCTTCCCACACCACCGGCTCCCCTCATCCCCCTGGCCCAGGGAAAGGTGCCACGTGGCCATGGGCCTGCTCTCCCTGGCCCATACTCAATTGGGCTTGTGTCTGGCTCTGGGATGAGCAATCCTGAGATAACGTTGGCATTACAGCGGGATGGCAAAGACCTTTCTGCCCACTTCATTGGCACCTGCAGGGAGAAGGTATGCCCAGCCAGGGTGGTGGCAGCTGTCTTCCCTATACCTGGGGCTTCCATGCGAGCTTGGTCCCTTGGCACTGCTGAGATCTCTATGGAGAGCAGTTTGTGATGCCCTGTGTGAGGACATGGCGGGGAGAAGCCCTTTCTGCGCAGGATCCCGTGCACTCCTGGAACAGCAGGGCTTCCTGCAGGAGCATCAGCCCTGGAGGCAATTGGTCCACAGCATCCCTTCCTTGTGCATCCCTGACAACATCCCTGCTGTGAGCAAAGGGTATGGAGAGCCTGGCAGGGACCACCCAGCCAGAGAAACCCCCAGAGACAGGTTGGACATGTTGAAATGTGTGTTGTCTGAGATGCCGAGCACTGATCTGACCCTGACTGAGTTGTCTCCAGCCAGCCCCAGAACCAGATTCAACTCTGGGTTTAGATCTTGGGGATCCCGTGCTGTCCTGGACGTCGGCCACACATGAGGGTGTGTATCCACACAACTTTCCCCTCCTCCTGTGTTGCTGCAGGAGCACATCAGCCAAAACAAGGGGCACCAAATGGTTTGGGTTCCCTGGTGCCAGCAGCAGGGTGCCCTTATCAGGCATGTTATCGGGGTGTTCCTCTGGCACCCACAATCCTCTGCTGTGTGTGCTATCTCCTCTTGGATGTGTTGGCTCATTCCCCAGAAGGAGAAAGTTCAGGCTGGAGCAAAACAACTGCAAACACAGGTGTGGGCACACCTGGCTCCAGTGCCTGGGGCCGTGCACCCGGCTCCCCCATGCTGTGCCACCTAGGGGTGATGGGGATCACCCAGGCAGCCTCCAGACCAAGGTGCCTGGACACTGGGTGTGATAGAGGGACATAGCTTTGCACCACACCATGGCACAGCCGGGCACAAACACAATGCCTGGAGCCTCTTGGGACACATCACACAACAGGACGTGGAAGACAGGCAGCAAGGAGTGCTAGGGGGCACTGACAGGGAGAAATCCTTGTCCCCTGGCATCTCTGCTCACTCTCTACCTCACCAGGAGCACCACAGGTCCTGCTCCAGCAGGGATGAGCTCGAAAGCAGCCCGCTGTGCCCCTATCAGTGGCCTCCGGCCCACAAGCACTGTCACTGACTGCCCCAGCGAGCAGCCCAGGTGCTTGGCTCTGGCCCCAGCCCTGGCAGCCCGCGCTGGGGACAGTGTCTCGCTTTCCCCTTCACCCACGGTGCCAACTTGCTGCAGCCTCCCAGGGAAGAGGGGAACCTCTCGCTCCCGTTCCTTCCCAGCTGGGTTGGTTCGCTGCTCCCCGTACGGGCCGGGTACCGGCGCCTTGGCGGGTGTCCCAGCTCCTCCCTTCCCACCTGAGCGGCAGCTCGGCGTTATGTAAGTGCAGGAAGAGCGTCTCCGTCAAGGCCGGCTCGAGGCAGCAGCCTCTCGGCGTCAGACGCTGGCTGGGCGAGGGGGCGGGCGCGCCGGGGTGGCTCACACGCGTGGGGCAGCCACGTGTGAGCCCACCCGCGCACAGCCCGGGAGCGCGCCCACGGGGCATGTGCGTGTAGGGTGGGAAGGGGATGGCGAGGCGTCTCTGAACGCGTGGGTGCTGCTCCCCTTGCGCCTTTTACCCTCCCACGGCGAAGCAGCAAGCCCCAGCGCCGCTGCCAGCCGTGCCAGCCATGCAGACATCTGTACCTGTCGCACAGATGGGCCCCAGGTCCCCTCAGGGTGCTGGATGTGTCCCAGCTGCTGAAGACACTGGCAGCCTCGGGCACCTGTGGCAATATTGGCCCAGCTCGGCTCTCTCAGGCCGAAGTGGGGAGACCCAGACCTGCTAGACCCAGTACAGGCTGCTCCCCCACAGGGTGTCACCAGCTCTCTCTGTCACCAGAGCCAGCCCCACACAGCGCCAGTGCAGGACCTGAGACAGCTCTGTCCACTCCTCGCCTCTGGGGTTCACCTCATGAGGGCTGGGGAGCCTGCGGAGTGGAACTCCTGTTCAGTCTCCTCTGTCCTCACTGCTAGAGGAGGGCAGCAGGGCAGACCCCGCGGTCCTGCCTCCCCAGTCCGCCAGGGAATGGATGGGAGCAGCCCCCAGCACACCCGGCTGTGGGGGCACAGGTAGCCTTCCCAGAGCAGCCCCGAGACCAGCTCGGGCAGGGCAGAGCCACCTTCCAGGGACGGGAAGTACCACTCCGGGCCAAACCTGTCTCCACTCCGGGGAGGGCCAGGGGAGCTGCCGAAAGGGCAGGAGCTGGCACTGGGACTCTCGGGTTCCCTACCCAGGCTCTCAGTGACGCTCAAGATGGCTTTCGAGGCAGCACAGCTGCTTCCCAAGGAACCTGCTGCGTTCTCCACGCAGGATGGGGCCGATGCCTGTCTGTCGCTGGACACTATCCATGCCCCTGCGGGCACTGTCTGTGTGGACAGAGGTAGCCAGGGAGATGAGCACAGAGTCCAGCGGCCAAGACACACAGCTGGGGGCTGTTGTCACTGCCCGGCAGACACAGGGCACCACAAGACGGGCACGGCGGGCATGGCGGAGCAGAGCCACCCGGACCCGCACCCAGCGATGGGCTGGCACCACGTACGGACTCCGTGCCAGACGCGGCCACTCGTGCCTCTCCCCACCCAGGTCCCACCGGCGCTGACACCCCCCAGCCCGGGGGTCACATAAGTCCCCCTCTCTTGCCAGCGCCACGCCGCTGCCAGCTCCGAGCCCGCTGCCCCAGGGCGCCCGGCCCCCGGCAGCTCCCAGGCTCCCGGCGGTGACACCCACCTGTGGAAGAGGAGGAGGATGGAGAGCAGGGTCTGGTCGATGTTCCTGTTGCAGATGCCCTGGTTGAAGAGGTAGCAGGGGTCCCGCACGACGGGCTCCAGCGAATCCTGGCGCATGATGGAGCTCAGCTTGTCGGTGTTGAGGTTCTGTCGGACCAGCTGCTCCCGCAGCTGCCGGAAGCTGCTTACGGTGGGGCTGCCCGGGTTGTTGTTCTCGCCCCCGGCCCCCTCCTCCAGCCCGCTCCGGTTGGCCAGGTCCAGGCAGCAGCTGCAGCAGTCCAGCCCCACGGGCGACCGGCACTCCTCCGCGGGCGACGAGGACATCCCGGGTGTCCCCGCGCCTGGCCACGGCGGCGCCGCCGGGGCCGCTCCCGGGGCCGCGGAGGGCGAGCGGCTGCAGGACGTGCCCGGTGTCGAGCGCCGCGAGCGGCCCC
>VZRV01004041.1:7152-40008 GCA_013398115.1 Falcunculus frontatus | reverse complement strand
CACACGGACACACGGACACACACAGCCACACACGGACACACACAGCCACACACGGACACACACGGACACACACAGCCACACACGGACACACACGGACACACGGACACACGCACGAGTTCCCCGTGCTGGGGTGGCCCGAGCCGAGTTTCCGTGCCCGCGGCAGCAGCCACTGGATGGCAGCAAGTCCCCGGCGCTGCCACCAGCGCCACCGGCAGAAGGAGCGGGGCTGGCGGCTGCCGGGCACAGGGCGTGGGGAGCGGCGCCTTGGGGAGCGTGTGGGCACCAGAGAGGGGCATCTGCTCCTCGGGGGCAGGCGGGGGCGAGCCCACCCCCAGCCGGCAGCCGGGAGTGTCCTGGTGCCAGGGTGCCCTTTATGGAGCCTGGAGAGATCTGAAGGTGAAGGATGATCACTGGGCAGCGATAAACTGGCAGAGCCGGAGAGCTGAGGCAGGGGCGGAGGCAAGGGGCAGCCCCGAGGCCGGGTCAGACGGGGTGGGACAGGTCCTGCTGCACAGCCCTGCAGTGCTGGACGCTTCCCCAGGGGCAGGGGCACAGCACCCACCTGCCCAGAGGCGAGGGATACAAGGTACGGTGTAAGGGATAGAATCGTAGAATCGTAATTTTTGTTGGCAAAGACATCTGAGGTCACTGAGTCCAACCATTAGCCCAGCACTGCCCTGGTGCTGTTTGGCCCACAAAGCCTCTTGAGCCTTTGATCCTAATTATTGTAGTCGTAATGAAAGCACGCTGGCTGCCATCCCCGTGGTGGCCACTTGTGCAAACACTGCGGGGAGAACGGCCCTAAGGAATTAATGTCTTCCAGCAGATTCTGTAGCAAAAGGCTTCTGATTCTACAGATGCCCCTTGCACAGGAGGGTGCCTCTGCGCAGGCACGAGCCCGACACCTCAACCTGATCCAGGTGTTTCACATCTCTCTAGCACTCCTGGACTCAGCAAGAGAAAATCAGGTCCCAGCCTGCTGGCTGCAGGAACCCAGAGGAACATGGAGCTCCTCTGGAAACGCTTCCAGCGAATGAAGGATGCTGCTTGTTCAGCTGCAGAGGGCGCTTTGGATGACAGAATGAGGGCTCTGTATCCACTGAAATGTCCGGGAGATGGTTCTGGGGTGATGAGGTGCTCTCACAGCTGAGAAGGGTTGGGAAAGCATTCAGGGCAGCTGGAGCTGAGGACAGCAAGGACGAGAAGGATCCAGGGCAGCACGGCACAGTTGGTCCTGCTGGCAGTGGGATGTTCCCATGCTTTTGAAATCAGGAAGTCAGCCCCAGGGAGATGATGGGGAGGAAACCAGTGAAGGAGCAGCTCTGTGAGCCGCTGGACCTTTACGAAGGACTTCTTCCCACCTGGATTTCTGGTCCTGCTTGGACTCAGGGAGCTGCTGTAGTTCTCTTTCTTGGGCAATGTCCCTAAGCCTCAGACGGGAATTAATGGGCTCATGAACAGAATGTGAGTCTGAGGGGATTAGAGAAGGCTGGGGAGAATGTCACCTCTAACAGCTGGCGTGGGAACCAGATACATGAGTGGCTGCAGGAGGGCAGTGGTGGGGAGAGCTGGCAGAGTCCAGCCTGGCTGCAGCTGTGTGGGATTCACAAATGCCCCCAAAGTGCTGATGAGGTAAATGGGGCACTGGTGGGATTGGCACATTGCAGTATGGGGATTACAAGTTCCAGGGCGAAGTGAACCAGGCAGCAACAGGCTGTGCTGTGATGGGCCACTATTCAACCAGCTGGGAATTGCTCATCAGAAAGCTGGGGCAGAGCAAAAGAACAAACAGCATAAATATCTTAGGAATGAGGTAAAAGTTTGTTATACGTTTAATGTAATTAAGGTAAATTAGCCATTACATAATGGTGAGACATGGACATGGAACGATGCCCTTGGGGCCTGTCTTATGTGTGTGGCCTTTATGAGTAAGAGCTGCTGGGATCCCTCTGTGGCGTGGGTGGGTGTGAGAAGGGGGGAGCACCCGCACCCCGAGTGATCGGACTTGTGTTCCCCAGCACGGCCTCCCTCACTCTCCAACAGCCAGCCTGGGTCTCCCTGGGGACAGGAATAGTCTCAGCACAAAGAGAAGGCAAGGCAGGATGCTTTCCTGTCAAAGCCTCATTATTCAAATTCAAGCTCCTCTTCAAAAAACAGAATGTCAAGAAACAGCACAGCTCCAGCATCGGTGGTCTCCTGGGAGAAATGTTAAAAGTGGGATCTTAAGCATCCAGTTTCTGTAGCACAGGAAAGCCTTGGGTTGGTTGTGCCCTGATGGATTCCCCAGCCTGACTTCAAAGGAGCCTCTTCCCCCAGCCCCCAGCTCATCACCAGTGTGGGGTTTCATCTGAGGAGCCAAACCCCAGGGGACAGAGGGGAGCCCCTCAGAAGTTGGGGGCCTGGAGGCCTTGGAGGGGTGGTTTTGGTGTCAGCAGCACGTGCTAAAACTCACGCTCAGCCCTTTCCATTCGGAAAGCCGTGTAACAGCCCTGCTGCCAGGCTGGCCCGAGCAGCACAAGGGCGCCTGGCCAAGGCAGTGCCCCCAAGGTGGGCACCTTGGGGAGCTGGAGAGGACCTTCCTTACCCCAAAGAGCTTCTTTCCTTGAGCACTGCTTTGGGAGATGTGTGAGCTGGTGCAGGTGTGTCAGCATGAGCAGGGAGAGACAGCCCTGATCCCAGTCCCTCTCCCTTTAAGGACATCCTGCCTGCTCCCTGTTTGCTCCCTGGGGTAAAAATAGCCCTGCCTGTCTGCTGCAGCCTGCCTGGTGCTAGACATCTTGCAAGGCCTCAATTTAAACAGTGAGGGACCTCAGATCACAGCCTGACACCAAATAAAGGACAAAGTGAGCAGAGCCAGCCTGGTCCCTGTTGCCCCTGGTGATGCTGGTGCATGCTCTGGGCATGCCTTCCTGGTCTAGGACTCCTCTTGGCTCTCCCACATCTTCGGGTGCTGAGGAGGGTGTCAAGGGCCGTGCTGAAGCACGGGACAGACTCCCAGTCACCTCTGCCTCAGAGCAGTCCCTTGCTATGGTCAGAGTGCCACCCGCGTCCCTCCTGCAGAGCTGCGTGCCCCAGCTGTGTCCAGCTCTGGGGGCAGATGCCCCTTTGGCACGGGCTCAGGAGGAAGGAGATGGTGATGCCAGGAGGGAGACACAGCTTGTGCTGCCTGTTGGACACCTCAGCAGAGCCAGGACACGGCACCAGCTCTCAGCCCTGTGCCCCCACCCCATCCTCTGGCTCTGCTCCAGCCATTCCTTACACTGTAACTTTCAGGCTTTTAATTAAATGTCCATGAAACACCCATTTGAGATGCTTAATTTAAAGTGAGAGCTAATTAATTTTATGGGCCTTGGCCACGTCTGTTTCATTTCTGAGTTAATGCCTGGGCTGTGCTGGTGGAGGTGCAGAGAGCACGGCAGCCTCTGGCTCCTGGGACTGTCTAGACAGTCCTGGCTGTGAGTGGGGCTGGTGGCCCTGTGCAGGGCTGGGACCTCACGTAACCTCCTTGCCAGGCTGGCTCTCGCTCCAGCCCAGCTGAGCAGGAGGAAAACAGGGCTGAGTTGGGCCTCTGTCCCAGCCGGTCCCGCAGTGCTGGACCCACATCCAAGCACCACATCCCAGGGACAGGCTCTGCTCCACAGCAGTGCCCCTGTTTCCAGGGACTGGCTCAGCATGACATTGCCTCATCCTGTGTTTGTCAACCTTGCAAGAACAAGGAAATCTACACTTCAGAGTAGATTTAGGGCCAAAGATTTGCTTTCTCACACTGGCCTCCCCAAGACCCCCAGCACCACTGCAAGGACTCCCACGGCCATGGGAGCTTGGTGGAGCTTCTCCAGCAGCATCTGCTCAGCTTGGGGATGCTCAGAGCTCTCTGCCCAGCCCTCCCATCCCAGGGTGTCCCTGATTATGATCCCACTGGGAAAAACATAGAGGGGCATCCAGCCTCCACCTGCTCCCCACACCTGTGAGCCACATGGCCACCAAGGGACAGCAGTGGCACGTGGCAGAGCCCCTTGCTGCTGCAGGGAGGCTGGGAGCCAGCGCACGGGACCTGGAGAGCAAAACTCCTGCCAGAGTTTTCAGCCCCGGGCTGAATTTGGTGGAATGAGGAAGGGAGAGAATTCCCTGCTAGAGCTGATGCCGGCCCTGAGGCATGTGGGGGAGAGGGGTGTCTGTCTCTCCCACCCTTCAGATCCACTGGGAAGGGGTTATGGGCGGCTCTGGTGAAGGTCTGCAGGTGCTGGGGTCCAGCTGGGCCCCTCGGCACGGTGACCCCATCCCTGCAGAGCTGCGTGTGCCTGCACCACAGGGAACACAGATGGGCTGTTTTTGAGGGCCTGGCAGACCTGCAGTCTCCTGCTTTATGGCTGCCTGTAAAGGGCCTGCTATAAACTGTGATTGAAAACATGAATCATCTCGCTAATTAAACAGAGTTACTCCATGCCAGGAAATCTGTCTCTTTTGTCAGGATCTTTGTTTTTAAATGGGCATAAATCACAGGCAAAGCTAAAGATTGGCTCCTGGACCCTTTATCACCAAGTGGCAGTGATTTATCCTGTGATTTACCCTGGCACCAGAGAAGGAATAGAATTAATAATAAATATTCATTTCTAAGCCACAGTAAGCCTGGAAGTGTCTAAACACCCACCAGGGCAGCATTACCATTCCATAAACCAAGTTTGCTTTGGCTCTGAGAGCATCTTGCCAAGGCCAGCCTGGTCTGGTGGGGGAGATCAGGGTGCTTTGGGTGCTGTCTGGCAGGCTTGCTCAGTGGGGGCTGTGTGCTCCCCCCATCCAGCTGGTGAGGATGGACAAGGAGGGCCACAGAGGGACCTATTTGTGCTTCAGGGCTTGTAGCCAAAGCATCAGTTGATGTGATACCCCACTCTGCAGTGCACTGGTTCCTGCTGAGACCAGTTTGGGCAAGAGATGGCTTGAAGCTCGTATCCCTTGTGAACCACCAGGCTCTAGGCATGGCCTGATCCAAGGTGGGAAGGAGGTTCTCTGGATAGCACAGGCTTCAGGAGGGGCATGCAGGGGCCCCAAGTCTCCATCCTGGCCAGGTCTTGGTTCACTGTGGCCGTGAGCCCTCTCTCCTCCTGCCCAAGCCATCTGGGACTTATGCTGTCCCCATCTGGGGTGGTGCACCCACGCTCTTTGCAAAGGGCCTGGACACTTGTGCACGACAGTAAATCCCTGCAAGTGCTGCTTGCAAATTTCTTTCCAGCGTTGGGAGAGCTGGAGGACCACATCAGGATGTCGATGTCACAATGGTAATGTCACCATGGCTGCAGCACCGTCCAGGTGCAGCTGCCCAGGGTGGGCTCTTCCTGGTGGGGTCCTGTGGTGGGACCCCATCTCCTGCCAGCCCCCAGCCCTAAGGCTGTGCCTGGTCCTGGCAGGTCCCAGGAACAGCCTCATCCCTGACTCCTGTGCCATTTGCTTGTGGTGCCTCACTGGTATTTACAGAAGGTCCCCAGGGAGTTACCTCACATCCACCGATCCGTGGGTCAACATTGACAGAGCCTGCATGAACAGGGGAGCAAGGCACCAGCAAATAGTGGCAAATAGCACAAGGTGTTCACCCAGGAACATCCTCTGACCTGTATTAGCAGCATCTGCACAGGGCAAGAGAGAACGGGAGCAGCTCAGAACAGTGGGTGCAGGAAAAGCCTGGAACTACCACTCAACCCCTCTTTGGGACCTGGGGAACATCTCCATTCCTATCCCAGAAGGGAAGTGGGGAGCAGCCCCCTCTTGTCATTGCCCTGGGTGTGACTGGGCACCTTCAGGCTCATACTGGGGTCTCACTCACCAGCCAGCACTGGAATCAGGGACGGGTTTGAACCCACATCTACACACACACGAGTGATCTGTGCTGTGACACACCATGCCCAGTGCCAGGGACAAGTACGTGCTGCTGGGCAGAGGGACGAGCGTGTCTGGCTGCAGAGCGTGGCTGACCCGGGGCTCTGCAAACCCCTTCTGCCATTCCAGACATGCTGGGTTTGCTTTGAGTGTCTTTATCCAGCAGCAGCAAACACTGATGAGATAATTAGAGCTAAAACATGGAGTGCAGCGGGAGAGCAGTGCCCTGCACTGCCGGGAGCTGTGATGTGTTTGGAGTTGCTCTTCCCACAGAACCAGGAAGGTCTCCTGCATATGTGCTGATATAAAACCTGCTCCCTGGGTGATTTTAAGAGAGTGACAGGAAGAAAACAACTTTATTGCCTTGAAAAACCACCAGCTCTCATCACTTCTGCCGCAAAGCAGATGGGCACTGCCGAGAGTGAGAAGCAGCTCAGGAGTGGGCAGTGGTTGGAGGAACTGGAGAGAGAGCCAGCAGTGCCCCGGGGCAGCAGAGCCGTCACCGCCAGGGCAGGGAGCTGGGGGCTCTGAGCTGTGCCTGGCTCCCCAAAAAGCCCTTTCAACACCTTACTCCCTTTCAGCTGAACTACCCCCAATCTTCAGTCCACAGACAATTTGTACCCCTGACAGATGGTGGAATCTCCTGCTTTAAACAAGGAGTTTTCGAGGAGATGATTTTCAAAACCCAGTTGTACAGTGAAGAGTAGTGGATGAGAATATCATGGACAGTACCAAAGGCCTGGGGAAGGTGTGAATGCTGCTGGGAAGGGTTTTTAGGTGAGTAGACACTCAGGGTTGCTTTGCCAGTGTTTTCAAGCCATCTACCACTTATCCACAAGATGCTCTGGGTCACCTGTGATGGCCCTGAAGGGCTTAATTCTTGCCCCCAAAACACACAGAGGGATTTACTAGAGAAAGGACTAGGACAGGCCTACCAGGTGTTCTGGGGACCTCCGCAGCCCTGTGCTGATTTTCCCCCCTTCCCCAGCACCCCATCCCATCTCTGTTCTGGTTCTGTCAGTCTCTGGCTGTTTGAAGCTCTTTTCCAGGGTGGGCTGTCAGGCTGGCTGTGGTTTGAAGCAGAAGCTCCTGAGACACCGTTAGCAAGTGGCACACAGAGAGAGGCTGTGGGGGCACTGGGAGCTGCAGAGAGATGCTGGGGGCAGCAGCTTGGAGCTGGCAGTGGGCTGGGAGCCCCAGGAGTGAGGAGGGGGCTCCGTGCGAGAGCTCCAGAGGCTCCATCCCCTCAGCACCCTGGAGCAGGAGCCAGCTGCTGGGATGCTGAGAGTCTGGGCTGGGGCTTGTGGAAGAACTACAGCATCCATAAAACCCTGGCCCTGCCCTTTCTGCTGGTGAGAGCCCTCACCCCTGCCCTCACCCTGCACCCACTTGAACCCCCATGGGGACTGGTGGTAGGTGGGGACAGCTTTACCCTAAGACCAGCCCCGCTTGGAGGCAAAGTTCCTGCCCCTGCAGCACTGGGAATTTCGCTGCCCCATTTCTGTGCTCCCAGCAGGCACCATGGGCTCCCTGGAGCAAGAGGGGTGGCTTATGGTTCTTCTCACGCTCCTTCCTGCACAGCAGCATGGATCTGGGAAAAGTGGGTCAGGAAAGAGGTGAGATGGGCTGGTTCCTCTCCTCTGGGCTGTAGCCCTCAGCAGCTGGGAAGTGCAGCATCCTCCGGCAGCCAGAGCCGCCTGTGGCTCCTTGTGGGGTGGGGGAGATGGAGGAAGAACAGCAAGTTCCAGATTAATTGCAAGTTCAATGACTGTGTACATGAATATTTAATTATCTACATCTGTCATGAATATGCATGATATGCAGATGTGAGAGGGAGCCAGCAGTGAGGTGGGTGTAGGCAGGAGTGCAGACGGGGGCTGGAGTGGGAGGAAGAACTGGCACCAGCAGCACCAGGGAACCCACTTGTCCCTGCACTCTGGCACACAGGGACCACAAATGGAAGGAGCTGTGGGGCTGCAGGGGACGGGCAGCGTGACACCTGGGGGGGTGTGTGACACCTGAGGGGGTGTGTGACACCTGGGGGGGTGAGTGACTCCATTGCTGCCAGATAAGAACAATCTTCTCCCAGGAGGAAATCCTTCCCTGTGAGGGTGGGGAGGCCCTGGCACAGGGTGCCCAGAGCAGCTGTGGCTGCCCCTGGATCCCTGGCAGTGCCCAAGGCCAGGCTGGACACTGGGGCTGCAGTGGAACAGATGCAGAGCTGGGTCTGGCAGGGAGAGCCTTATCTCCTGTTCCTGTGGGATTGTTACGGTGATTGGTGTTGCTGGGGCCAGGCTGTCAGAGGCAGGTACTGGGGTGCTGTATATCTGTCAGCACAGAGCTTTTTATTACTTGTAATTACAGCATGAAATAGCTTTTTTTTTTTATTTTGGCATTAAGAAAAGCCATTATGATATGGGGACAAGGCTGTTACTCTCCTTAATTTTGTCATAAAGAACACTGTCGGTGGCTGTTGGTGGCTCCTGGGGCAGAAGGGCCATGGTGGAACCACATCTGTCCACTGTCCCCTGCCTCCTCCAAGACTGCCCAGCACTCGGGCATCCCAGTGAGGTGGCCCTGTGCCAGCCAGGTCTGTGCCACGGGTGGTGATGCTTCTCCTAAGCTTTCATGAGAACAGCTCAAGAGGCACGAAATATCCTGCCTCAAATTTTCTGGAAGGATTATTTTGGTTTAAAACAGCATTTCACATCAAAATCCATGAAATACATACTCCAGATCCCCCCCAAGGAAGAAACAAATGTTTCACCCGGCCCAGGCTTTGGTGTGAACGTGATGGTGAGGAGCCAGTGTCCCCCCAGGTCCCTACGGATGGGGGTGTGCAGGGAGAAGCTGGCTCTGTCCCCCTGCCAGCCCTCGTGCTGTGGCAGGGGCTGGGCAGGTGCTCTTTGTCCATCACCCTGATGTCCTGCAAGCCCTGATGTTGCTGTCCCCAGCCTTCTCCCCAGCTGCTGCAGCTGTGTCTGCCTCCTCTGGGTCACGATGCCCTCCCTCTGGAGATGGCACACAGGTACCGGGTGCCCAGGCCAAGGGACACATCCAGCACCCCTCCTGTGATACCTGGGCAGGGACAGAGGTTCTCTGGCTGTTACTGAGCACGGATTTTAGAGCTGTGCATTCAGCTGGACATGCCACGTCCTTACAGGAGCCATGTCTGTGCTTTTCGGCTTCCCTCTCCCCAAAAGGCTTTGTCCTTGTTATTTCTCACCTGGCCAAAGGCTGGAAATGGTGTGGAAGAGCCCTATTTATGTGGAATTTCCAATTTAAAGGGACTCACACAGATTCTTTCCTTTTGTTGGGCATTGAAGAGACTGAGCCTGGGCAGTGGGTCCAGTTTGAGGCTCCTCAGTCCCACAAGTCACATTTTCTCAGTCCGTGCCCACGGGAGATGGGCATCCCTCCTCCCAGATGCAGCCCAGCTGCCCATGGCTGGTGGTCCCTGGCAGCTTGCAGGACAGGCCACAGCCCAGGTCCCTCTGGCATTTCCTCTCTGCAGAATTCAGTCACAGGAGTTTTCAGAGCTACATTACCCTGGCTGCCATTTGTCACAAAATTGGAGGTGCGCATCCAGCTGTTCTTGGGGAAATGTGCAGCCTCTTGCAGCAGGAGATAGCATTGACCATCCCCTAATCCTCCTCAGACAGGGATTTGTCACCCACAGGCACAGAGTGTGTCCCTCCTGGTGATGGAGCCCACGTGAAGAGCGAGAGGAGCTCCCTGGGAGCTGGGAGCCGATTGCTCAGGGCTGTCCCTGAGCTGGTGTTTGTGCTGGCAGCATCCTGGGATGTGCTGAGGCAGCCACAGGGGCTCCAGCCTCCCTCCACCAGCCCCATTCTGGCTTTTCACTCCTGCTCTGGTCCTGTGGACATGGAGAGGGGATGTGCTGATGGGTTTCCAGGGCTGAAGGAAAACTTGTGTGCCTCTGTGAAAGCCTGAGTTTCACATCCAAGCCATTCCTAGAGGGTGGGAGGGGGGCCTTGTCTGCCAACACTCCAACACGGTGCTGCTCTTCCCTCTCCAGCCCCTGTTTGAAAGGGATTAGCTTAAAACATCAAAAGCACTTGCTTTACGTGAGTGTTTGATGTTCCCTCGGGCTGGCTGTATTTGAGCACACAGAAGAGGGAACACGTGTGTGGCATTAGCCCCTCGCAGCCAGTGCTCCTGCTGGGAAGTGCGTTCACTCCACGGCGTCAGCTTCGGCCACATCCACTCCCAAAAAACAGAGCTCAGGGCTCACTGCTGGGCTGCTGCCATGGCAGAGGGTCCCACAGACCCCACCGTGGTCACTGCTGCCATCCTTCAGTCCCTGTCCCTCCCAGTGCTGCTGGGGGAGGCGTCTGATGGCTTGTTGTCAAAGGGACTCTTGGATTAGGTCTCCTTTCCCCTGCTGCTTTTGCCAAGGTGTAGTAGGCAGTATTGGTGCTGAACGCATTTCTTGGATTCTTTTAAACATTCTGTTCCCCTGCACTACACAGATTGCAGCAGTAATCCTCTGTTCTGAAAAATCATTGAGTATTTCTGAGCCTGCCATTCCCCCAGATTTGTTCTCTGGTGTCCTTGTTCCTCCTGATGTCCTGTCACATACACATCATTTCTGTAGAACAACGATCTTTGAGAAGGAAATAAATTACATCCTTACAGTTCTTCAAATAACAGGAGTTGCTCCATGAGTTATGGGATAATATCTCCTCCTTCGAGGTTCATATGCAAAATGCTGTTGCTGCGGGATGGACACAAAGAGGAAAAGGCATTTGCCCATAGAGTGAGCGCCTGGCTCTGGGCTGGCAGCAGCAGCAGCTCACAGGGTGAGCCCCAAGGGCTCAGAAAGACCTAGCAAGCCCCCAGGGATGGGGCAAGAGCAGGACCACAGCTGCCAGCAGCTCCATCCATCAGCCCTGTGCAGCTACATGAGCCCTGACCGTCAAAAAACCCGGAATGCTGCAAAACTCCACTGCTGAAGGATGTGGGGCCACCTTCCCCCAGGGAGGTGCTTTTGGGACCTTGTAAGGACCCAAAGCCAGGAGACACTGGAAGCAGAACTTGCCTTTCTGCTTTGCCCAGTCATCTTTAACCCAAATCCTCCGCAGTCTGTTTGGGGACACAGCTGCTCACCAACGCTGCAGCAGCAGCAGGGCACGGGGAGGGGACAGGCAGGACATTGACTGCAGTCAGTGACGATGCTCAGGGGGAAACCTC
Organism: Falcunculus frontatus; assembly: GCA_013398115.1. NCBI lineage: Eukaryota > Metazoa > Chordata > Aves > Passeriformes > Falcunculus > Falcunculus frontatus. The sequence goes on along the minus strand of VZRV01004041.1, from coordinate 28,923 downwards.
TGGCCTGAACCAAGGGCCTGGGATTTGCTTCTATGTTTGATCTTTTCCCCAGGGAAGCAGGGAGGAAGGGCAGGGTTTTGCAGCTTCTCCAGCTTTTCTAGCTTCTCTTCCTGCTTTTGCAGATCTGGGTTAATAAATAAATCAGTGCAGCTGATTTTCTAGCCCAGATCCTCTGGTGCCCTGGTTTGCTGCACGTTCCCATCAGTGAGAGGCGGTAGGTGAAGGGCAGTGCGCCCATGGGAGACCAGATTCCCTGCATGCCCAGGACAGCAGAGCCCTCGGTCCACACCAGTGACTCGGGATGTGCTCAGGACAGTGTGACATGGATTAATGGCACGGTGGCACTGGGGTCGTGTCTTGAGCCACGCTGTCCTCTACATCCCTGCCTTGGGAACGAGGGTGTCCATGGAGCCCTCCAGCATCTCGTGAACGTGCAACAACAGCCCCTCTGGTGCTCAAGCATTGCTGAGGGGATGAATGCAGGTGCTTCCAGCTCTGGAAGATTAGGGAAGAGGAGGACACATGCTCCTCACCAATCCCTTGAAAGTGGTGGGTGCAGAATTCCCTGCACTGGTGCTGCAAAGAGCCCACCTGCAGTACAGAGTCACTTTCTGAGGCACTCAGAGAGCTCACCACGGAACCTGTCCCACGTTGGGGTGCAGGAGAACAGGGCCCCTGCAGAGCCCAGTGGCTCCCATCCGTGTGCCCAGAGCCACGCTTCCAGTGCCACTAAGGCACGAAAGAACAAATCCATGAGACCTTCCCCAGCTGGTAGAGCTTGCCCATGGGCCAGAGGGGATTGCACTGAGGGGACACACTGCAAGGGGACCCTCTCCTTGACCCAGCGCTGTCCAAGTGCTCTGTCAGTGAGCTGGAAGGAAAGAGGCGCTCTCAGGGGGGATTTCAGGCTGCTGGAGTTTCAAACATCAGTAGAAGCAGGGCAGGGGGCCAGTGTGGTGGGGAGGCAGAGGGGAGCAGGGCTGGCTGGTGCTGTGGGTGCAGCTCCACTCCGTGCAAGAGGATCCAGCTGCTCCTGCCTTTGCTCCGGAGCCGGGACGCCTGCGCCTGTCCTGTGCGTGGCAGGATGCTGAGGGCTTGGGAGAGGCTGAAAAGCCAGTGACAGGAGGGTGGGCTCGTCAGAAGGACTCACGTCAGTGTGCGAAAGCACAGACGCACACGGCAGGATTGATGTGCCGGGGCTGGCTGCAGCCCGTCGCTGGCTGACCGTCGGTGTCATCCATCGCTCCCAGGCTGCTTCCCAGCCGAGCCTCCGTGCTCTCACACCCACTGCCCAGTTTTGTCTCCTCCATGGGCTGGAGGAGCACAAACCCCCCCTCAGGGACAGCAAGACTCCCTGGAAACCCATCCTCTGGAACACAGGAGCTGCACGTGGGGCAGAATTGCTCCCAGAAAACGTGCCTGCAAGGAAGGAGCAAGCAGCCCACACGACCTTAGTGCAGGGAGAAAGGTTCTGCCGGGTCTGGGAAGGGGCTGACAAGTGAAAAGTGCATCTCTGGCCCTCAGTAGCATCACGTTCTCTCACAAAGGTCTTTAAGACCTTTTATTCAGAGATTGGAGCTGGGTGGCTCAGTCCAGTGTGCTGGACTGAGGGAAGGCAGCCTGGGGGCCAGGAGACAGACACTGGTGCCACTGGTGCCAGGCAGCTGCCCTGGGGCTGTGCTGTGCTCCTGGTGCCACAGCAGCACAAATGGTCTGTCTCTCCTGCTGCTCTCCCAAAGCCAGTCACTGTCATCAGAGCCATCAGCACTAAGAAAACCAAAGGTTTGGGAAACTACTGAGGTGGGAATGCTGGGGATGTTGTGCAGCACAGCCCTTGCTGCCAGGCTCAGCTGCTGACAGGCCCCAGCACCATCCCTCAGTGATCAGTGAGCCACTTCAGTGTCAGGTGAAGGAAGAAGAGGATGGGGCAGACTGGAGAGGAAGTCCCATTTCCTCTCATGGCCCCTTGTGGGTTAGATCATGCCACACGTCCTTGGCAAACCACTGCTCCCACTGAGCATCACAGCTGGGGACCTCGGTGGATAAATCTCTGCTCTAACACCGCACATCCCATCGCTTTTGTTCAGGAGCAAGGAGCAAGCACCTCTTGTGAGAGGCCATTAAGTACCTGTCAATACCAAAATTGTCTCTCCTCGGAAGCGCACAGCACATTTGCTCCTCCCACGCCAGGACTGACTGTGGGGTGATGGGGAAGAGGTTACAAATGACCAGGACTGGGCGTCTGTAACCCGTGAACTGCCCGGGTAACTGAGTCCCGTCACAGCTGCCTCTCCCTATGGACAGGGATCGAGGTGACCCTTAGCTCAGGACCTGTGCTAGAGTTTGGCCCAGCTCCAGCCCAGGGGCAGCTCCTGGCTCCAGGCTCTGAGCTGTGAACAGTCCAGGAAGGGAGAGGACGGGGTCAGCCCAGAACAAGCCCTGCTCAGTCCCCATCTCCTCCCTGTCCTTGGACCGAGCCAGTACAGAATGAACCAAACCGAGAAATCAGACAGCTGAAAAATAACCCCTCTTTCTTGCCTTTCTTTTTATTTGGGTTATTTCTCAGCTGGATTTGTCCCTGCTCTGGTTCACAATGCTTTGCCCCTGCAGCGGGTCACAAAGGATTGGGGACAGCAGAAGAACAAACTCCTCAAACTGTCCCTGGAGCCACGGGAGGTCCGTGGCAAGCTGTGCCAAGAGGGACAGGGGCATGGGCTGGGGGCCAGTGTGGTCACCCCAGCGCTTTCCAGCCCAGCTGACGTCCAGCGTGTCCTTCAGACAGCGTGGGAACACAGTGGGAGCTCCGGAAGGGATGGGAAGCTCTGCTAAACCAGGGACATGTAATCTGGAGACAGGGGCAGCGTTTCCAGCAGGCTCCTTGTGCAGGGGGAGCTGTTCCCGAGGTTCTCTGCCCCAGCCCTGGCTCAGGGTGCAGATGTGTGGGATGGTCAGTGTGACACAGCAGCTCCACATCCTCCATCTCGCTGTGCCAGGACCAGTGCACAGGGAAACAAACCCAGCGTGGGCGAGCAGCAGAGCCAAGGCCAGCACTCCTGGTTTTGCCTCTGATGTGTGTTTATTTCCAAAGAACCTGGATTGAAATAAAAAACCTGGACAGAGGAGAAAATGTTTTTAATTGCAGTGGGTCTGCTCTCTTCTGGTATTGCCGGCACTGGCAGAGATTTGGTCTTCCATGCAGACTGCCCAGCAGAGCCTCAGCCCTTCCTGTTCCCCACTGCCATGGGATTGTGCTCTGGTTCCCAGCACCACGTGCCAGCCCCTCTCTGTGTCTGGTGATGGTGGTGGGAGCTTTCCTCGGGAACTCGTGGCTGAGTCTCTCAGCCCTGGTGCCATCAGCTCCCCTGTCCTCCTCCTTGCAAATATTCCTGTGTTTTCCTCTCTCCTGGGGCTGCCCTCTCCCACTCCAGTGAGGGCTTCCAAGGGCTTGAAACATTCACAACCCACTAATGAGCACCTTTTTCCCCGGCCTGACTAAAAATTATTTTTTTCTCCAATTAGCACAAGAGAGGTGCCCACAGCCAGTCGGGCCTGAGGCCTGAAGGCAGTTCCCTGCTGGCCCAAGGAGACAGGGATCAGGGATGCTGGGGAACCCCTTCTCTCCCTGCACAGCCTGCCCATTAGCCCCGGGCCCAGGTTGTGTTCTCCCCTGCCAGCCCACTGGTCACAGCTCCCCTCCCCAGACCTACAAGTCACTGAGCAATGGGCACTAATTCATTTATTACATCAATTTAAACCCCATTTCCTCGGGTTTTTTTTGCTTGTAGAGAAACAACAACAGTGCCAGGAAGGTATACAATTATGGCTCGTGATGGCAAATTTTACATCCCCAAATTGGAGTGTTTAATTCAATCAGATGTTATAAAGCTATCGTTATCCCCTTCAGATGTTAATAAACTCAAGAACTTACAACTCCCTGTATTTGCAGCTCTCGCCACCCCAAACTGCTGTTATTTATATGTTTCTAAGCTGTTTCTAAACAGAACAGATTTTTATTGCTTTCTGGCCATATGCCCAGAATGAATGGGCAAAATTTTGGGGAAAAAATTAAAAACTGGATACTTCCCTTTCTGTTTTTCTCCCCTCTGCCCCTTTCACTGACAGAGGCTCCAAGACCCTGTTCCAATGGCCAAGGTCCCTCCTGGTGTAGCTGGGGTGGCCGAGTGTCCCCTGAGCCCCAAGGCTGTGGATGCCCTTGCCCATTCCAAGTCCTGCCCAGGGGTGCTGACAGCACATGCAGCTATTTCGATACCTGGTGTCCATAAAGGCACTGGATTGCCCCTGATCTCCCTGTTTTCCAGTGATTAACACTCATGTCAGCTGTGGAGGGGCTTGTGCTTGACTCCCTTAATTAGCAGGAGGGGAATTTTCTCAGGTAGTTAAACCCCTGTAAAGAGCAGCCTCACGCCGGTGCTAAAGGTGCCTCACTCACTCTGTGAGGTGCTGACGGCTCCCTGAAAGGAGGCCTGACACGACCCGGAGGACCTCGAGTCCTCCCAGCTCTCCCTGCTGACCCCTTTCATTGCCCACCACCGCTGGGTGATGGCATCTGGGCTCTCACTGCCATTTGTTCAGCAGTGACAACAGTTTTTGTCACATCTCCCCTCCCTGTAAGACGCCCTGGGCTGGACAAAGAGCGACGTGCTGAGCCCACGCTCAGCCCAGCTCTGTGAGCTGACCTATTCCTCTCCCCCCACACTCCAAAATCCCAAGGGGAATTTTGCCCCTCTCAGCTGCCCCAAGGCTGCCCTCACCACACACGGATGGTGCAATTCAATGCTTGAGAGAGCTCAAACCCGACCTGCCCAGCCGGGTCCCAGCACGGGGTGGTAACAGAGACCCTCAGGTGAGTGAGTGCAGCTGGGCAGAGCTGCAGGACAGACAGACACAACCCAGCCCTGCCAGCACGGGGGCTGAGGCGTGATGGCAAAGGGCAGCAAACAGCATTGCCAAAGGGTGGGTTTGTTGGTGCTGTCTGGGGATGTTGGCTCAGCAGCCAGATCCCACAAGGATTTTATTCCCGGGGTTCCGAGATGACCACAGGGTGATCTCTGGAGTGACTCAGAGCCTGCTTGGCTGAGTGCAGACAGCGGTGCCCAGCCGAGCTGCTGCTCTCACGGGATGCAGTCCCTGAGGTCTGGTCAGCTTCTTGCTTTTACTTGTGGGGAATTGGGATAACTGGGGGAACCCAGGCTATCAACCATCTGTGACACTTCTGGAAGGCTCCCTGCCGTTCCCTGTGGCTCAGGACATCTCACCATGTCCAGTCCCCTGGTACACACACAGCAGGATGCACAGGTGCAGGAGGTTTCCCCCAGACTGGCACAGTCGGTCCCCCTGTCATCCCTGAGGAAGGGAGTTTGAGAATTTTTTTACTCTTTTCCTAAGTCCCTGAGGTTTTTCAAGTTTTAAATCTGTACTCTTGTGTGGCAGCTGCATCGACTGTCTCTGTCATGTCACACAGCATCCTGAGGGCTCATTGGCATTGGGGAACACAGCAGCTCATCCTGGTGCTGGGATCCACTTCCAGGGCTGTCTTCTAAATTAAACTGACTTGGGTGTGCGGGATGGGAGCAGTGGGAATACTGAGGACTGGAAAGAAGGTTCACTGTCAGACCAAGCTGAGGATCCACATGAGCTGGAGCCTTGTCACAGAGCATCAGTACTGTGAGAACAAGCTGCAGAGAGAGGTGGGGATCCGCAGGAGCAGAAGAATGTGTCAGTCTCGGCACAGTGAGCACTGAGATGGGCACTGAGCATGCCCTGGAAAGCCACTCTCAAAGCAGGAGGCACCTGTGGCACCTTTGCACCCGTGTTTGAGAGAGGGAAGTCTCTCTGAACGAGTTTTGAACAGGTTCAGTAAGAGCATCAGAGCCGAGGAAGCACATCAGGACCGGTGATTCGTTTGATGAATTCAGGCAGCGATTCTGTCTGCAGGTTATCAGAAAGAAGTGCTTTGATTTGCAGAAATTCCTTCATTATTCTCAGTTATTCAGGGTGCACTGTGCTGCCTCAGCACTGCTGCGGGTGCTGTCTGTGCAGCGCTGCCTGTGAGGGGGCCCTGGTCCCATCCCGGGCTCTCAGGCCAGCGCCTGACACAGTCCCTGTGCTACAGCTTCTGACCAAGACTCCAGTGCACTGAGGGGAAGAGCAGCAGGATTCCATCCTGCCCAAAGAGCTTTCCTTGGGGATTTCTCACACCAGGGAGGTGTGACCAAAAGTGTGACAGATGGCTGAGGTGATGCATGCCTGCCATCACCCCAAATGGTGAGCCAGTGTGGATTTTTGAAGTGGGAAATCCTCTCTGAAGTGGGAAAACCTGCTTTTACAAATGTTTCACAGAAGAAGATGAGTGAGCAAGCTGGGGACATGAGGTACATCTACCTGTCAGAGCAGCTGTGGCTGCCCCTGGATCCCTGGAAGTGTCCAAGGCCAGGCTGGACATTGGGGCTTGGAGCAGCCTGGGACAGTGGAAGGTGTCCCTGCCTGTCGCCCTGAGTTTTGCAGTTCTTCGATGTTTTCATTTCTGTATAAGAGTTTCTCACGCACTGTTGTGTAAACATCGTTATGTTTTTGTAACTTTGTTCTGTTGTTTGCATTCTTTTCTCCTGGGCAGAGATGTTTGATGGACTTTCCTTTGACCAGTGTGGTTGAGGGGTGTAAACCTCACCCTCCAATCCAAGGTGATTATTAAGAAATATAATAAAGTCCGAGGTCTTCTCGGTCTCTTTTTTCTGCTTCTCTCCCTGAACAGGTGTCTGCGTGTTCTTTTCGTGTCCAAGTGTGACACCTGCCCATGGCAGGGGTGGAACGAGATGAGCTTTGAGGTCCCTTCCAACCCAAAGCAGTCTGTGATTCTGTGATATCTGGGAGGCGTTTTTTGCCAGCTGCATGGTGAGTCTGATCAAAGCTGCCAGCTGCAGCCTCAGCATGCACAGGGTGAGGAATTTTTAAGAAAACAGAATAAAATGGGCAATGTGACCATTGCCACTCCTGAGTCACATGTCATTAGCATGGCTTTGAATCCCAGCCTCTGCCAGATGGATGTGGGGCAGCCTTGGAGCCCAGCACCACAGCATCCACCTCTGTCTCCTTCCTGAGCACCCACCTCCGCATCGTGTGAGGTCCTGGCATTGCTTTTACGTTGTTGTCAGAGATTTTGCTGAGGAATCCCCAGCAGCCGAGCGTTACCCAGAGCTCTGGGGTGAGCGGCTCACGGCCACAAATTCCAATTGGCCAGGCCAAGACACCCATGAGGGCTTAAGCACCTGCCCCACCTGCCCCATAGAAGGCTTGAGCCTGCCCCACCTGCTCCACACATCTTCCTTGAGGGTCAAACTTTTCTGTTGAAGCCCAGTCATTATCTATCATTTTTGACACAGCCACGAGGACATTTGAAAATGCTTTTCAATGAAAACAAAACCCAGCATTTTTGTTTAATTTCTTGGTGCTATCAGAAGCTGCTCACTGCTCTATTTTTAGCTCCCCCAGAACAAGCTGCATGAGCCAGTGAAGGGAGCAGCATATTGATGAGGGTATTGGGTTACTGCATCCCAACCTCCCACTGCTCCCACGCACAGCCTGAGCCCAGCAGGGCTCTCCAGCTGCCCACTCTGGGCATCCCCCACCTCCCAGTGCCCCAAATGGGGCTGTTGATCTCTCCTTGCTGTGAGCATGAAGTTCAAGTTGGCAAAGGCCTTGGAGGAGAACCAAGACCTGTTGGTTTCTCAGCAGCATCCTTCTGTTGGTTCAGAGCAGTCCAGTGGAGCCCAGCACGGCAGGGGATTCATGGGTGTGTTCAGTCTCTGCTGAATTGCTTTTGCCTCTGGCTCAAGGTTTGACCTTAGGTGTGCTGGGAGAAATTCCCGTTGCGAGTCCTCGTTTGGGAAAGAACTGCTCCATGGCGAGTTTTGTCCCAGTGAATCACCCTGGAAGGAGATGGTGATGAAGCACAGCTGGATGCTGGGGAAGGGCAGCACTTTCAGCGCCCTGGAATCTGCTACTGAAGAAGGAATAAGCTTGACCCAGATACATGAAATAACACAGTCCCTGACAAAGCACTGCAGCAAGAGCTAGAATTTCACATTTATTAAAAAACCAACTTACTTGCTGTCCACAGATACACACAGCCCAGAATTAGGGATGCACTGGGATAAAACAGCATCAGCACAGGCTGAGTGCAGCTGATGCACTGCCAGCTCTGTGCTGGGGCTGTGCAGCAGCAACACTGCTGCTCCACCTGCCCTCAGCAGCACCTTGCCTGCCTTCTCCTGCCCTCTGAGGCCTCTCTGTGGGTCAGACACCTCCACTGCTTGTGCTCCAGAAACCAGAGGCATTGCTTTGGGGAACCCTCTGCCCCCAGGCACAGCAGCCCTGGTGGACTGGAGAGGGCAGATGGGTTGTGCCACAGCAGCAGCAGTGCTGGGACACTGGGAAGGATGTGTTAAACCCCACTGCCAGCTGGAGCAATGGGACCACAGGGATCTTCTGGCAGCACCGGGGCTGCTCCAGCCCTGCCAGAGGCCTGTGCTGGTCCTGCCTGCTGGGAGGGATCCATATGTGCCCTGCCCTGTGGGAAGGGGACATCGCTCTCCACAGGGCTCTGCAGAGTGGCGCTCGCTGTGTGGGAGGATAAGGAGCACTGGTGGTCCGTGGGGGACCCCTTGCCCAGGGTTTAGTGGTTGGTTACTGGTTACCCCATCACTTGCACACTGCTCCCAGCGTGGTGGGAGGCTGTGCCCGCTGCCTTCACCGCTCTGGGGCTGTGTGAGATTTTCCTCCCGTGTGCTGCAACAGCATGAGCTGGAACAAGTCTGCTCACGTGTTTTCCTCATGCCCTGAGGCAGGTAACGTGGACCAAGGAGTGTGGAGGTCTCTGATCCCCATGCCACCTGCGGAGTGTGCCAGGACTGGTGGAGTTCTGGTACTCCAGGCTCTCACTGGTGTTGGGCACTGCCCCCCATCCCACCCAGGAGCGTGGGAAGCTCGATCACTCTCCCAGCACTAAGGATTGAGCATGTGAAGTGCTATCATGGGCAGTCTGAGCACGGAAGTGGGGTAGGAACCCAGGCCAACATTCGTTTGGGAAGCACAAGGAATTTGTGCACGGCTGCCAATCCCGCCCACAGCCCAGGGGCAGGTTCCAACAGTACTGGAATGAGAGTGTGGTGGCCTGATACCAATGGTGCTGCTCTCAGGGCTATGGTTGAGGCCTGATCTCTCTTTCCTGATGGCACTGCAGCCCTGGGGCGCCCGTGACCCACCCTCTGGCACCTCTGCCCTGGAATTGCGAGGTCTCAGAGCCTCTCCTGCAGCACCTGCCCTCTCTGCTGCTTGAGGTGCCCTGCAGGATGCTCCTGTCCCACAGGCACTCAGTCAGGTTTTACTCCCAGCATTGCATCTTTTTTTCCTTTAAGTCCAGTTTGGGCAGGAAGCACGGAAAGCACTCGGCATCTCCTGTGCCAGACACCTGATGGCCCTGGATCAGCGCTGGGAACACAGACTGTGCACGGGAGCTGCAGACAAAAAATGCCTCAAATGAACTCCTCAAACCCCAAATCCCGGAGTTTGCAGCACCGGAAAGGTGGTGATAATTCCTGAAGGCTTGTGCTCCAGGTCTGGAAGGGACGGGCTGCCCACGGCACAAAGGATTTCTGAGTGTTTCATCCCGGCCATCCATGTCTGGTGTGTTCACCCACTGTGCACATCCCCAGGACCCAACTTCCCCTGACCTGAGTCTGCTCTTTCTTCTTCTCTGCAATGGCTCTTCCCCTAATTAGGAGCCATAAATACGATTCTACAAAAATTTAGGTTAGGCTCCATGTGTGATGCAGGGAGGACTTTGTACAGACAGATCAGCTTTAAAGCTGCAGAGTGGAAAGGGATCTTTGCAGGGATTTTAATCCCGGAATGTTTCAGTTCTTTCCAAAGAAAGGAGAGAGAAATAAAGAGACGGGGAAAGAACCATCGACACGTGTCTTTTAAAGCCGCTAATGGAAGATTCCCCGAGGCGACCAGTGGAGCTGGAAATCCTCCTGCTTCACTTCTTGACAGCTTCCTGTCTCTGCCTGAGTTGTCAGCCCAGACACCTCCGTATTCTGGCACTCAAGACCTGACAGACACAGCAGGACATCGCCGGCACCCGGGTTTGGGGGCCATGCAGACCCCCAGCTCTGACCCATCTTTTCCCCAGCTGAGCGCTGGGACAGGTAAAGGTTTTCTCTTTTTAATGGTGTTAACCCTGACTTGCATGTCTGTGGTCAGTGATGGAGTCAGTCCGACCGAGGTCTGTGCTCCACATAACCCAGCCAGCAGGGCCAGGAGAGATGGGTGAGTCTCTGCCATCCCAGCACACCTGAGCTAACACAGAGTCACAAACCTGTCCTGCTCCTGCCTTCCCCTTGCGATGGGTTGTGGGAGTGTGCACCGATAGCTCTCCAAACTGCCAGAGGGCTGACTTCGTGCCCCTTCTGCATTTCCTTGGAGGGGTGCATTGGCCTAAAAAAGTGTTTTGATGGAAAGGTGTCAGAAAACTTGCAGAGATCAGCTCAGAGGCTTTCCACACCATGGGACATGGGTATGGGACAGACCCAACAGTCCCGTGCTGCCCGCATGGGATGTGGGTGCAGAACAGACCTGTGAGTACCAGCAGAGCAACCTCTGGCACACTGAGTGGGTGTGTGGGTCCCAGAGCACTCACTGCACCACAAACAAGTTCATCAGCAAGCCAATGGCCTGTCACTGAATCACCTGTGTGGTGGCATTGGCCTCGTGTCCAGCCGCAGGGAGGGAGGTCACATCGCTCCCAGTGCCCTGCTCTGGGACACTGTGCTTGAGCACTGGCTGTAAGGAGTAAAAACCTCTGGTTGCTCATCTCAGGCACTGCCAGCCAGGCCCAGACAAGCAGCCTGTTGGTTCTTGTCTAAAACCAGAAATCTGGATGGAAACCTGAAAGCAAAATGCCCCAGCCCTGTGAAACGTGCCTGGAAGGGCATCAGAGTGTTTCCCTCTCCAAGGCAGCAGCCACTGGGAAACAGGTACAGCAATAACAAATGGAAGATGTACCCAAAAAAGAAATAGTTGAAGTTTCTTTGCCACAGCAGGGACCTCTGCCTCATTTCCTCATGAAGCCAGGACCTCATGTGAGGTGGCTGGTGGTACTGGCAAGAGATGCCCACAGTCTGCCAGGCCCAAAGTCTGCACAGAACTGGCATGGGAAGAGCCAGTGGTGATTAATGCCTCACATTTCACCCCAGAGGTCCCTAAAGCCTCCTGCTGGGTGAGTGTTCAGCACCTTTGGTGTCGGTCAGGTTTTGTTCATTTCTAAGTTGCAGTAAAACTCCCAGAGAGGGTTCTGGAACACCCCTGGCCCCCTGCACTGCTCTGGACTGAGTAGGGCATGTGCAGGGCTCTCGACCCTGTGGGGAGGCAGCATCCCTGTCTGCCATCAGGACAGAACCACAAGATGTGTCTCCCAGGCAGCTGCCATGGGGAAGAATATCATCTTCCCAGGTATTTCGGGTAGTTCCAGAAAGTAATTCCAAAGAGGTCTTGGCATCATTCTCACTGTGTTTCCCAGAGATGTCCCACAGCAGGGACCCCTCCATCACGTGCAGCCAAAGGGGTGAGGAGGGGTGACATTCCTTGATATCCACAGGCAGAGGAGCTGCATTTTAGGACCCCACGCAGCAGCTGTGGGAGGTGGTCTGTTCTCCTGGCCCCCTTTTTCAGGGGACTGAGCTGATCCCTCTGAGCTGTTGAACACACGGGCTCCTGTTGCCCACAGCTGGTCTTGTGGCATTGCTCCCTGCTCCTGCCCATGCTGGGGCTCCTCAGAATCTCACAGCTGCCCTCCAGCATTTTGAGGAGCTGAGGATTTTGGCCAAAGGATTTTAACTGCTGAAGGCAAGTCATCCAAAGGGGACCACAGCTCCTGCACAGGCAGGAGGAAACAGTGTGTGGTCCCATGTGCTGCCTCTGGAACCGGCTGCAGGGCATCCTCTGCCCAGAGGGCAGCAGGAGAAGGAGGAAGATGCTGTGGAGAGCAGAGTGCAGAGCCCTGATGGAGCCACAGACACTGAAGTTAAGTCCTGCACTGGGGTGTGTGGTTTGCTCAATGCTGGCACCATTCCCAGGGGTTAATGTGCCCTTCAGGAGGCCACATCTGACACGGCTCAGCCGGGGGCAAAGAGTAGCCACTGCTGTTCCTGGGGCAGACCTGGAGACCCTCTGAGCCCCTCATTCCCCACACACCCAGAGCTGGGAAGGGAGGGGAGGGACAGGACTCACCGGGTGCTGGGGATTGGAGGTGCTGGGGCGGCTGTGGCCAGCCATGAGGGTGGTTTCCAGGAGTGTGCTGACCGTGGGCTGCAGGCTGCAGGCTGAGGCCGGTTTCGGGGCTGGGAGCTGCTGGAGCTCATCCTGACTCGCCCCACACAAAGCCAGGCAGCGATCCCACCTCGGTTCCCCTCAAACCACCTTTGGTCTGGGATATGTGGGATGTCCAACTCCCCCACTGGGCGCTGGAAGAAGAGATGAAGCAGTGCTTCAAAGGCAGCCCAGAGCTCCCTGGATTGTGCAGGTGATTCACTGCATGTGAGGAAGCCCCTCTCCTGCCCCGGTGCTGGGACAGATTGTGCTGCCCAGCCCAGCCCAGGCCATGCAGAGGGACTCTGGGCTCACGGAGCAGGTGGCACTGCCCATCCCCACGATCAGGGGGATCCTGTGTAGCTCTCTCATGGAATGTCCTGCCCAGCACTGCCTGGGCTCTGCCTCCATTGGTACCGGCCCCAACACGAAGCAGCAGCCCCAGCTGAGCTTCACCTGCCATACCTGAGCGCATGAAAGCCCTGACAGCTCCTGGGGCCTCAGTGTCCGCACCTGAGCTGGAGAGACAGCTCCTGCTCTGCCTCTGCTGCAGGGGGCAACGAGACAGGCTCTTTATGGCAGCCACGGCGTCCAAACAGAGCCAGGAAGGGCAGCTGTTGCCAAAAGGATCTGCTCCCCGGGTTCCTGGGTAGTTCCAGCACCACGGTAGCCTTCTCCCCTAAAAACAGGGAGCACTGTCTGCACACCCCAATGGCACAGCCACAGCCCCAGGGCTGGGAGCTTTGGCAGCAGGGCTGGGCCCAAGCGTGGCTGAAGGCAGTGTCACCACAGGGCCACAGCTTTGGCCACTTGTGTGCTGCATCCGGCCACTGAACAGCAAAAGGCCTTGAAAAGGCACTGGCTGGGGACAGGAAAACTGTCACAGGGATGCATGTGTCACACACCTGGAAAACACAAAGCAAATCCCTGCGTCCACATTGCTATAGCTGGACAAAATGGAGAAAATTATCCATAAAGGTTTATCCACGTTTATTCCAAAGTCCCCGTGTCTGCCATCCCGCAGATGTGCTGTTGACAACACAACAGCATTTAGGGATGCATTGCAGACTTTCCCAGGAAAACAAACTTAAAAATCCTAATCTGAGCCTTGTACTCATCTGACCTACTCAGCACCACACGATCTGTGTAGCAAATCATCTGGATACCGAGTAATTACAGCCTGGTGCTAATAAATGAGCAACAAACTCATAATTATCTGCAGAAGTTTTGATGAATGATTTTTGGAAAACCCTCCATGAGTCCTGCTAAGTTTGGAAGGACTCAAATCTGTCTGTGCCTGCGGGAATGAGTCAGTGGGGAGGACGATGGCTGCTGGCAGTAGCGTGGGGCTGTCGCTGACATCCTGGCTGGGCACGGGGGGGGTCTGTGCCCCACGAGGCCTCCGGAAAGCTCTGGTTGTTGGTTCCTGTGGAGCAGGGCAGAGAGCCCGTGCTCCGTGTGCAGGGAGAGCCGGAGCCTGTGCCGGGACAGTGGCAGCCGGGCTGGCCTCGGGTGGCCTTGCACAGGTGATTGGGGTGGCAGCTGCCCCATCCAGCCGCAGTGGGCTGGGCAGGTGCCATGGCTGGGAGCTGCCCCGCACTGCCCCACATCCACCCTCGCCCTGCCTGGTTCCCAGCCTGGCTCCTGCCGTGGGTCAAAGCCAGGAGAGCTGCCTATCACCCAAAAAGGGCTCGGCATCACCTGATCCCAGCCAGAGATAGCAGAAGCGCCAGGTGGGATCCCAGCCAAGGCTGGTTCTGGGGCAGGCAGCACCCAGGGCTGTGCAGCACTGCTCTGTGGGTGTCCAGGTGCATCCCCTCTGCCTCTGGGGGAGTCCTGCTGGGGCACATCCCACCAGTGACACGGAGGAGGTGAGGCCACCTTCGCCCAGACCTTCCCTTGCAAATATCCAGTGTGCAGAAAGCACTGGGTTGGGTTCCCTGTTCTGGCCAGGTCCTGCTAAGGTGACCCCTGTGCTCTGCAGCAACATCCCCCCCAGAAAGCAGCACCCTGTGCACTGAGCCAGCTCTCCTGCCCCCTGAGCTGGTGGAAATAATTTTTTCAAACCTGTAAACCTTTGTGAGTGGCTATGAAGTTGCAAAAACTCACACAGTGCACTGCAGCACCTGTGAGGACTGACCCAGGTCCTGTCTGGGGGCTGTCTGCTGGAGGGGGTGCCCGGCAGCGTGGTTCTGAACGCTCTGCCCAGTATGAAAAATAATTGAAATAGATTTTTTCCTCACTCTGTTGAGCCAGCAATGTGCTCCCCAAACACAGCTCTCAGCCGGCTGATGGGTGTCTCAGAGGGCTCCTTCACTGACAGGGTGAAACACCTGAAGCAGAAGGGCTCTCCAAAAGTCCTCGCAGCCCTGATTTGTGATGATCTATCCTTGGCAGTGAGGCAGAAGCCACTAGGATGGATGTGCCTGTGAAGGAGCACATTTCCCCGCTCCCTGAGAGCTGCAATTGAAATAATGAGCTGTGTGAGAGCGAGACCAACTTTTCCAGCAGCAGCAAAGCAGCTCCACAAACCCTGGGGTGCGACCAGCATGAGGGGACAGTGCTGGGAAGTCTACTTCCATCAAACAACCGTCAGATCTGCTTAAAACCTTATACTGACGTTCTCCTTGTGTCTATGAGCTGCTGGGAAGGTGAGGAACTTGCCTTATTTAAGTACATGGTGAGGTATGAAAATCCTCCCATTGCTCCAGGAACTGGAGCTTTAAAAATAAAGAAACCAGTGTGAGTTCCCTGCTCTGTGGGAATTTGGCGCAGGCTGAAGACCGAGATCCTCGGATAGCTGCACAGTGGGTTGGTCTAGCAGGAGCCTCTCTGGAAAACAAGGAGATAAACCACCTCCATAACAACACTTGAGAGCTCTCAGATGCGAAGTTTTTGCCTTTTATCTCCACCCAAATTAAAAATATTTTTGTTTTGCCATGTCAGCTGAATGGACCATCCCCAGGGCGTGGGGGAGCCGGGATGACCGGGCAGCTCAGCACAGAGATCAGCTCAGCACAGAGATCAGCTCAGCTCTGGGTCCCATCGCACCGGGAACGGAGCGCGGGCTGGGGGGCGTTCAGAGCTCATGGTGGAGATGCCACCACAACCCTCAGTAAATGGTTCGAGTAACTCATCACCCTCCTAATGAGCTGAGGGAATTGTGTTTCCCCTCGGAACTGTTGGGTGAGACTCCCAGCTCTGCTCTTGTGCCAGACCTGTGCCAGGTGAAAGAAGCTTTTCCCACCCAGTGTCATCTCCCCACGCAGGTTGTCATGGGCTGGGCTGGTGTCACCACAGCCTCTGCTGCTGGAAGCTGCTGAAATTTTGAAGTCTCACCAGAGCTTTTCAGCTTCTCTGCATAGTTTTAGGTCCCATATGGGATGTCCCTTCGCTTCACCAGCCCCAGCAGCAATGGAGGTGGCCAGATAGTGTGTGTGTGCACCTGTGCATGGCTTCATTCTCCACCTCCTCCTCTTCCTCCTCCAGACTCCAATTTCCCATCAAGCCTGAACATCATTTTAATTTGGAGCCAGCACACACCACTGTGCTCCCGAGCCCCACGCCTGCCGAGGGAGGAGCAGAGCAGAAGGCAGTGCACCCTGTTGGACCTGCTGGGCCAGGTGCCTGCTCCACAGGGAATTCCTCTCCTGACACTGGGGACTCACACAGCTGCCAGGGGGAGGGGTGCGGATGGGAAGGGGCTGGAGCTCAGGGGGGCTCCACTTGAACCTGGCGTGCGGACCTGAGGGTTGGCAACCTGTAACTCACGGGCGGGGTCTTCTCCCTCCAGGCTCAGCCACATCCATCACTGTCCTTGTCACCTCCTGCAGCCTCGCCTGCTGTGCTCGCAGCTCTTTCAGCATCAGTTGCTCTCCCAGCCGCCTCTCACTGAACAGCAGCACATCACGTTATGTTTGAGAGGAGCTTCTCCGGCTCTGATTTGCATTTTGTTCTATTCTGCATGGCCTGCCCCAGTCTCATCTGACTGGCCTGCCACAGCGGGACACAGTGGGGCAGGCTCCACTCTCTGGGCTGCCTAAAAGCTCTGGGCCTCTCTCCCTGCTGCGGAGGGACCAACTCCCATCCCAGGGCTGTGTCCAGCTCTCTCCCTGGGTTTCAGCCGTGAGACAGACACGGTGCCTGTTCCTAAGGTCAGCTGCCTCCCAGGAGGCCTGCCTGCTCCCACTGCCCAGATAAACATCTGGGCTTCACCATTCCCACTGCCCAGATAAATGTCTGGGCTTCACCCTCTGCAGTCTCGCTCATCCCCACACCTGAGCCTTGGTGATCGCTCTGCCCGTGCCACCTCCAGGGAGAGACTGTGGGCAGCCAACCCACGGTGATGGCCGAGTCCACGCAGCCTCTAATTTCACAACCTGATGTAGTAAATGCCCTCAGTGTGCCTTTTGCTCCCTCCTCTGCCTCAGTAACAAAGACAGTGCTGTTTAGGAACACGGGTTATTTGCTGAGGGTGGGCAGCGGGCTCAGGACAGTCTCGTGTGCCCCACACATAGGGGTGGGCACCTGCTCGACCAAAACAGGGATCCTGCCCTGGCAAACCTCAGTCCTGTCTCCCCAGTTCCCTGCCCAGCACTTGCTCCTACCCAGAGGTGCTACTGTGAACCCCGAGGGAGGATCTGCTGTCATTTATCTCTCCTTAAGTTCCCTCAAGCTCAGCATTCATTTTTTCTTTCACCTTCCAGCTGAGGAGGTGTGAACAAGGAGGAGGAATCACTTGCTGGGTGCTGCAGGCAAGGGGGTGGGGGAATATATAAGCTGGGAGAGCACATCTTTCCTTTTCAGAAAGTCTTTGATGTCCTTTGAGTGCAGATGATGACTGTTGAGGAAATTTTGAGTGCTCTGGAGTGAGAATATTGCTTTTTTCTGGTTTTAAGCCTGACCTAGGTCTTACTAAGTGCATATTTGCTTTGTTTAATTGCTAAGGTAGCCTAATGCTGGGGTGAAAAAGCTGTAGCAGTGCAATATCTGCTACCTGTCAATGTGTGAGGCTCAAAGAAAGTGGGATATTCACGTGATCATGGAAGGGCTGCCCTGAGTGTGTGTGAGCCACGAGCTGGGAAGGGGGAATGCTCCCTGCAGCATGGTGAATCAGGGCAGCTCGGGTGATGGCAGGAGCTGGCTGGGGTTGGGGAAGGCTGGTTTGGGTGCTGAGAGCTGGTTTCTCTTTTGCACAGCACAGGGGGTACCTGGAGCACTCCCACCCCAGCGTGGTCACTGTGGGAGCCCGGTGACAGCAGCCTGAGGCATCCTTGGCTCAGTGAATGCAGGGGGGGTGTAACCTCCCTTTCCCTTTGTGCTACCACAGGGATGTGTGAGTACGAGGGGACATTCTCAAATGCAGCTTTGGAAGTACGTCAGAGGAAGGAGAAAGAGTGATAAAAACGCTTTAGAAATCTCTGTGCCTCGAGAGCCAATGTTCCCCTTGGATGCTCCATTGAGCAGGTCCAGCAGCCTGAAATCAAGCTGATGGGGAGCACTCCAGCAGTGCTGCCCTGCTCCTTGCAGCGCATGTCCCACTGAGGGCAGTGCTGCCTTCTGCAGTGCGTGACCCTGGCAGTAATTTCTGTACTTCCTTCTTGTCTTATTTCCTACTGAATTGATTGTTTAGGGGTCAAAATCGTGTCCTTGGGTGCAAGGCTGGATGGGCTTGGGCCCCTTTTCCATCCAGGGGCTGGTACAAGTGCAGCTCAGGCCACCAGAGCTGGCTTTGTGCGTGGGATGTTGTGCAGAACGCAGAATTACAGATGTGTGCTTCCTCTGGAGCCCAAAACTGACCCCGGGGCTCCGCAAGCATCGTGAATATTTTTCCAACATGAATATGTGAGAGCGGGGACCCACAGCCCAAGGATGCCAAGGAAAAGTACAGGCAGGATGTCATCCCTCTGCATGCCTGACCTGAGGGACTCAGGATCCTTTTCCTTGGCACAACAGGACTTTGTGAGCAGATCTGCTGCTGAGCTCTGGCATGGGGAGTGCAAATGGCATTGGCAGTACAGACATGTACAGGGGATGGCTGGAAACCTGGCTGGATAGCTGTCACCTGTCAAACCCTTCCTCCTTTCCCTCTTGAGGGTCCTGGGGAGGGGAGGCAGAGCAGGGGCTTGCTCACAAACAGGGTGACACAAAATCCCGTGACCCTTCTGAAAGAGCCAGGCTGGACTGGGAGAGCATCTGGAGTTGGTTTGAGCGCAGAAAAGGGATGCACTTGGGAGAACAGAGTTTTCTCTTCAGACACCAGCCCTCAGAGCCCGTGGGACAGCTCATCTGGCTGCTGGGGCTTTGTTAGGTCTGTCAGACCACAGGGCCTCAGCAAAGGGCAGGACCCTGCCACTGAGTCCTTGTGTGAGGATGAGGCATCGCTCCTACCCAGCAGAGTAAATTCTGGGGCAGATGAGGACTCCACCTCCCTCGCCATGGGAGAGAGCTGGAGCTGGGATCAGGCTCTGAAATTCCAGGCCTCAACATGAGGTGGTGCACAGCATCCACTTCTATCCCTGCTCTGCCGCTCCCTTCGCAGCAGGAGGGAGCGAGAGCAGAATGCCTTTGGGGAAGAACTGGGGATAAAGGAGGTGCTAATGAGAGCTGGAGGAATGAAATCATCAAAATGTAGGAAAGAATCGAGAAGAAATTCTTCTGGGGGACTTCATCCATCCCTGCTCATCTCCACACTGCCTGCCTGCTCTTCAGAAGGAGTGGGAAGAGGGATGCAGAACTTAAAAGGATGTTTTTCCTCTGTGCTTTCCACTGGAAGAACAAATCTTCGATGGGGAATCCTGCTTTATAACCTCGTGTTATTTATTCAGCCGGCATCCCAGGCACACGGTGCAGCTCGAGTGTTTCCATTCCTGTCTGTGCAATGTGGATGTGAGCGCAGACCAGCCTTGGGCAGGAAAATCGCAATTCCCTGAGTCCACGCAACACGCTCACAGCCGTGTGATGCAGAAACCGAGATGCTCCCTGTTCAAAATGCACAGGTCCAAGGAGGGCTGCTGAGCACTTGCCACTCCAGCACCAACACACCTTTGTGGGTGGATGATCTCCCCACCCTGGACTGCTCAGCACATCAGCGCGAGGAGCTCTACCCTCCTGCTGCCCTGCAGCTCATTAAAGTGCCATTTGAACCCTACCCTGTCACACTTGGACACGAAAAGAACACGCAGACACCTGTTCAGGAAGAGAAGTAGAAAAGAAGAGAGGCCAAGAAGACCTCGGACTTTATTAAATATATTCTTAATAATCACCTTGGATTGGAGGGTGAGGTTTACACCCCTCAACCACACTGGTCAAAGGAAAGTCCATCAAACATCTCCACCCAGGAGAAAAGAATGCAAACAATAGAACAAAACATAAAATGTAACTATAACATAACATAACTATTTACAAAAATATAACTATGTTTACAGAACAGTGCGTGAGAAACTCTTATACAGAAATGAAAACATGGAAGAACTGCAAAACTCAGGGCAACACTACCCCTTCTGTGTTTTGAGTACATGCACAGACACACCACCACAGTAACTGTAAATATTTGCCCAAGGTCACCTCTGGCGATTAATGCAGGATCCCAGCTAATCCAGCACCCATCAGGCCTCGAGGGAGGCTGGCACCTGCAGTGATCCATGAGGAAAACTGTTTGATGGACTCAAATATGCTGTGTCTCTGAGCTATGGTCTGGTGGGTGCCAGCTCGCCCTGGGCCTTGGCATTGGGTCTGTTCAGCAGCTGGAGCCACAGCTGTGCACATCCACCACAGCCCCTCGGCTCGGGAGTGCCAGCAGCAGCTGATCCCAGAGGAGGCAGCGGGGCTGATCTCTGCTGTGTCACCCCAGCAGCTGCTCCAGCCCCGGTGCTCCCTGGCCCTGCTCACTCTGCGGTGAGGCTGCCACTGGAGCTGGGAGCTGGAGGGACGTGGTCACACTGTGCAGCTGCCACCACTGCGCAGTGCCACCGTCTGGGCTACGCGTCCCTGCTGCGGGAGCACGGCTGAGGCTCTCAGAGGTCAGGGCTGAGCTGCCACTGGAATCTGCTCCCCAGCACCGCGGCGAGTGCTGGGCAGTCAGGTTGTCACCCAGAGACCCTTGGTGCTGGGACTTTGCTGTGACCTCCAGCCATCTGCTCAATGCCAGTGGTCTCAGTTCCCTGCAGCCTGATGTGCCATGTCTGGGGGCTGCATATCCCAGCCACCTGCTCCAGCTCTGCTCAGAGCCCGAACCCACCCCTGGCTACCTGCTGTGGGCTACCTGTGGCTCTGAACTCAGAAAAGTGGCTTCAATTTCCTGCCTGTCCGAGGGTCAGAGGATGGGGCTCTGGTCTGGCCGCTCACTCACCTCGCATCGCTCTGCACAGGTGCAGAGACAAAGGCTGGTCCCAGGACAGCTCTAGATTCTGTGATTTGGCCACAGCTGCCTGGGCCGTGCTTTCACTACCAGAAAATCAGAGATGGGGTTTAATGCAAACAACGTGGTGCATATTAACTCCCCTGCTGAGAACAAGCATTTGTGATCCCTCTGCGCAGTGAACCAGGCGAGAACCAGGCCAGCCATGGTGGTGATGGCAGCTCTGGCTGCTCAGCAGCCTTGCGTCTGTCCTGTCTCCTTGGAGAGCCACAGCAGGACAGCTGCCGTGTGCTCGGTGTCTGCCTGGACCAATGCAGAACGTGTCTGTGTCTGTGTGTCTGTGTGTGTCTGTGTGTCTATGTGTGTCTGTGTGCGGTGACGGTGGCTCCCAGGGCCCCTGGGGCCGGCACACGGCTCCTCCTCCGGCAGCTGCTGGCAGCTGGCCCGGCCTCACCTTAAGATGCACCAGGAGCCTGGATGTATTTTTCCTCATGTTTATTTTTAAAAGATGGCTCATTTGACACTCTGGGCAGCCTTCAAATATAAATAACCTGTGCCACATGTCCCCATATTAGCAAGGAATAAATTACAGTTCTGGGTTCCCCCTCCCATGTTTCCCTTTGATGTTACTGCTGTGGATACATAAATATGTGCACTTTGCAGGTAGCAACCCAACCTCACCCACAGCCGGTTTGCCCTATGGAGAACACTGGGACGTTCCTTCGTGATGCTGAACCAGGTGGGGAAAACCCCATTTAATGCATTTTTCATTTTGAAAAAAATAAATGTATTGAAAGACCCGCTGTCAAGGAACCGAGTCTCCCCACAAACACACGGACATCCAGTGCCATCCATCTCATGGGAACACGGAGTTCCCTGCATCCCATAGGGACACGCACTGCCCCACATCCCATAGGGACACACCCGGTGTCCCCACACGCGGTGTCCCCACACCCGGTGTCCCCACACGCGGTGTCCCCACAGCCGGTGTCCCCACACGCGGTGTCCCCACACGCGGTGTCCCCACA
>VZRV01004040.1:1512054-1532484 GCA_013398115.1 Falcunculus frontatus | reverse complement strand
GAATGTGTATCCAAACCTCACAGGGGCCCTGCCACCTGCCAGGGCTGCCAAAGGACCCTTTGGTCCCCATTTTGTTTATTTTTTATTTAATATCATGCACGCACACACACACACACACACAAACGGGTCTTGCAACCTCAGGCGAGGGGATAAACATTGCTGTCAGGTGGATGCTGTCACCCACTGGTGCTTCTCCATCAATATCCTTGGTTCTAGGCTGCCACAAATCTTTTTTCAACAGAAAAAAAAAAAAAAACCCAAAAACCAAAACCCACACTTGCCACCAACACCCTCCAGTTTGCCCACACCAGTCCTGCAAGATTTCATCGTGCTTCTGTTTGAGGCAGAAGCAGCACAATTGGCAAATTAGAGCTCCTCTGCAAACTTCTACCAGTTTGAAATCATTCCCTTTTGTCCTGTCACTCCGTGCTCTTGTATTAATCTGCATTGAAACTGATGTCAGATTTTACTCTCAAATGACTAAACTGTACAGAAGTGTATCTCAGGAAGTGTAACTGAAAATAAGTAATTCAATGAAGTTGTAATAAAGATTTTTCCCCCCTCTTTATTTGATGTGATTTTTTCTTTGTTTGTGTGTTGTGTTGTCTTTGTCTGGGTCTCTCCCTGTCTCTCTGTCTCTCTCTCACTTGCTCCCCTGCTTTGTGCCTCTCAGTCTCTCTCCCTCTCTCTTGGCCATCTTTGTCCCCTTCTCTCTCCCCTTCACCTCTCTCTCATCTTCTTCTCTCTTTCCTCTCTGCTTTGCCCCTTTTACTCTTTGTCTTTTGTCTCTTCTTACCTCTTCTTACTTTCTTGTCTCTCTTCTCTTTGTCTCTCTTCTCTCCATCTCAGATATTCCATCCTGTACCTTTTCCAAACCATAAACACACACAAAAGTAGAGGCTTGCCCCCAGCTGCAGTTGTATAGTGCAGCTGGACAGGGTCTGATCATCTCAGCAGTCAGGGGGTCAGGGAATCCTAGAATCTCTGAATCCCTGGGTTGGAAGGGACCTTCAGTACCATCTGTTTCCAACCTCTCCCACCCTGCCATGGGCAGGGACACCTTCCACTATCCCAGACTGCTCAAAGCCACATCCAACCTTGCCTTGAACACTTCCAGGGTTTCTTCTGTCACAGCTTCCCTGGGCATCCTGTGCCACCACTATCACAGTAAAGGATTTCTTCCTGATATCTAACGGAAGTTAAACCTCTTCCATCCTAAAGCCATTTCCCATGTTCTATTACTACCTACCCTTGTAAGAAGCCCTTCTCCAACTCTCTTCATA
The DNA here is from genome assembly GCA_013398115.1 of Falcunculus frontatus. Classification (NCBI taxonomy): domain Eukaryota; kingdom Metazoa; phylum Chordata; class Aves; order Passeriformes; genus Falcunculus; species Falcunculus frontatus. Next base: position 1,531,201 of record VZRV01004040.1, on the reverse strand, counting down.
GCCCCATCAGGTACTGAAAAGCCACAGTGAGAAGTCCTGGAGCCTTCTCTTCTCCAGGCTAAACAACCCCATCTCTCTCATCCTGCCCTGTAGCAGAGGTGTCCCATCCCTCAAATCATTTGTAGTCCTTTCCTTCTCCTCATATTGTTCTCTCTGTGACAAGAGCAGCCAAGTAGCTGCACTAAATTTTGATAGTTTTTGATGTCTCTCATCATTAAATGATGAATTTAAGATTTAAAATGTGTTCCATTTATAGAACTCCAAAAAGGCTTCTGATTTCAGACAAGTAACAGTGACGTTCCTAAAAATTACATTAAGACAAACAGGAAGATTAATTAGAAGGTAGGATAAGTAGGGAGAAGCTTTAAATTGACAGTAAATGCATTATGTCTAAAATTAGAGATTATCTGCATCTTTAAAGCCTTTGAATTTGCTTTTCTATTGTTAATTAAAAAACCAATTATTTCTTGTATTCTGGAGATCTTTCTCCCAGGCATGGGATGCACAGGAAAAAAAAGCAGAAGAAGCAAAAGAACGTGCTAACGATGCAGACGTGGGCAAACAACTTGCTCTTCAGGAGAAGGAGGAAGTGGAAAATAAAGTAAAAAAGCTGAAGGTGCAATTAGCTGCTTGACTATATACTATATCACCTTGTGTGAAAAACTATGGAGATATGGAAAAGATATCCTTGCTAAAGCTCCATTCCTTACAAAATTGGCTTCACTTAGATGATGAGGTGAATTCCTTCTGCATAACGATTTTTGATCAATTGAAACTGGCAGTTCAGTAACTTTCAATGACATATTTATGCTAGATTTTGTTTCAAAGAGCAACAAGTCTTTATTTTCTGAAATAGAGAATGCTATCAGAACAAATTACAAGTGCTTGACAAGAATTCTGGGGGTGACTAAGAAAAGAGATTTAAAGCCAGCTTCTACCTCCGACATCATGGGCACTCCCTAAATAAATACAAATAGTTGCCCTAAATAAATGAGAACAGTTCCATGCTTTTCACTTGTTTAGAAGGTGGGGGGTCCAATCCATCAGGATTTGATGTCAGAGAGGCCAATACAGACTTGGAGCATGGAATCATTGACATTGGAAGGGACCTTTGCAGATCTTCAGTCCAACCCCTCACTCAAACCTGAGCAGATTGGGCAGGGCCCTCCCAGTGATGTTTTGAGTATCTCCAAGGATCAGCAGTCCAACACCACCGTGGGCAGCCTTTTCCAGTGTTTGACCATCCTCATGGTAGGAAAAGTTCTTTCTTACATCTGTGTGCAATTTTTTGTATTTTAATTTGTGCCTATTCCCTCTTTTTTCACGGACCCTGTATGTTTTACTCTGTCCCATCACATATTTATACCCACTGCTTACGATGCCACCTCTCCCCAGGGCTAAACCATCTCAGCTCTTCAGCCTCTTGCATGTCAGATGCTTCAGTCCCTCAATCACCTTGGTGGCATTTTTGTGTATTTCACCTTCTCTCAGGTTTACCCAAAATTCAGAATGTTCTTTCACCGCAGGACTGAGCTCATTTCTCAGGGCTCTCAAAGCTGGGAATATCAGGTACAACTCTGAGCACTTCAAGGATGATAAAAATATCCATCCACTGCTCCAGGCACCACACTTCACACCCTGATGGGAACAGCTTGGTTTCACATCGCTTTCTTTCCCGTAGTCTCAGTGATACCACATACACCACCAGTTCTTGCTGGTGTGTTTTGATGTTTTTGTCCAGACAAAAAAAACCCCCAAAAACCAAAACAAAAAACCCCCCAAAAATCCTTTCACTCTTGGGAGAGTCTGCCATACTCTAGTACCCACCTGAGTTCAGCAGTGTTTATTCTGTCTCAGTGTTCCTCCTGCCCAATGCCATCTGTGTATGAACTGCAGCCTTGGAAAAAAAGCCAACTCTCCTTAGAAGAGTTTAAAACACAATTTAGGTCTTTGCCAATATAGAAAGTGGACCAGTTAAATAAAACACAGTTATATTTGCATTTTCAAACACACTTTTCTGTCCTTAAATAAGACATCTTTTACATATCAATGTATTTTTTTGCATCTGTGCAGTCTATGATAAAGACTGATTTTTGAAACTTAACAGCATTTTGGTCTAAAGCAAATGTTTTTATATAAGGCTTGTTTTGTTTTGTTAGTTTTTGGTTTGGCTTTTTTTGTTAGTTTCATTTGGTTTTTTCTTTTTCTTTTTCTTTTTTTAAACAGTGACCATATCAGAGAATAACGTTTAATTATAGTTTGAAGTGGTTACCTTTTCTTAAAACAAACAGTCATTTTGGACTCTGGTTTACTACATTTATCTAGTGCGGTCCAGCATTCTGCAACCATTGTGCTCACAGAAACATTTAGAAACATCTTAGTGAAAATGTTTGCTTTGGTATTTTGAAAGAAACCAGCTGAGGCCCCATTGTGCTGCCCACGTGCAGCTATGTGACAATTTTTACCATGGAATGGAAGCATGGTTTGTGTTGCATTGTCACAGTACAGTTCTCTGTGTGCATTGTTGTGCATTTAGCAATATCCTAGGGCTGCTTTTGGTCCCTTTTTGGTTTTTTCTGTAAGAAAGCCATTTTTCCTGATCTCTCAACACCAAAAATTAAAAGGAATTCAAACAGCATTTGCAGTGCAAATCATCACATTGACCCTCAGAGGTTTTATGTGCTGTGTTTTTAGAGACGATGAACTAATATGTTATCTGTTGCTTTTTGAAGTTGTAGGATATTTTGTGTTTTACAGCGAGACTTGAAAATAGTGATGTGTGTCCTGAAAATTTTGCAGGTGTTCCCTCTAAGTTTCTTTGGTGCTGAATTACAGACACATTTAAAACTATCAAAAAAACATTCTGTGGAAAAACACATACCAAAGATACGTAAGATACGTGTGAAATTCCTGAGCCTTGCAATAAATACAGACAAATTCTTCTGTAATCACTTGAACCATACGTTATGATACACAGCAGTCATATGAAAATAATACAGCTGTTCTTCACAAAATTCTTCTTCTGAAGAAATATAAGCAAAGATTTTTTATATTTTATTGAAGCAAGTCAACTGCAGGTACAAATAAAAATGTACTTTTACATGAGTACTGCAAAATAATGAAATACAGGCCTTTGAGCAGAGACAACTGTTTGGAAGAGGTCAGAAATGAAATCAGATATTTGCAAGTATTTGTTCTTGTCCCATATATGTTCTCTAGAGACTGGACACATTAAAATTACACTTTAGCACCAGTACAGTATGGTAATTTGCTGTATTCACAGAACACATAAAAACAAACTAAACAGATTTTCAACACATTTTGGCATTTGAAAAAGTTCTGTGTTATCTACCTGCAAGAACATAATTTTTAATGTGAGTGCCATTATGCCGTCACAATTATTTTAGCCTGAAAAATAATAGATTAAGGTTGTGATTTATCAGGGGGTTTAGAGTCAGAAGCTGTAATTTAACCAGGACTATGCTAATTACAGATAGATGCCAAGCTGCATGTTATAGGCTTATTATTAGTCTTCTTTGAATAGCAGATTGAGAGACACACTTGGTTTGTTATATATTGCATTCAGAGTATCTTAGTATTAAATACAGATAGCAACATTACTACTGTCACACTATGCTTGTGTAACTGTGGACATCATTAGACCCTAAATAAATATGGAATTTCTGCTCATATTAATTTATGCGTTAAAAGCTGTAAAGTTTCTCATTTTTGTACGTAGATAAAAATAATATTAATTTATAGATAGATTTCAAAACAAAAAATATATCTCTTATATACAAGGTTTCAGAATATAAGAAATGATATAATTAGATAGGGTTGGAAATATAAATATAACTTTTCTATGTATAAATTAAATAATAAAAGGCTTGAAAATGTAAAAGATGATCTACATGAAGGAAATAAAAATAGTGTATGTTTACCACTCTGTCCTGCTCACTGCCCCTCATGTTCTCATTCTGGCTCAGTGTCCTCCTCCCTGACACTCTTTCCCTGTTGCTCTGTCCTTTTATCTGTCTGTCCTTATCTGCTCTGTCCTTTTACCTGTCCTCCACACCTCTCTCATGATCCCTTGATCCTTTTTATTCTTTGTTGCTCTGTCCTGCTCTCTATACCATTCTTTCTTACTGCATCTTTCTGTCCTGTTCCCTGCCCCTATTATTTTTTAATCCCTCTCTGTTGTGCTGCCCATTCATTTTATTTTCTTAATCTCCATCCTGGCACCCTGTCCTTATTTTTCTTTCACTGTCCTGCTCCCACTCCCTCTTTCTGCCTGTCCTCCTCTCTCTCCTGTGCTTCCAGGCAAAATTCCCCAGGAAGGGCAGGTGGTGCTGCCTTCAAGTGGCGTGGCTTGGTGGTGGACTTGGCAGTGCTGGGTTAATGGCTGGACTTGGATCATCTTAAGACTTGTTTTCCAACCTAAATGATTCTATGGTTCTCTATCTCCTACTCCCTTCCCCTCCTCTCCACTGCTGTTCCTCTCTCCTTTTTCTTTTCCCTGTCTTTTCTGCCTTTCTCTGTCCCATTCCCAGCTCTGTGCTTTCTCACTGCTCCTTCCCACCAAGCCGGCCTCTTCCTTCTCCTTCTCCTTCTCCTTCTCCTTCTCCTTCTCCTTCTCCTTCTCCTTCTCCTTCTCCTTCTCCTCTCCTTTCCCTTCTCCTTCTCCTTCTTCCCCTTCCCCTTCTCTTCCTCCTTCTCCTCCTCCTCGTTCTCCTCCTCCTTCTCCTTCTCCTCCCCCTCCTCCTCCTCCTGAGGTGTCCCGGGGGCAGTGGCAGTGTCCCCAGGTGACAGAGCAGACTTGCAGAAGGAACTCTTCATGTGTGTGATGGAATAAACCCTTCCTGGCCGCCTTTGCCCTCCTTTGCACTGGGTGGGAGGTGATGCACAGCAGGCATCGGGTGACGGCCCCCTGCTCCTGCTGGGCTCCTGATGACATCTCTGCTCCCGTCCTCACGGTTCTTACATTTGTTATGTCTCTGGGTCACACTGTTTGTTTTGTCTGTGTGCAGTGGGGGCGTCTGCATGTGTTTGTGTCATGTTCTGTGCAAAAAGTATTAAAACCGGTAACTTTTCTTATCTCTTTATACATATGTAGAACAAAAAATTATAAAAATTGATTTCCAAATACAATCCTGTATCTGCTCTTTTATACGCAGCACCGTAGAGCATAAAAAATTCTAAATACGGATATATCAGGTTTGAAAATACGAATATAACCTCTGTATATATAAACTAAACAACAAAGGGCCTGAAGAGGATAGCAAAGATGACCTCCACGAATGCAGCAGACACAACTCCGAGCGCTCGGAAGTTTTTCGCGCGTCACGGGAGCACAAAGCCCGAGCTCTGGGCTGGGCCTCGCCCCGCTGCTGCCGCCTGGCGCCGAGCGCGGGGCACTGCGCATGCGCAGGGGCACCTGCCGGCCTAAGGGGGCGCTGCGCCCACGGGCCGGCGCATGCGCAGTGCCCCAAGCGGCTCTCTGGCCCCGCCCGCAGGTAAAAGGCGGTACTGCAACCAAGGGACGTGCGCACGCGCAGTGCCCTGCCGGAGCGCCGCCGCCGCGCTTTCCGAGCCTGCCGCCGCCTCCCGCCGGCCCTGGCGCACGCGCGGCGCCCGGGATGAGCGTGGGAGGACCAGGCGCGGGTCCCGGCTGTGGTGGCGGTGGCGGGCGGGGGTCGCAGGGAGCCCACGGAGGGGCGGGGCGGTTGCTGAGTGCCGTGGGGCTGCGGCTGCAGGAGCTCACGTGACAACACACTCAAGATGGCGGCGGAGCCAGGGACTGGTGTCATTCCGCTCTCAAGATGGCGGCTGTGATGAGAAGTCACGTGCCCCAGCATTCAAGATGGCGGATCGTGAGGAAACTCGCGGCGCCACACTCAAGATGGCGACACATTACAGGAAATTACATCACACCACTCTCAAGATGGCGGGCACACCGCGCGACTCACGCCGTCCTTCCCAAGATGGCGGCAGGCTGCGCATGCCTTGTGAGGCGGGACAAAAAATGGCGCCGCGGTAGAACCTCTCTCCTCAGAAAGGCGTCCTCCCGCCTGAACCCGACCCTCAGCTTGCGGCGCGATCTCGCCGCGGGGCTTCCCGCTGTGGGGACGAGGGTGGTGGGTGAGCGGCGCTGGAGGTGGGCGGGAGCAGGGCGGGCGGTGACAGGCGGCGGCGGGGCTCCGTCTCCCGCTGCTCGGTGGTGGCAGCTGCAGGCCAAAGGCGGTGCTGCACCCAGGGAACGGGGATGGCTCCTGGGAACGCCGAGGTCCATTTCCTAACAGGAGTTCTGGGAACAGAACTGAGAGTGGGTGAGAAACGAGGGTGCTGCAGACGGAGGGACGGGAGTGGAGAGCCCAGAGTGAATGTCTGGTGAGTCTCCTGATGTGCCTCATCTCATGCTGTGCTGTCACCAAGCGACCTCATTCTGATTTACACCATCTTGGAATGTGCTGGAAATACAGCTTGGGCTGGAACAGGCACGTGGGAGACTTTGTGTTTTAGGAGTGTGCAGCTTCTGAACGGCACAAATCGTTCAGATTCCCACAGAAACCTGCAGGGCCGTGGTTCTGGGGCAGTAGTGTCAGACAAGTGGCATCTTCAGTGCCACCTTCATAGTTGCTGTCCCTGGGGCTGCCAAGATCAGAATGAAGTGGTGTTCATGCCCCATTTGCAAACGACAGAGCAGGATAAATGGTGTAACTGGGTATTTTTTTCCTGTTCTCCGCACTGTTTTAACAATGCCCTGAAGTTCTCTGGCTCACAGCAATATAATCTGTGTGTAACTACTTCCAGTGCCTGTCTGTGCAGCTGGGACAGTCCCTGAGTGTCCCATGGAATCCCTGGGGTTGGAAAAGCCCTTTGAGGCCATCGGGTCCAACTGCTGCCCCAGCACTGGCAAGGCCACCCCTGACCCGTGTCCCCAGGTGCCACATTGATGTCTGTGTAACTCAGGTCACAACAACAAAGTGCTTAACCAGCTTGAGATATAAGATATCTATGTAACCTTAATATTAATAGAACCCAAATCATTACTTTTATCAATATAACTTGAAGAATATTAATATAACCTGATACCTATAACCTGATGCTTATAAACTAAATCATAGTTGCTATACCTATAACCTGATGCTTGTAACCTAAATCATAACATTTAGTATCCATATAATCTAATATGAATAACTTCTTATACAATGTAATAGCTAGTGTATAGTTAACTAGTTGCTTATACGCAGAATAGAGAAAAAGAAAAGGAATAAACTTACCAGGTGTATTTTAGAGATAAGTAAGTGTAGTACTAATGAGAAATTGGCAAGCCGAGCCAATTATCCACAAAACCAAGAATTTGGACTGGTTAAGACCGGATAGACTAAAGGCCATCACAACTGCGCATGCCTCGAAGACAAAGTTGAAAAGTTCGAGTGTGAAGAAGACTTTAGAAGCCTTCATCAAAGACCCCCGAAGACCCCCGAGTTGGGGAAGTGCATGCGCAGTGCAAAGAATTATCTAATAACCATGAGATCATGTTATGTAAATTAGTTCCGACGTGTATGTGATGATGCTGTAATGACATAGCAACATGAAGCAAAATTTTACTGTATAAATAAATCACCGCACTTGACAAGGGCGGGTGAGTTAGGAGGAGAAATCCCCCTCACCACCAGCGCTGCAATAAACAAATACCTGCTCTATGGACATCGCTCTATGGGGATTTATTTCCAGCCTATCTTTCGGGCATCAGTCCCATGTCCCCAGGTGCCACATCAGGAGCCACCCACTGAGTGACACGGTCTGGGGTGAGGTCTGCAGGCACTGCCAGTGTCATTGCTCGCTGGCACTGGGGCTGGGGGTCCCAGAGGGGCTCCAAAACCCCTCACAGGATGGCTGGTATGGAGGGCACAGTGTGCAGGGGGAAGCAGCCCAAAGCCAGGCTCAGGCAGTTTCCCTGCAGTTCAGGGAACCTGTGCCTGAAGCACCTTTAACTCCAGTGTGTTTGGCACCTTTTTGTAGGTGTAGGTTTTTATGCACTTGAAAGCAGATTTTGAGAGCTGCTCTGGGCAACCTGTGCCAGGGCCTCCTCACCCTGACAGGGAGGAATTTCCTCCCAGTATCCCATCTAAATCTACTCCTTCAGCTTAAGACATTCCCCCTTGTCCAAAGTCCCTCTGCCGTGGGCTGCTGCTGCTGCAGTATTTGCTTTTTATGTTATTATATTGCATTTATCTATCGTCCAGTATAAGGGACTTTAGGAAGAAATGCTACCCTGTCTTCTTGTCCTCTTGCCTCCAGATATTCCCATCCCAATGAATTCAGGTTTGATTTCATTCCTTAAGCCAGTTTTAGCACAAGCTAATTTTGCTTAGAGCACTAGTACCTTCAGGGAAGTTTAAAATAATAAAGCAGGAGTGGAAAGGAGTGTCCAAATGCTTTGACAGTGGCTCTGCCTTTCTGGCATCTGACTGAATCCCTCCTTTCTCCAGGACAGGCCTGGCTGCTGAGGATGACCTTTGTGAGATCTGTGCCAACGCTGCCTGCGCCGGCTGCTTCTGAGTGAAGATGGAAAAACCCACAGAAATGTGTCCAGCTGGGAAGTTTGTGCATTCCTGTGGCAAGATCATGTACTTTCACCAAACAATATTCCTGGGCTCCATCTCCCACTGCAGCCAAACTGGGGCTGCCAGCTCGTGGGGACATCCCTTCAGTCCTGCAGCACCTGGATCAGGTGCCACCAGCAGAGCAGTTCTGCCAACAAGGAGGCTGTGACTCCTCTGAGAGGTTCCAGTGCTGCAGGAGTTGGGTGACACCGGAATGGAAAAGCCCTGGGTTTCATTTCCCACTACTTTGCCTGGATTTGAACAAGCTGGGTGAAACTCAGCATCTCCTGCAGCCTTTTAATAGCTAATATTTAATATTTAATAGCTAATGATTAATGTCTAGTAATTAAAATTTAATATTTAATATCTGCCTGTGATTTGGCCTCCCCTACACACAACAGCAGCACTGGGTTATTCCCTTTTCCAGCCCTCGTTCCCAGTGGGTTGGATCCCTCTCCCTTCTCCCTGTCTGCCAGTGACACCTCTGAGTTTGTAGCAGAACTGCAACAAGTAACTCGAGACAAATTCCTGGTGTTGAGGAACACTTTGACAGCCAGAAATCAGACTGTTTCTCATACTGATTGTTGTTGATTTAGGGAATGGGAGTAGAGGAGCACAGGAATTCTTCCCTGATGGCGTATTGAGGTTCTTTAAACTCCCTGTAGGAGGAAGGAATTCCAAACTGCAGTGCTGGAATCACGTTGAAATGAATGCATTGCCTGTTGTTTTATTTCTTGGTGGCAAGATTGTGAAGAAAGGATGTGCCCATGTTTATATGCTATATAGGAAATGAAAACTAGGAATAATTTGGATTTTTTTTTTATGTTATTGCTGGGTTTTGGGGTGGGTTTTATTTTAGGATACTCTTCTTTCCTACTTGCTTTTTCCCCATATAAGGTGTTTCATGTCTGGGGCTTCCCTGAATAAAAGGTATCATTTAATAATGTCCTGAAATTACACCAGTTTTTGGTCACAGATTCCCAGGATCACTAAGGTTGGAAAAGCCCTCCAGGACCATCGAGTCCAAGCTGTGACCAGTCCCCACCTTGTCCCCAGCCCAGAGCAGAGTGCCACCTCCAGGAATTCCTTGGACACCTCCAGGGATGGGCACTCCAAACCTCCCTGGGCAGCCCCTGCCAAGGCCTGAGCACCCTTTCCATGGGGAAATTCCTGCTGATGTCCAACCTGAGCCTCCCCTGGCCCAGCTTGAGGCCGTTCCCTCTCCTCCTGTCCCTGTTCCCTGGGAGCAGAGCCTGACCCCCCCCCCGGCTGCCCCCTGCTGTCAGGGAGTTGTGCAAAGCCACAAAGTCCCCCCTGAGCCTCCTTTTCTCCCACACCCCTGTAAGGAACACAGGTCTGTATCAGAGATTTTAAATTTTTCCCTCCTACTTGTAACTCGAATTATTATTTCCATTTTTCATACCTAGGGGCCTCAACTCAGCAACCAAGTTCTCCAAGACTGTCAGTGCTCCAGAGCTGCACCCTTATGCCAGGAATCTGTGCCTAAATCCAGAACTGATGTTAGAAAAGTCACATTAAATGTGTGAACTCCTATTTCATTTGACAGGACAGCTGTGAGGGTGTAGAAGAGGATTCCTTACATCCATTCTGTTGACTACTCCAGCTGCCCTTGCTTTGGTTCTGAATTCTCATCCAATGTCCTGGAATGCCCAGATGTGCAGTTCTAGAATCAGGTTTTAAGCAAATATAGGCTTTTATGTGCTGACCCAGGAGAGTTTTAGTGTAATTTTGGAGTTTAGGACTTGCCCATGGTTATGCTGCAATCTGTTATTCTGTTCATTTGTGCTCCTTTAAAGGACTAACGTTGTTTTATAAGGGAAAAAACACAAGGAACACTAATGTATAATTTTCTGTGATGTCTCTTTTAGTTACTTGGGAGAATTTGCTCCAATTTATAGGGTGCTTCTGGTAGCATAACAGTGCCCCCACTGAGCAGCACAAATTCATCTGTACCCTTTGCTCATGAGAACACGTGCAAACCAATTCTCTTGATACGAGGTGATAACTTAGGGCTGCAGGAGAGAGACTGTGCAGCTGGGAAGGGAGAAAAAGGAACTTTCTGCTCTCCTGCTGCTGTGTGCTAAAGCTGCCCCATTCCTGGGTACAGCAGTGAGGTGGGGGAGGGAAATTGAGAGAAGATTTAGGGCTGAGTTCCAAAGAAAAACATGGGATAAAGATTTCCAAGGCTTTTTGTGATCATGGTGGCAAACATTCCTTTTTGGAAAAAAGTCCTTTGCTCTTGTGATGAGGAGCTTGAACTTTTTACGAGAGCAGGCAGTGACAGGATGAGGGGGAATGGCCTTCAGGAATTTAGACTGGAACTTTGGAAGAAATTCTGGAGGAGAAGCACTGAACGGAGGTAGGAGCAAGAGGCTGTCCATGAGGACTGCAGCCACAGCTGGCAGCTCTTCCCAAAGCTGGGGTGATCTCGCCCATGGAGTGTGTGCAGCAGTGGGTGTTACATAAGTTACTTTTTCCAGGACAAGAGAACTCCCTGACACAGGGGGAGGTTTGCACACAGGGAAAGCTGATGCATAAAAAGGGGGATTTTATGTCAGGGGTGTAACAAAACGGTAGCTGAGTAAATTCAGAGTTTTAGACACCATTTCCTTTCAGGGTGTGTGATTAAATAATGAGCAGCTTGCAAGGTAGATTGAGCATCTGCTAATTAAAGTTTTGCCTGAATTATCTTTCTTAAACACAGACTTTACATCCACAACCTTTAACCACACACAAATTCCTCCTTAACACACGCACACCTTTCTGTAGCACCTTGAATCCCAGTTCACACTGGGCACATGTAGAGGGTTTTTTTAGGCTTTAGAATCTATGAATCCTTCTTTCTGAATCATTCCCTCTTCCCTTCTGATTCATAGGTGAGGCAGTGTGGTCAGTACTGCTCTGACACCCCCAGGCCTGAACCTCAGCAATATTAACAGCTCCTTTATTGCCAACTCCCAGCACTGGAGTTTTTTCCCAGCTGTTGAGCACTGAGATGACAAATTCCATCAGTTCTGTAATTCCAAGAGCTCCTTGAAGCACTGGTTAATCCAGAGACTGGCAGCTCTTCCCTATGTCCAGCACTTGCCACCCCCAGCCCCTGATTCCCCTTGTCCCTTTATCACTGTGTAATTCTGTGTTATGATGTCCACAGTCATCAGGAAGGTGAGATTTCTCATTTTCTCACTTATATTGGACATATAGACTTTTGTGCCTGTTCTCTCTTAAATTTGCCTCACCTTTCCCCCCAGATTTCTCTTACCTTTCTCCTCACTCTGCTTAGCTCTTCCAAATTCCTGCATCATCCAGGCCTTGCCTGACACATCCTTTTATTCACTTATTGGCTGCCAGTTCTGGTCCTTCCTACTGGCACCATCCTCAGTCTCTTTCCTTTAATTTTTTGAGTTTGGGTAGGTTTTTTTCTCTCCTTGATTCTATAATGTGGCTCTTTCCCCAGCTTTCATTATTCCTCCCCTTTCATTCCTACCCTATGGCTCTCTTGGTCCTTCTGGGATTTCCCTGCCCATTTCTCCCTCTATTCTGCTGAAGCTCAAAATTCCCTGGACTGATAATTCTTTCTTAGTTTAAAATATGTAATTTCGACATATTTCTCATATTTTTACTCTCTCTTCTAGTTCTAGCCAGCAGGTGTTCTCAAGCAACCAGCTTTAGATCCTATTAAAATCCTAATCCCATAGTTTCTTTCCAATTCCCACCCACATTACCCTCTAGTCCCACTCCTGCATTCCTCCTATCCAGAAATTTTGTGTCTATCTGCTTCTACTGCTGTTAACTTCTGTCTTCCCACACTTCTGGCCATTATCACATCCTGNCTGCATTCCTCCTATCCAGAAATTTTGTGTCTATCTGCTTCTACTGCTGTTAACTTCTGTCTTCCCACCCTTCTTGCCATTATCACATCCTGGTTTGCCCATATTCTTCCTGTATTTCAGAATGTTTGTTTATCCTTTCTTTCTTCTTTCTTTTTTTTTTTCTTTTTCCCTCTTCTTTTTCTGTCTTTTTATTTTCCTTAAAGGGAAAAACCCAGACAGAATTTGAGGCAAGCAGGAAAAGAACTTGTTTTACCAGCAGAAACATTTCCTTCCTTTCAAATGCTCAAAAATATGTAGGCTGAAACCCATTTCTTCACAGAATCCTGGAGTGGTTGAGGTTGGAAGGGATGCTGGGGGTCATCCAGTCCCACCTCCCTGGGACCTGAGTGCCCAGGACCATTCCCAGATGACTTTTGGATATCTCCAAGGATAGAGACTCCACAGCCTCTCTGAGCAGCCCATTCCAGTGCTCAGTCACCCTTCTTTTTGTCTTTTTGTTTAATATCAGTGAATTTCTGACTTGCCCCCACCTAGGAAATAGAAGAACAGAAGCTTTTGCTAATTTCAAATGAAGCTTTTTTTTGGAGGAAATTTCAGTGCTTTTCACGGAAAAAATGTGGAAGGATTAGAGGCAATGTTGATGGGGTTGGTCTCAGGCTCTGCTCCCACCCCATGCAAATCCAAGGATCCCGGAGTGCTCAGCAAACACTGAGCACACAAAGATGTGATTGTCCTTGGGGTAACATTTTAACTAAAGGGTCAGAGAAGGTACCAGCAATGACGTGATTTGCTTTATAAGCAACAAAAAGTCTGTAAAAACAATGGCACATCCAAGGAGAATTTGCATTAAATATTTTGCATTGCTGCCATGCTGTGATAAAATCTGTCATCACTGAGATAGGAATACTCTTAGATCTTTCCAGGATCTTAACTTTGTTTTTTTCCCAGTAATCTGAAAGACAAAACACATGTTCTCCTCTGCCTGGGATATTTGCACTATCAGGCACTGGAATCATAATTACTGACAAAAGTATTTTATTGCTGTTTTCATTCCTGTCATGATGAGACACTTTTTGACCAGATCAGTAAATGTTCTGATTTGCTGTTCCAGTGCATGAGGTGACACAGTGAATCCCAGTATTCCTGTCAGCATTCAGCTGCTTTAAATAGCAAATACCCCACAGTTTGGTGTCTCCCAGCCTGAATTGCCAGTCAGGTGATTTACCCCAGACAATTTTGATTTTTTGGTATCTCATGGTAGACGTCCAACCCCTCTCCTGGGAGACACCTGGGGAAAAAACCTTGAAAATCCAGTTCAGGGTGACTGAGTTGGTGAGGGGTCTGTGGCACAGCAGGTGAAGGGAGATGAACTTCTTTAATCTGGGAAAGAGGAGAAGAAAAGGGTGAGGAGGGCAATTGTGAGGGACAGGTTAATCATGGGAGGGTCTGTTATTTCCAGATCCTTCAGAAAGGCACATCCAGTGACACTTCTGTGACACCTTCAAGGATCCATGACTCAGTTTGCTTATGAACTGCTTGGCTTTTAATAGCTCTGGAGGACTTTTTTTTTTTTTTTTTTGTATTTTTTGAAGCTTGTACCAAGTGTGGTGCATATTTGTAGGTTAAAAAAAAATATTTATGATTATTCTAAACCTGCTGCCTGATCATTTCCCTACATTCCCCTTGTTTGGTGTTATTTACCTTTGTGTGCTCTAAAGCTGCTCCTTATCTTTGATCTCTTGTTGACTCAGACCTTGGGGCCTTCACAGAGCTCTTGTGGTGGCCCTGAATGAGGTCGGCAGGGACAGATGTGGGTGAGTGAGCACACAAAGGCAGAGAGAACAGCACGGAACTGCAGGAATAACAAAGGGTGCCACTCCAGCAATCCAACTGTTGAACAGATTGTTTTTGGGAAGGGCGGAAGGTCTGAATCCTGATAAGTCAACAGAAGAGATAACTCATCACCAGAGAGAGGGGAATTCACACAACATCACACAGAGAATTCTCTTCCTTGTTCCAGGAAGAAAATAGATTGTCCCAAGGGACTGTCCCATAGTGACTGTGGGCATCTCAGGAGTGTCGAAGATGTGACCAAAACCCGATTTGTCATTGCCAGTCAACAAAGGCCTCAGAGGGACACAGAAATGTTCTGAGGGCTGGAGCCCCTCTGCTCTGGAGCCAGGCTGAGAGAGCTGGGGGTGTTCACCTGGAGAAGAGAAGGCTCCAGGGAGACCTCAGAGCCCCTTCCAGGGCCTAAAGGGGCTCCAGGAGAGCTGGAGAGGGACTGGGGACAAGGGATGGAGGGACAGGACACAGGGAATGGCTTCCCACTGCCAGAGGGCAGGGATAGATGGGATACTGGGAAGGAATCCCAGTGAGGGTGGTGAGGCCCTGGCACAGGGTGCCCAGAGAAGCTGTGGCTGCCCCTGGATCCCTGGAAGTGTCCAAGGCCAGGCTGGACGAGGCTTGGAGCAGCCTGGGACAGTGGAAGGTGTCCCGGCCCATGGCAGGGGTGGGACTGAATGGGCATTAAGGTCCTTTGGACAATGCTCTCAGGCACAGGGTGAGATTGTTGAGGTGTCTGTGCAGGACACAGGAGTTGGGCTGGATGGTCCCTGTGGGTCTCTTCCAGCTCAGGGTATTCCACAATTCTGTAGTCCAGGTGTGAAATCCATTGCCATGAGTCCAACAGAATTTTCCCCCTTCTCTTCTCTCTCTCCCTGTATAGGGATGTAGGAATAATATGAACTTCATGGGAAGGCAAGTTCAGGATCCCATTAGATTTATTATAGGATGTTTAGGGGAGGAAGCAAAGCTGGGAAAATGGTGGGGTTGATGGAATTTGGAGGGAGACAAACACAGGGGGAAAAAATAAGGCTCAGGGGACAAGAGTGGCCAGTGTAAAGAACTTACTGGGTAGTGTGATACTGATCTGATCAGCACACTGTAACCTGGCTTCTCATTAACCTCCATTCCTAAATCCTTTCCTGGGTCAGGGACTGTTTATTCCCTCTGCAAGGAGGTCTGAGAGCCTCCCTGGAGTGGGACTGTGGGTGGAGGGCTCGTGCACCAGGGCCTGGAGCCGTGTGGGTGTGTGGGGATGTGATCCCAGGGAGTGTCCAGCCAGAGGAACTGACCAGCTGGGTAAGAGCCTTGGGAGCCAGGAGTCTGCATGTGCATGAGGATGTGAAAACCAGAGGATTTGACTGCCAGAGGCACTGGGGGGGCTGGCCAATTGCTGGAGAGATTTTGGAGTCTGGAGGGGTCGATGGGGAAGATCCAGGAGCAGCCACAGGAGATAGAGCTCCAGCCTTGCTGAGCCTGATGCCCTGGGGTTGTGGCAGCCTTGGCTCTGTTGGGCTCCCACGAGAAGCAGCATCAAAACAGAGCACTCAGTTAAATCAGTCAGGGACTGTGTCTGAGGGGTTTGTGAGTAC
Source organism: Falcunculus frontatus (assembly GCA_013398115.1). Classification (NCBI taxonomy): domain Eukaryota; kingdom Metazoa; phylum Chordata; class Aves; order Passeriformes; genus Falcunculus; species Falcunculus frontatus. The sequence continues at coordinate 1,515,301 of VZRV01004040.1, read as the reverse complement.
AGGATGGCAGGAGCTGGCTTGGAAAAGAGGACAAATGAATGCAAATAAAACACGAGCACACCTCAAAGAGTTTATGGCCAGAATAACGTTTGTTCCGTGTGAAATAGGGGCAATTGCAGATCCTGGTTCCTGAGCCTGGATCGCTCAAAACCGACAAAGGGCCAAGTACAAACCACTGTCATTTGTGGTGAGGTTTTATGGGAGGATGTGGGTGTTCAGTCAGGTGGTATTCAGGTTACTGGGGCCTTCTCTCCTGCCAGCCTTTCATCTTTTCCTTCATAAAAATAACAAATCCATTCCAGCAACACTCTGGCAGTTGGGGCTGAGGAATGTTAATGTTTATGGCCTGATAAAGCAATCATCATCTTTGGGTGTTCCAGAAGGTGCCTCCAGAAGCTGTGCCCACTGTCCCCAGGTGGGTCACAGCAGTCAGCACCCCATGGACACAATCCCTCACTGTGGGGATCCTCTGGGAGCCCTGCTCTAGGAGGGGATGTCCCACACCTGGGTCACAGGTGTCTCTCCAGGACACAAGTCAGGGGAGGATCAGAAAAGCCTCCGGCTAGAAAGGGCCTGGAGAGAGAAAATCCCTGGGCTGGTGACAGAAGCACCTGAGGCTGAGGAAAGTGAAGGAAGAGATTTGTAAAGTGAGATTAAAGATCAGAGTGTGGGGAGGGACTGCTCCAATCTCTGCTCTCTGTGACCAGGGACAAGACCCAGGGAATGGCTGGAGCTGTGTCGGTGGGGTTTAGGTTGGAGAGTAGGAAAAGATTCTTCCCCCAGAGGGTGCTGGGCACTGCCCAGGCTCCCCAGGGAATGGTCACAGCCCCGAGGCTGCCAGAGCTCTAGGAGTGTTTGGACAACGCTGCCAGGGATGCCCAGGGTGGGATTGTTGGGGTGTCTGTGCAGGGCCAGGAGCTGGAATGGATGGTCATTGGGAGTCTCTTCCAGCTCGGGATACTCTGTGATTCTTTGTACACCAGACACAGAGAGAGAATCATGGAATGGTTTGGGTTGGAAGAGACCTTAAAGACCATTTCATTCCAGCCCCCACCACGGGCTTGGATCCACTGATCTGACTCTGGAGCTCACATTTGGAATGTGCAGCTCTGTGGGTGGGTCTTGCTTTGTTGGTTCAGTGTGTTAGGAGTGAAAGGGGGGAAACAGAGGGTGCGAGTGCCACCAGGAACCACTGGAGATGTGTCCCTGTGAAACCAGAGCAGCTCACACGGCTGCTGGGCCACAGATCTTTGGATCCAGACAGATCTACAGTGAGCTGCAAATCTATTGATCCAAGAAGATTTATAGTGACATACCGATCCATTGATCAGACAGGTTTATAATGAGTTACAGATCCACTGATTCACATTTAGTGAGTTACAGATCTATTAATCCAGATTTGTGGTGATCTGTAGATCTATTGATCCAGATTCATGGAGATCTACAGATCTATCTATTGATAGGTAGATCCATTTATTGATAGATTGGTTTGCTCTATTGATCCACACAGATTTACACTGAACTACAGATTTACATTTTCCTACAAAAACAGAAGCGATTTTTTCCGGGTCGTTCCTGGGAGGTGCTTGTCTGACTTGTTCTTAAGGCCCTACAAACCTGGGAAATTCCACAGTTTCCTCATAAATGTCCAAAGCTTCCCCATATCTGTTATTTAAACCTTTTCTTTTTGAACCAATGCTTTGCTTCAGTTCATAGAATCCCAGAATCCCAGAAAGGGTGGGTTAGAAAGGACACCTTAAAGCTCATCCAGTCCCTCCCCCAGTCATGGGCAGGGACACTTTCCACTAGCCCAGGCTGCTCCAAGCCCCATCCAGCCTGGCCTTGGACACTGCCAGGGATCTGGGGGCAGCCACAGCTTCTCTGGGCACCCTGTGCCAGGGCCGCCCCACCCTCACAGGGAAGAATTTCTTCCCCATATCCCATCTATCCCTGCCATCTGGCAGTGGGAAGCCATTTCCCCTTGTGCTGGCACTCCAGGCCCTTGTCCACAGTCTCTCTCCATCTTTTTTGCAGGCTCCCTTCAGGCACTGGAAGGGGCAATTAGGTCACCTCAAAGCTTCTCTTCTCCAGATTGAACCTTGGAAAAGAAACAACAGCCCACAATTCCCAGTTCTGCTCATGGAGATGGGGACTGGTCCAGCTGTGGTCTCTTTTATCAACTCCCTACAAATCCAAGTGCTCTTTTCATCCTCACCTCAATCATACCTATATTCTGCTTATTTCTTCCATCCTCTCTTAGTTGCTTGTCCCTCCATGGACACTTGTTGTCCTCTCTGGAATCACAGCAGCTGTTCTGTGTCTTCCCTGAGGTGCATGTCTCTCAATGAATGCAAAAGGATGAGTAGATGGAAGGGGCAGTGGCTGTGAGAAGGACAGCAGGAACCAGGGTTTGCCAAACTCCGTTTTATTTTTATTTTATTTTATTTTATTATTTTATTTTATTTTATTATTTTATTTTGGTGCNTTTTATTTTATTTTATTTTATTTTATTTTATTTTATTTTACTTTATTTTATTTTATTTTTATTTATTTTTTCATTTTCTTGCCTTTATTTCTCTTATGAGCCACACGGGGGCAATCTTATCCTGTCATTTGTGGGAAATGAGCTCTTAAATTCCCTGACAAAGGTTAAAGAGGCTCTCAAGAGCAATTTCCTACCAGAGAGCACAAAGGGAAACATTCCGCTTGGACTGGAGATGCATTAAAGGGCAGAGCAGAACTCAAAATTGGAAGGAAAATAACAACAAAAGGGTTTTTTTACACTTTTCCTTGCATCTTTCCTAAACAAAGCCCTGGCTGGCTGCCCCAGTCACCTTTTCCTTTGTGTGGCTATAAAATGCTTCCATGGGGATCCTTTTCCAGGACTTTCCCAGGAACAGAGGTGAAGCTGACTTGCTCGTAGTCCCGAGACATCCTCTTCAGTTTCCTCTGGAAGATGGGTGAGATGTTGAGCTTTGTTTCTCAGGAACCTCCTTCTTCACCGTGACCTTTCAGGAATGACAGAAAAGATTCTTGCAGTGATTCCAGCTGGTTCTCCCTGTGCCTTGGGATGCATCCAGCCCGTCCCACGGAGCTGTGTGTCCATCCCCTCCCATCCCATGGAGCTGTGTGTCCATCCCCTCCCATCCCACGGAGCTGTGTGTCCAGCCCCTCCCATCCCACGGAGCAGTGTGTCCATCTGCTCCCATCCCGTGGGGCTGTGTGTCCATCCCCTCCCATCCCATGG
>VZRV01004040.1:1432573-1511895 GCA_013398115.1 Falcunculus frontatus | reverse complement strand
TGGAGCTGTGTGTCCATCTGCTCCCATCCCACGGAGCTGTGTGTCCATCCCCTCCCATCCCATGGAGCTGTGTGTCCATCCCCTCCCATCCCGTGGAGCTGTGTGTCCATCTGCTCCCATCCCGTGGGGCTGTGTGTCCAACCCCTCCCATCCCATGGAGCTGTGTGTCCATCCCCTCCCATCCCATGGGGCTGTGTGTGTCCAACAGGCACCAGGGATCCCCAGCTGTGCCTTCCCCTGCTGCAGGACGTGCTGTGCTCCCACAGATCCTGCCAGAAGTGTTTCAGGGCAGACTCGGGAGGGAAAACTGGGGAAGGCATGAAAACTTGCAGCACCTCACCCTTTCCCATGTCCTCTGACTCTGTGGAATACCTGGTTTCACACACAGGCTCATTTTTGTTCCAGAGGCCACTGGATGGTGCAGCACAATGATTCCATGCCCAGAGGAAGGTGCCAATGGAGCTTAAACCTGCTGGGATCTGAGTACGAAGGAGCCTCAGTTCTGATCTGGATTTATAAAGAAATTTTTCAGTGCCTCCTCTGTCAATTAAATTGTCTTTTATTGGAGCAGCCTCAGACTGCCTTTTCCCTGGAAGTGTCCAAGGCCAGGCTGGAGCAACTTGGTCTAGTGGAAGGTGTCCCTAGGGTGGAACCGGATGAGCTTTAAGGTCCCTCCCAGCCCAAACCCTTCCATGATTCTACGAGCTGCTGGACTTGAGTCATTCTTTGGCACATCTTTCCCTGGGACCAGACCCATTCAGGAGTGAAAGGGGTGAACAATCCTTTAACAAATGAAACTTTCCAGCCTCTGTGACAGCAAATGCAGCCCATAATAGTCCATTGCCAGCAAGAAAATGCAGTCAGTGGCTTCTTTCATCCCACAGACCTCACCAAAGAGCAGCTGGACAAACTTTTTCAGGTGTAAGCACTGAGTTGGACAGTGCATCCTCCTTCACATGAGCAGCGAATGCAGGAAAGCAGCAGAATTTCCCTGATGGAAAAGAATCAGAATCATGAAATATCCTGAGCTGGAAGGGACCCACAAGGATCAGTGCCCAAGCCCTGGCCCTGCACAGACACCCCAACAATCCCACCCTGGGCATCCCTGGCAGTGCTGCCCAAACGCTCCTGGAGCTCTGGCAGCCTCGGGGCCGTGCCCATTCCCTGGGGAGCCTGGGCAGTGCCCGACCAGCATCTGGTGCCCAGCAAAAGGATTTTTTTTGGCCTGTTGCAGCCCGAATTGAAAAGTGCCACGTCGAGCTGTGGGACTGAAGCAAGGTCTGCTTGCACTGGAGATTGACAGTCAAGTCCCGGTCCCAGCCACTGCTAGGAAAGCAGCTCAGACAGACAGAACTGCAGGGATAAAGAAGGAAACTGGGATATGTTGCCAGAGGATCTAAAGCAGAAGCTCAGCACAGGCTCCCGAGGCCATCAAAGTGCTCAAGAAACAGCTATGGGGCAGATGTAAAACCTCCAGCAGCCCTTGAGCACCTGGTTCTGAACACCCGCAGCTTTAACTGATGTTCAGTGAGCCCTGGGCACTGATAGCATTTGAAGGGCTCTAATTAATATCACTACAAAAATGTTGCTACCTCACTGAATCGTTAGAGCAGCAAGGAGAGCTCATCTCCTACATGCAGAGGAGGCAGAGTTGGAGTGTTCTTTCTGTGGGAGGGATCCCACAGGGAAAGAAGGAGCTGTGTCCTCAGAATGTAGCTCAAGGCTTTTGAAAAAGTGTTCTGCCAGATCTCTGCTCCAAGAGGGAAAATCAGCTGAGTGAGGAACCACCCCTCCTGATCCAGAGTCCCTTCAAGAAGCGTGGGAAATTGGTTAAAACATTGTTTTGGTAGGATAAGAAAAAGAAACCACTAGAGGAGGGGGGAAAACTTCAGCTGGGCAGTGGTTAGGGTTAGAAAGGATTTTGCTCCTTGGACTCCTGAGCACAAGGGAACTGTGCTGTGCATGGAATTGTGGAATCGCTGAGGCTGGAAAAGGCCTCTCAGATCATCGAGTCCAACAATTAATCCAGCACCACTGAGAGAACAGAGGAACAAGGGATCACAACACAAGCAGGAGATGAAACCACTGACAGCAATAAAGCCCTTGGTGCTGAAATGACGCTTTTGTGTGGTGCTTTGGGCAGGCACAAACTGGAGATAGAGTAGAGAAGATCAAATCAATCTATTCTGCTTCCCAGAAAAGCGGCTTAGCTCAGGCTCTGTGTCTTGCTCAGCACGTTCTGGAGATTTTTGCTCCGCTTCATGCACAGGGAGCTCCCATCTGCGAGTGCATGTTGAGGGAACTTGTGTGGAGAGACACCAGGAGGCAGAAGCACACGCTCCGTTCCTGAGGAAATGGCTTGAAACTGAAAGGGAAGAGGGTTAGATGGGATATTGGGAAGAAATTCTTCCCTGTGAGGGTGGCGAGGCCCTGGCACAGGGTGCCCAGAGAAGTTGTGGCTGCCCCTGGATCCCCGGCAGTGTCCAAGGCCAGGCCGGACAGGGCTTGGAGCAGCCTGGGACAGGGGAAAGTGTCCCTGCCCATGGCAGAGGCTGAGACTGGGTGGGTTTTAGGATCCCTTCCAACCCAAACCATTCTGTGCTTCCATGCCCCCTGTACTCTCTAGAGATACAAATGTCATCTTATCCAGGGACAACCGATGAACAAACCCATGAGGCAAGGAGATATTTCTACCTTTGCCTCTGGGATTAATCTGTTGACTGATGACACTGTAGGCCAGATAGAAGATTAAAAGTTTAGAGTAAGCAAGTCTGAGGTAGCATCCAAGCCTGCTGATTTTTAAAGGAAAATAACTAGGAAAGTATGTCAGCAAGGTGGTGCAGCCCTGGGATATATTAACAGAGCAGAGGTGAAATGGTGGGCTTGGAATTTTTTCAAGATGGGCCAAGGCAAAACCATGATTTCTCTCATCCAGTGTTGCCCGTCGTCCTCCCCCAAGTGCAAGGCTGGACCTGAGACTCCAAAGGTCCCTTCCTACGAGCAGCAGCATTTCTGCAAAATGATTCAAGAAACAACTGATCATCCTGAAACAGAGAAGGCCAAGGGGTCTGGGAAGGAGGCAGGAAAAGTGCTGAGCAGTTTGGGGAAGGTTGATGGGATGTGACGTCTCAATGTTGCTTCTACCACAAGAACGGGAGAGCAACACACAAAACTGTGGGGTTGCAGGTTCAGAGCACACCAAAGAATTTCTCTCTTCCCACAAGGGATAATTAGCTGTGGATCTGTCATGTGCAGGGTCAGATGGCAGATATTTACAGGGGTTTAAAAAAAGGAATGAAAAAGCTCATGGAAGAACAGTCCATGGAACTCCACTGAACAAAATGCACATTTCATGGTCTGAACAATCACGGGATCAACTCCATGCGTTTGTGCTGTTCTTTATCTTTTCTTGATGCTTCAGATGGTTTTCCAAATGTCCTGACTAAACCCAGCCTCACCTCAGTAATATTTTTCAACATGCTGGATCCTCACAAACTATATTTCTACCAGCTGAGAAATGGTAGAAATATAGTTTGTGAGGATCCAGCATGAGGATCCACAATACAGTTTGTGCCCCCAATGGCACTGGACGGGGACTGATACCAGGGGATAGGGAATAGCAAAGCAGAATCAGAAAAAGAGCTCATCATGCAGAGTGCAGGGCCCAAGGATGGGAGTTTCTGCCCATTAGTGCAGTGGTTGAGAGGAAGTTACAAGAGAATAATTTTATATATACATATATATTCTATATATATCTATCTATCCACACACATATTTTTTAACGTATTTATGAGTACACTGAAAGCAAAGCAGAAGATTTAGATCCATAAGTGATTCAGGCACAAGAAAAACCCCTTCCACAGAACAAAACCTGCAACAACAAGAAAAAACCGAAACCCAAACCACAAAAAAAAAAGGAAAAAGCTCCAATGCCCAAAAAACCCAAAAGGGCAAAAAGGACAAAAGCCCCAAACTAAAAGCCCACCCACACAACCAAAAAAACCCCAGGGACTAAACTGGTAACCAAAAATCACCATCTAATGACCTAGATCAGGAGACCTAGATCCCCTTAGATGAGGTTTTGCACAGAATAAACTAAACCCACAAGAGCCAATGATGAACCAACTTCTAAGAAAAATCAAAGTAGTTTGAAAATATTTTAGTCTTAACTGGGCAAAGACTAAAGAGCAGAACTCCCACCTGTAAATACCTGACAGTTTTCCTGACAAGTCAGGGAAGAAGCTCAGAAGCAAAGCTATGTGGTGGGTGTAGGGCTTCACAGTTCTCTGTCCATGCTGGAGAACACTTTGTGTCCAAGGGATGTCTCTTTATAGGCCTGAATATCTTGATGCCTTTTCTTGATCTTAAAATCAAGAGCCAAACATGGTTAGAAGGGAAAAAGGGATTCTACCTCGGTATTTATTTTAAGGATCCTTGGTGCACTCCGTCCAGGTGGAGCACGCTGGAATGCACATCCAAATCACACCGAAATGCACCCCCGTGGGCACCCCCGAAATGCACACCCACAATGGTTTGGGTATAAAATTATAGGCTTTACCAATTAGCATATCTATCAAATATTCCCCAATGAGAGGCTGAGCGAACCCCCCTCTCTGAGGAACTTTCCCCCCTGGACAGGCCTATCTTAGTTTACAAAATGTGTTCCAGAGAAGGCCTTGGTGTCTGAGGCTTCTAAGATGTTTGGTCTCCTGGCTTAAGGGAATACTGGGCCTATGCTGGTTATCAAACCTGACCAATTAGAAGTATGTGGGCTAAAAGGCCCTTAAGAATACATAAAAGTTATATAAAAGAGTATATAGAGGGGGTATATATAAAAAGTAAAAAAAGCATCGTGGCATCATCTTAGGAATATTTCCTGTTTCAATTCAAGGGGTGGCGGAGTCAGTACAAACCCAAGAACGTTGCACAACGATGTGGGAATGGGAGCAGAAGCTGTCATAGGTGTTGGGAAACAAACTTTTTGCTATAGGGTTGTTTTAACTCCACCAGGATTTTCCCCTGTGAGAGCAGGGAATGTTGTAAAAATCATCCTCTAAACTGGGCTGCTCTGACAGGTATTTGTTTAACGTATTGTCTTTCTCTTATTTGGCTGGAAGGAAACTGTTGATAGAAAAAACCCTTTGGGATGTTCAGTTGTGTACTGGAGTCATGAATAGTTCCCAATGCCTTCAGATGACACCCCCGGTGTGCCAGGCTGCCTTCCCTGCGGGCAGAGGACACGTTTTAGCAGGGCAGGGCTCCACCTGTGCCACGTCAGGACCATCTGGGCTGCACCAGCTTCACTGGGATTCGCTCCTTTTCGGTTCGAGCTGAGCCAGCTCCAGTTGCTGCCTTTCCACCAGGAGTCCCAGAAGAGCTGCCTGAGATCCTTCAGTTGGGGACTTTTTTGCTGTCATGGCAAGGGAACAGGGGATGGCCACTACAGCTGAGATCCAGCTTCTCCTCACGCTCTGCCCTGATTTCAGCTGAGCTGGAGTTTAAATCCTCTCCTGAGCAGCTGCTGCAGGGCAGTGTTCTGGGATTGGGAGCAGTGTCCCTGCGTTTTACAGGGGGTTGGACAAGGGGATCTCTAAGGTTCCTTCAGACCCAGTCTGGGACTCTCTAATAATGTTGGTCACACACAGATGTGTCAATGGGTGCTGAGTTGTGCTCCTAAAATCGAGGATTTTCCAGTGTCCCATGCTCTGCACAAGAAGCTGGGAGGGGGCATGGCCAGGACAGCTAACCTGAACTGCCAAAGGGATATTCAAGGCCACAGAATGTCATGTCCAGTATATAAACTGGGAAGAGTTGGCTGGAATCCACTGATTGTTGCTTGTGGACGAGCTGGGCAACAGTTAGTGGGTGGTGAGCAACTTTATTGGGATGAAATTACATTTAATTTGGGGTTTATGTATCAGTCTCTTTTTGTTTTTATTTTTATTTTTATTTTTTATATTTATATTTTATTTTTATTTTAATTTTTTTATTTTAATTCTTTAATTTTTATTTTTATTTCTTCCAGTTATTAAACTGCTCTCATCTCAGCCCACGAGATTTACCCTTTTTTTTTCTGATTCTCCTCCCTATCTCACCAGGGAGAGGAGTGAGTGAATGTCTGTGTGGTACTTGGTTGTCACCTGGGGTTATTCCACGCCCCTTCAGCTCTCACTCTACAGCCATCGCAGTATGGGGAGTGTTGGGATGGTGTGGCCAGGGCTTGGTACCAGGGGGTTATGGAGGTGGCTTCTGTGAGCAGCTGCCAGAAGCTCCCCCTGTGTCCAGCAGAGCCAATTCCAGCCATCTCTGGGACAGAGCCGCCGCTGGCCAAGGCCAAGGCCAGCACAGATGGTGGGGATGCCTCTGGGATAACAGAGTGAAGAAGAAAAAACCCCAGGTTATTGTACAGATGTAACCGGGTGCAGAGAAGAGCAGCGTGAGACCATGGGAGAGGAACAGCTCTGCAGACACCCAGGGCAGGGCAGGAGGGGCAGGAGCTTCTCCAGGTGCCAGAGCTGAGATTGCCCTGAGATTCCATGGGGAGGCAGCTGTGCCCCTGCAGCCCACGGAGGGCTCAGTGCAGGGGGGTAGAGATGTACCTCCAGACCCTGGAGGAGCCTAAACCCAAGCAGGGGGATGCCTGAGAGGGGCTGTGAGACCATGGGAAGCCCGTGCTGGAGCTGGGTCCTGGCAGGGACCTCCTGACCCATGGAGAGAGGAGCCCACGCTGAAGCAGGGTCCTGGTAGTACTTGTGACCCCATGGGGGACCCACATTGGAGCAGCTCCTGAAGGACTGACCGTGTGGAAGAGTGACCCACGTTGCAGCAGTTTGTGGAGAGCTGTTGCCCATGGGATGAATCAGGCTGGAGAATTTCATGATGAACCATCTCCCATGGGAGGGACCCTGCGGTGGAGCGGCAGCAGGAATAATGTGTGATGAACTGAACATAACCTCCCCCTGTGCTGATGGAGGGAGGAGACAGAATTGGGAAGGAGGGAGGAGTGGGAGAAAGATGTTTTTAAGGTCTGCTTTTGCTTCTCATTCTCTTGCTCTGATTTTATTAGATATTCAACTAATATCTCTAATTCCAGCCTGGTTTGCCCATGAGGGTACGTGTTGAGGGATCTCTCCCGGCCCTTATCTCAACCCACGAATCCTCTGTCCTATTTTCTCTCCCCTGTCCATCTGTGGAGGGCAGTGATGGAGAGGCTTTGGCGGGTGCCTGGAATGCAGCCAGGGTCACCCCACTACAGCTGGGCACAGAGAAATAACATTAATTTAACTCTTTTTGTCCTGCCTGAGGAGAAGGTTCCTATTCCACCCAGCCACTCTTGTCATGGGGACACTGGGGGTGTTGAGGGGCTGGACAGTGGTGTCCACTCTGCTTACCCAGTCCAGAACTGCCCAGTCCAGAACTTCTGGGGGCAGAGCTTGTTGTTATTCATATGATAAAATAATTTTAAACATCTCTTGTCAGCTCACTGTTTTTTGGCTTCCATGACATCATTACCATCCCCAGTAGACTCTTCTTATTAAAAAAAAAAAAAAAAAGACATCTGTGTACATTTTCAGAAATGCTGAGAACTCAGAATCTGTTCTCACCTTCAGGGACCTTGACAAATGGTTTGTCATAAAATCAGTGGGTTGAATATGCACAACCTGGCGATGGGCTGCTGATGAACCCATTACCAGGGCTTGGAGTAACTCTTAATTTGGGGGGAGCTGCCACTCCAAACTGTCAGGTTACACTTACGTGGAGCAGATGTGCTTCACATTGATTTATTCATGTGCCCAGAGTGGAACATCTTTCTAAATAAAAGTGAAATGTAATTTTAGCCCAAGGTCATTATTAATATTCCTAATTTTGTGCTTGTTATAAAAAGCCCGTCAACTGCATCTCAGTGATCCCAAAATCTGCTTTGGGATTGTCTAACCTGGTCCACACCTTAATTTCTTTGCCTAATACCAATTGTTAAATTTCTATTTTTTTCCTTCTGTTTCATGAGATGAAGCATTTTTTTAGGGTTCTTAGCACGGTGATTCATCCTGTTACAGCAGATTTCAATATTCCGACAGGATATTCTTTTTTTTTCCCTGGCTTGTGAGATTAATGGGCACCTCGGTGGATTTTTGTCGACATGTCCCTCAAATTATTTTTCAAAGGATTATTATACCTCAAAGGATTTCTGTAAACTTTCAGTGTAACCTAAGGTTTGGACTGAGAAAATTTAAACAAGCTTCTCCCTCATCCTTTGGGGTGAGGAGTTAGGGTTAGGGTTAGGAGTAGAGTTAAGGTCAGGGTCAGGGTTAGTGTTAAGGGAAGGGTTAGGGTCAGTATTAGGACTGTGGTTGTGCTGAGGTGTTGGTTAGGGTTTATGGTTAGTGTTATATTAAGGTTTGTTTTCTGATTAGGGTCAAGATTAGGTTTAGGGTTAGAATTAATTTATAGTATATTCAGGGTTACAGAAATGCCAGTGTTCTGCAGGTGCGTTCACTTTGATCTCCATCCACCTGCCAGAAATTTGCAGCTGAAATCTGTACATAGCTCTCTGTTTCCTATTTGTCATGGGTGTCAATTTTCACATTTAGCTGGGATTCCTGAATTTGTATTTTATTTTTTTACCTTTAGGTGAGTCTTTCCTAGGTGTTCTCCAGCCTGATCTCTTCCAGAGGCTGCTGCATCACATTCACAGCTTTTTCTGTTCCTTTTCGGTATTTGGGATCAGCTCCCCTGCATTTCGACAAACACTTGGCAGAGGGTTCTGTGTGCCCTGTAGAGTTCTGGCTGCCTTGGAAGAAGAGGAGAGACACCTTTCCCTTCCCCTCAGCAGGGAGGGACTTTTGCTGCAGCCCACCAGGGCACAATTACAGTTACTCTCCCGGAGGGTTTGGGGTCCCTGCTATGGCACTTCCTTGTCTCCTCTCAGCTTTTGCAGTGGCCTTTTCCTTGCTGGGCAAACGTTTCCTCTCCAGCCATGTCCTGGACGCTCTGTGGAGCCTGTCCAGAGGAGCAGCCCTTACCTTGGACAATCACTGCCATCCAGGGACTCAGCTGATGATGGAAAGGGGGTGGCCAGGACAGGATGGCATCCTTCCTGCCTCGGGGATGAAGGATGGTGAGGAAGAGCAAGTCCATGGCTGTAGCTGGCAAAGAGGAACTGTGGAACTGGAGGTGGAGGAGCCATGTCTGGAGAGATGACTCCCAGGACAGGTGATGCTGCTGGAATATGGCAAACAAAAGCTGATGGCTGGGGCTGGCCTGCAGGGGATGACCCATGTGGCTTACCTGGGCATGGAGAAGGGCCAGCAGCAGGTCCCTGCCAGTGCCAGGCAGTGTTTCCATCTCTGGGAAGACAAGGGTGGGGAATTCACCTTCCGTTGTTCGCACCCTCACACCTACCAGGTTAAAGCACAGAAGTGCCTTTATCACAGAATCATGGAATCACTTGGGTTGGAAAACCTCTCAGACCATCTCATCCAACCATCCACCAGCACCACCGTCACGTTCACCCTAACCCATGTCCCAAAGTGCCACATCCACATGTTCTATGAGCACTTCCAGGGATGGTGACTCTACCACAGCCCTGGGCAGCCTGTGCCAGCTCCTGACCAGCAGTTCTGTGAAGAAATCTTCCCAATACCCACCCTAAACCTCCCCTGGCACAGCTTGAGGCCGTTCCCTCTCATTCCCCTTGTTCCCTGGGAGAAGAGCCAGTAAGGGAGTTGTGGAGTTATTATTTAATAAACCATTAATACATCTTCTTATCTGGGCTCTGGGTAAAAATTTCCTATCGCAATGCAAATGAATGCCAAACAATCCCTGAAATGCTTTTTTAGCTTGGACTACAAAAAAAAATGGGCTTTTTAGCCCATTTTTAACAACGTTCCCCAGGTAGACCCATGTATATGCCAGAATGCTGTCCTGTGACCTTGTTCAGAGCTTTCCAGATGCTGCCTCAAGCTCTGGATTAATCATTTCCCTTCCCCCCGTAATTTGACTCAATATTCCTGCTTCTGTTCAATGCAGCTGTAGCATCCAGGAGTGGGACTCGATCCATGTGGGCCCCCTCAGCTCAGGATATTGCATGAATCTGTGATTCCATAAATGGGTGCTCACAGCTGACTCTTCTCCTGCAAGCTCAGCTGCCCCAGAATTCCTTCAGAGACCCTCTGGCATTCAATAATATTTAGCAATGGATCGTATAGAAAGTGTTTAATGATTAATGGTATTTGAAAAAATATCATATACCCGGAGAAGTTTGACACACTCTCTATTCCCATGCCAGCGAGTGAAGATTTGCAGAGTGAGGTAATTTTATTAAACAAACTGATAAAACTGGAAAAAAGAAGAGAAATGCTTTGGAAATTCAACATCTTCTTTGAGTCTTAACCAGAAACTGCAATTTTTTTGCCAAGTTCTGGCTGAAAATAGCTATGCTGAGTTTCACCTAATTTTTAAAATCAGTTTGGAATTAAAGGATGGTCGGTGAAAATGTGGAGTGTGATAATTATTGTGGAGTACAAGATATTGCTGGAGCCAGGAGCAAATAGTGGGAATCCAGAGTTGGTCTCTGAATTAGCTCCAGGCTGTCCTTGGGGATCCATTGCCCATCAGCAACCCTAGCCCACGCTTTCTTTCACTTCCATCCCAAGGGAATATTCCATGCTCTGAAAGGAGCATCTCTGCTGCATCTATCCTGGGCTCCAGAAGATTTTCTGGAGCTTGGAGAAGCTCTGGGAGTGCTACACGAGGCTTCACTGCCTATGAATCCATGAACAGCTCCCTTTCCACACATTAATTATAGGTTTTGCTGAAGAAAGTCTAAGGAAAGACAGAAGCAGATGGGAAGAGATATTTAGACATTTTAACGATCTCTTCCTGTGCTTAATGGAAGAGGGTTAAATGTTGAATTCCATAACTCTTCAAAACGTTTGGGTAAGCCCTGACCGGGGCAGTTACAAATTGCTGCATTAACACTGAAATTGTCCAGTCCCTGCTGGAAAGTCCTGACTTTGCCAGGGTTGGAAATTCTCAGGGCAATGCTCCTGTGGCAATATGCGGGTGGTTGAAAGGCTTCTGGATAAAGACACGCCATGAGCAGGCAGGTTTTTGTCTGTGGGATCCACATGGAGCACAGTCACCCCGGATGGATATGAGGGTAGCGATGGGCATTTAGTCAAGAAGTCAGATTAATAAAGCAAATACAATTAACAGCTGTTAAAAATTAACAGTGCTGTGCTCAGGATGTCCTGGACATTCTCTATGTGTGTCCCTGCTGTCATAGGAATATTTGCACCTCTGTTATGGGACTGTCTAAAGTTTGGGGACTGGGTATGATGGAGTTTTCTTTGCTGTGGCAGCCCCCGAGCTCATAAACTCCCAGACTTGGATATCTCTGATCAAAGCTTTTTGGCATAAATAAACTCCACTTCCATCAGCCTTTTTGTTTCCCTTCTGCACTTTATAAACATGGAAACACATCCCAAAGTCCTTGGTGTGCAAGTGCTGCTCTGCCATGATCACCGCATTTTTATCCTCTGGACTGGGATATATATTCCCTGTTTGGAAGACAGGGAAGGGGCCAATCAAATGGACACTAAGCCAAGGATGTCCTGGGAATGCAGAGTCATCCCTAGAGAATACCCTGGCTCAGCAGGACCTGCCTTTAACTTGCTGGATCAGGCAGCTTTTCATCACCTTTCCTTGCCTGAAGCTGGAGATGGGAAGTGAGGCGTCTGTCCCTGCAGGGAGGTACTTTTGGGCATCACAGAGCTAATGAAGGTCCAGGAAAAGAGGTGTCAGTTGATGATCTTCACGTGGAATCTTTGAATGGTTTGGGTTGGAAGAGACCTTAAAGATCAGCAGGCGGGGTTTGCTCACTGCTGCATTGGCCAGAAAGGCAGCAGCAACAAAGGGTTTATGCCTGGAAGTGTCCCAAGGCCAGGTTGGGTGGGGCTTGGAGCACCCTGGGATAGTGGAAGGTGTCCCTGCCCATGGCAGGGGATGGGACGGGGTTTAGGTCCCTCCCAACCCAAACCACTCTATAATTCTCTGATGTGATTCTACAGCATGAGTATGAATTTCCATCTCAGCAACAAATTTCTTGAAGTGCCTGAGCAAGAACTGGAGGAACTGTCTAAACACTAAACACTTAGTTCTGTTTAACAGCTTTGCAAATCTTCCTCCTCATTGGGGCAGGCTGGGAGAGGCCAGGCTGGGAACCTGGAGATGAAAGCCCAAAAAATCACTGATTTCAGTCCAGATTGATTCAAATGTAAGAAATTCACTTATTTTTAAGAAATTCACTGTTTTTCTTAAAGACGTCCTGGCAGTCGTTACACTAGTGATGGGCATGCTGTTACCACAGGGTTGGGGTAAAAAAAAACCCCCATAATATTTCCAGCATATTTTACTTCCTTGTCTTGATGAGTGGCTCACATGTTTGGACTGGGCTTGATGCACAGCTGAGCATCAATTCTGGTTTAAAAGTAACATAACCTAACAAACTCCTTGAGCCCATGTAGAACAAATAAATTATTTAAGTATTAGAGCCCTGTTGAAGAGAGACTGAGGAGTACTTTTCCCGCTTTGTTGTTGTTGGTTTTGTAGGTTTATTTATGTATTTATTTTAAGAGAAGGGCAGAAATGAACATTCAGACTCCCTTCTGTAACTCTGGGTTTACTCATGTGAAAATCCACCTCTCCCAGGAGATGGCAGAAGAGTCCCAATGATGGTCACTGCTGGGTGACGGATGTTGAAGCACTGGGCAAAATCTGGGAGCTGTTGAGCTCCTATCCAAATGATCAAAATCTTAGAGATTTACAGCCAAGGCCTTTCCTGCTGTCTGTAAATTCTCCTGCTCTGCACACAGTGATGTGTCAGGGCTGGTTTCGTGTCACACGTTCCCGTGGCTGAAGCAAAGGGAAAAATCATCTGGGAACGGACGAGGGTGGAAAGGGCTGTGCTATCTGTTGGGAAGATGTTGGGTGAGGAGTGATGGGATGACAGTGTCAGCTTCGGGGTTAGGACTGGGACTGGAGGACTGAATTCCTCAAAATGAGATCACCATAATCACATTTTACAAGTCTGTGTGTGGGAGAGGATGGAAATGGTGACTGAGGGAGCCACAGAGCTCCTGCACCTGGCTGTGTGTGGAGTGGGGCTGTGGAACAGGGATTTTAGGAGCAGCACTGGCACAGAGTGTGTTGGACTGGCTGAGGGCAAGCTGGAGCTGCTCCAGCTCAGGACTGACACCTGGAATGTGGTGTGGAGGTACCTTGCAGACATCAGGCTGCCTCGTCATAGAATCCCAGACTGGTTTGGGTTGCAAGGACATTAAAGCTCATCTTGCTCCCCCCCTGCCATAGGCAGGGACACCTTCCACTAGCCCAGGGTGCTCCAAGCCCCGTCCAACCTGGCCTTGGACACTTCCAGGGATCCAGGGGCAGCCACAGCTTCTCTGGGCACCCTGTGCCAGGGCCTCCCCACCCTCACAGGGAAGAGCTCCTTCCCAATATCCCATCTAAACCTGCCCTCTTTCATCCACCAAGGAACTGTGGCAGCGCATTGTGCTCAGCCCACGGAGCTGTGGGGGGACCAGATGTGACACAGCCAACAACCCAGTGGGGTTTTAGGAGGCCAGCACCAAGGGCAGGGCCATCCCATCCCATCGGGGTGCTTTTCTGCAGCTTTTCTGCTGCAGAGACTCGTTCAACCCCCTCTGCTTCCTCAGCCAGCTGTCCCACCTCCTGCTCACACGCACTCTGCAACTTAAAGGCTGTTTTCCAGCAAGTTGCTCTTGATCTACCAGCCTGAACCGTGTTTAGATCCATGAATATTTAACTACTTCATAGGAAGCTGAATGTCTGTAAGAGGCAAGAGAGGAAAAGCCTCATGGTAAGAGGTCTTAGATCTGCTGTTCAAGGGGTTTTGTGCAGGGGAGCGAAGACTGAATCTGAACAACTTAATTGTCTTCTGCAGTTTCCAAAGTGAGTTCAGAGTGATATTACAGATCTTACAGATGTTTCAGATATCCCCAACGAAAATAAGGAACCTAAACACCAAGGGCATGTTTGAGAAAAGTGCAGAGTTCATCAGGCCCCAGTGACTTTAACCCTGCCCTCCAATGGGGCTGCGATGCAGGAACAGCCAACCCAAACTTCCTTATGCCAAACTATCAAATCTGCACTCACAGAAGTTGCTCAGTGGTTTCTTTGTTAAAAAAGTCAAGGTTTAACCAGGTTACCTTATCTGCTGCTTTTTTTTAAAAAGCATTTGTTTTGTTTTATCCCTGATGTCTTTGCACACCTTACTCTGCTTGGAGTCTACATTTAATGAATTCAAGAATTTTCCAGAACATCAGAGGCAAAAGGCACATACTGAATGATACAAAAGTCTTCTTTTCTTTCAAGGTATATAAACAGCTGCTCTTTCATTTTAACAAAGACCTTCCATCTCATTTGTCATAGGGAAGTATAACACCATTGCAAATAAAGATCGTGTGTGGAAAAAAAATCTCACTTGCCAGATCAAGAATCTAAACTATGTAACTGTTTCCAAGATTACCGTGGAAACCAAATTACTACTAAAAGGACATTAATCTGTCTCTGACCCTGAAATGCTGTAGTGAAGGATTTTTGTTGTTACCCTTTAGCTCTGCCCAGGAATTTCTTGAAGCATTTAGGAATTCAATATTAATTGCTTGTGAAGGTGAATAAGCCATGAAGTTATCTCCACAAACCCTCTCCCAGATCAAAGCAACACCGAAAACTAAGAGAAGAAAGAGATTTTTGGTATTTTGAAGATGCGATTTGCATGATTCAGGTGCAATTGAGTGTGGCTTTTGCATAGGAGTATTTCTGCCAGAACATGACTGGCATCCACAGGAACCACGTCCAGAATTTAGCAGTGACTGGATCGAGCTCTGCTAAAAAAGTTCATAAGTTTAAAGAAATTTGAAATAAAATTGTGTTCATCTGGCTCAGCCTCCCCACCGAGAAACAATCAACCAAAGAGCTCAGTGAAGAGCATCTTTGAGTGGGGAACAAGGACAACTGAAATATAAACTGCTTAATATATAAAAAAATGATGGTTTTCTCTTAAAAGTGAAAACCCCCTTTCTGTATATACTTATAGACCCTTTAAAAACATGTATTGATTAATTTTTGCTATTTTTTTCCTGGCTGCTGTCCCAATTAGGGGAGACTTTCCCTGAAAACAGCTCAGTGGGGAGCAGAAAGGGTAGTTCAGAAACCAGAAGCAAAGTATTTTGTCAGATCTTTCCCCTGTAAGCCCAGCTCTGTCTCTGGCAACCACTGGTCACTTGGGTTTTCTGCTTAGAAAAATGTGTTTCTAGATTTAATTTGGAGGGTTTTTTTAGTTTTAGCTTATAATTCTTCCCATTTTCTTGGAGTAAGGGGTCAAAGATGTGTCCAGTGGGGGGATGTGCCCCAGGATGCTCTGAGGCTTCATGCAGTTCCTCTGGAGTGGAAGAGTGTCCTCTCTCCAGGAGGAGATGAAATGTGCATTGGAGGAGTCTGGGCTCTGATGTTATGGAGGGGGAATATGTAGAACAAAGGTCAGAAAAAAGGTCGGGCAGGACAATTGGCAGCTGGAATGGCAGGAATTCTTCGGTGGGAATCAGTCTCTGCTGGAGCTGAGGTTAATGACCTTCTCCTGCCAGCAGGAATCTGGGATACAACCTGTCTGGGATCCCAGGGAAACACCTGGACAAGCAGCTCCTTTATCTCACTGTGTTAAAACGCCTCATTTTGTCATAATGCAGAATCCTTAATTCCAATGTCACAGGTTTTTGTTTTGTTTTGTTTTGGTTTTCTAGGAATGACTAAAGACCTTTGTCCTAATTTACTTGGAGCTAGTTATTGTGAAAAATCCATGGAGTGAAAATTGTTCCAATGTCTGTGTGTCTTGTGCGTGTCTGCACACCAGGTTAGCCATGGTGGTCCCACTCTGGATATAAAGTGTTCTTCAAGTGACCAAAATCCCAGGAAATTTATACTTTTCACCACTACCATGAAAGTGATTTTCAGGAATTTCATACTTGATTTGATGGAGTAAATCAATTTAGATTTGGGGATTCAAAACATGAATACACCTGTAGAAACACACACCATGTGGTTCACTGGATGGTTTTGGTTATCCATTGATTATTGGTTAAAGAATTATTTTTATTGGCAACTCTCAAATAATTGAAAAAAATGCCACAAAGGTTGTGAGCCTGTTCTTGTACCATACACATGAGTACAGTTATAGTTGTTTGTCACAGGTGGAGTGGTTGTGGGTGGATCAGTAGGGAGAGTTTGATGTGAAAACTCTCAAACTGTCCAGGACAAAATGAGATCCAAGCCCCTGTGCAATGCAATGCAAGTGAAAATGGGGTAATAAAAAGTAATTTCAGCTTCCTGAAATAGCAGAGAGAAGCTCCAGGCTCTCTTTGCGGGCAGACAAGTGAAAGCAGAATTGTTTGTTCTACCTGTCCCACAAATGCTGAAAATTACTTTGTTAAAGGGAAAAACGAATCTATATTTAATTTTCAGTGGGACCACTTAAAATTAAATGGTGTTGAAAACAACACGTTTTGTTCTTGCTCTGTCTTTGGGAAAATGAGATTTTTAGCTCCGCTGTGGATTTTTCATTATTTCGCATCAAAATCTTGCAAAACACAAACACACAAGCAGTGGTTCTTTATGCCCTTATGGGATTGTGTGTCTGCTTTTCAGGCGACCTTTGCCAAAGGCATCCTGGCACCTGCTGGAAGCAAAACAAATGCACAGAAACCTTTCTGCAGTTCGTGGTCACTTCTCATCTAGGAAGGGAATGTCAAGAAAACATTTCCAGGAGGAGCTCTGAAATAATGACCCACCAAACTCAAACGGCAGCTGAGTCCTCCCATGATCTGGGTGATGGAATCCTTTCCTCATGTATCTCACTCATGTTCTTCATTAGTCATGTGCTGCCAATAAAGACCTTGCCCTCCACATTTCCAGCCTAAATAGAATCAAGGAATTACTGACGTTGGGAAAGACTTCCAAGATCATCAAGTCCAATCATTAACTCAGCAAAACCAGGTCCACCCTTAATCCATGTCCCCAAGTGCCACACCCATGTGTTTTTTGAACACTTTCAGGGATAGTGACTCCACCACTGCCTTGGGCAGCCTGTGCCAGCGCCTGACCAACCCTTTCTGTGAAGAAATCTTTCCCTAACGTCCAACCTAGACTTCCCCTGCCACAGTGTGAGGTTGTTACCCCTTGTCCTGTCCCTGTTCCCTGGGAGCAGAGCCCGACCCCCCCCAGCTGCCCCCTCCTGTCAGGGAGTTGTGCAGAGCCACAAGGTCCCCCCTGAGCCTCCTTTTCTCCACGCTGAGCCCCTTTCCCAGCTCCCTCAGCCGCTCCTGGGGCTCCAGTCCCTTCCTCAGCCCCGTTCCCTTCTCTGGACATGCTCCCTGTCTTTCTTGTCCTGAGTAGCCCAGAACTCTCCAGGATTTGAGGTGCAGCCACATCCCAGCTCTCTGGCAAAGCTGCCCAACCCCAGCTGCTGCTCCCTCCCAGAGCCTGGACAGCACAGACATGGAGCTGCTGCTCCTCTTCAGACCCCCGAGTGCTCGGGGAGCCTCCAGCCAGGCATTCATGGAGCAAGAGGACATGGAGGGGTGAGATGCTGACATTGCATCACTGCCCGGCACACCCTGACTCCAGATCTGTGTCTTTGTGTGCAGCAGAGGATCCCCACTTGGGGAATCCCAGAGGACACAGCCTTAAGCTGCAGCAGAGGAAGTTTAGTCTGGGCATTATGGAGAAATTCTTCACAGAAAGAGTGGTTGGGCGTTGGAAGGGGCTGCCCAGGGAGGTGGTGGAGTCACCGTCCCCTGAGGGATTTAAGGAGAGCCTGGATGTGGCACTCAGTGCTATGGTCTGGTTGATAGGATGATGTTGGGTCATAGGTTGGACTCAATGATCTCAGAGGACTTTTCCAATGTAATTGATTCTAGAAGTCTGGGATTCTGGGATTCTGGGATGCTCTGCCCACTGGCTTAGCCCTCACACTGACCAGCTCCTTTTCTGGCCTCACTGGTCGGGGCAGGAGCTGAG
Organism: Falcunculus frontatus; assembly: GCA_013398115.1. Taxonomy (NCBI): domain Eukaryota; kingdom Metazoa; phylum Chordata; class Aves; order Passeriformes; genus Falcunculus; species Falcunculus frontatus. The sequence continues at coordinate 1,493,781 of VZRV01004040.1, read as the reverse complement.
GAGTTCTGGATCACCTTTTCACAAAGGCAAATGGAATATTAGATCCAACTGTCTGAGCACCTTCCAGAAGGCAGAACCTGTCACTCCCTACTTGGCCCCACATGTCTGTGGGTCACTCATGATGGGATCAGGAGGTCTGCAAAACAAATACGTGGAAAATCAACAAGCACCGTCAGCTCCTTTTAGCACAGATGACTCTCCACTGCAAATGAAGATGATGTCTGGTTTTGGGGTTTGTCTTCCCCAGCCTCCTCTCTCCCCCTCCTCCAGGTGATGGACATTGCCAATTCTATTACACCTAATGGAGATTTATTCCAAAATATCTCGTCAGTGCTCACTGCCGACCACACCTTCCATGGTCTTCGTCTTGGCAAGACCGTCCAGGCTGGGAATGGCAAATCCAGGGCCTGCTCATCAGCAAGGCTGGGGGTTTATTTTTCTATTAAACTCCTAAACTGAGATTTCACCTGTGCTTCTGTCTACTGAGATAATGAATATCATTACATCTCCTCACCAGGTCCCTGAAATGACCTCCTGAAAGACAATGACCTTGTATAAAAAAAAAAATTCAAAAAGGTCAACAAGTATTGGAGATTTGATTGTTTTCTTTCTTTTTATTTCACTAAAGGTAAAAAATCGAAGGGAAATTGGGAAGAACATCCCAGGGAGCTTTGGCTCAGGCCTGTGGTGGGGCTTGCAGAAAATTGTTCCAGATGACAACATTATTATTTACATCTCTGTGGTGGGGTTGTTCAAATGTGGGGCTATTAAAGAGTAGAAAGAGGGGACGGAAAGTGCAGGGGGTTTTTTTGAAGAAATGTGACATAAAATAGAGATGGGAAAAGGAATGTGATTTTTTTGGTGAAGGAGGGAGACAAAAGATGGGGATGGAAAGGGCAAGCAGCCATTCCAGGTTCAGGCTTCAAGCACCTGCTTCCACAGCTTCTCCCAGGGCCATGAGCCTTTCTGAAAGGGGAATCTTAAATAATTAAAATCTGAGATCTGCTCACTGAGAGAAAGAATGAGCAGTTCTTACAAAAATTGCATTAAACCTGTATTAAAGCAGAGTTCAGACTGAAAGAAAAGACCAGTTGGGGAGAGTTAAAAACCACCACAGGGATATTGTTGTGTGTGATAAATTCAAGAAATTCCAAGGGAATACTACATATCAAAATAATCCACTCATAGTTAGGGAAGGAAAGATGTTCAAGCTCTTCAGATTGCCCTAAATCGTACCAAAAGTGATGAGAAGTGTTTTCGTGGCTCTGCTGCCAACTCATGCTATCTTTAAAAACAAACCCACATGTTCTGCAATATTTTGAGACTAAAAAAGTAACTCAGCTGTGAAAAAAGCCAGATCTGGCTGTGTGGATTGCGTACTTCCCACTTATCCATATTTGAATGTCTTTCAAGTGTAACCTTAACTGAATAATTTGAGTTTATTGTGCTTGTGTTGAGAAAATTATCTCATCACAGAGCAATCACAACATCCTTGTACGTCTGATTGGAGAAAGCCACGTTCAGAGAGGAGTTAGGAATTGTTCCCTGTCAAACCAGGGTGTTGCATCAAGTGTGATTCTGCAGGAATCTGTGTGAACCAGCACGATCCAATATTTCTGTTTAACACCTTGTATTGAACAGACTTTGCTGACATTTGCAGATGAAACCAGGCTGTGAGGGATAACTTGTAAAGGGAGATGTTTCAGAGGAAGAGTGTGTTCTGGAGCCTGGAGTTGCAGTCCTGTATTTTTTTAAGGAATAAACACGAGCAGGTGCATGCCAGGTAATCCAGAAGGAATTCAGCAGGACTGGAGCAGCTTTGCAAAAACCTGGGAATTATTATGGATGACAAACTTGATGTGGGGTGTGAAATTGAAAAAAAAAAATGGGCACGGTCGCATTTCACTATTCCAGGTTTCCCGAAGCCCCGTCCAACCTGGCCTTGGACACTTCCAGGGGTCCAGGGGCAGCCACAGCTTCTCTGGGCACCCTGTGCCAGGGCCTCCCCACCCTCACAGGGGAGGATTTCTTCCCAGTATCCCACCTAACCTTGCCCTCTGGCACATTTATAGCACAAAAGTGATACAGCTCCCTAGACTTTATGGGAATTACCTGCAGGAATATTTGCAGAATGCACTCAGATAGCTCATAACAAACACAAGAATTCAGACCTTCATTCAAAGCAGGAAAAAGCACCTTGTATTCTGGGAAGCACTTTTTGTGCCCTCAAAATTCTAAATAATTTTGACCCAGCAGCAGATGGCCTTTGCTACAAACCTGAAGTGAAAGGAGGAAGATTCCTGGCTTCTCTTCTCTGTGTTCTTTGCTGTTCCCCATGGATCCACCTGCAGTACACAGCACTGCTCCCGGGATGAGCACAGTGCGTGTACTGGGGTTGTCTGTGAAAATCCCTGGGATTAACGGGGACAGTGCTCCAAATCCAGCTCCACCCAGTGATTTGTGTCACCTTCTGTCACCCTGGGGGAAGCTACTACTGCTCTGCTGATTCCCAGAGAAATATGGACTCAAGAATGTTCTGTTGTAAATATAATCCTCAGAGAGAAACGCTTGGGATAACATCCCCCTCCCACAAATCCTAATCCTGAGAGCTGAAATTCCTTAACATCGTCTGCAATGTTCCCTTGTGTGACCTTCTAAAGTGGAATAGCACTCAACAGTTTTGGACTTTGAACTTTGATTTTATGTTGGTTTTTTCCCCCCAAATCCCTGTGAGATATGGTCACCATGATCTGCTTCAGGTGCAGAGTCTGTAAAGCTCTTCCTCTGTGAGGGCTGGGCTGAAATTCTGATTTAATCCTTTTTGAGGTTACATAAGGAATGGTGCTCAGGAGAAGTGTTCATCCCTTTTTGAGACCAGGAAGAAAGTGAGGGACAGTTCCCATGTAAGTTCATGCATCTCTACTGTTATGAGGTACAAAAGACCAGAAAAGTGACCTTTGGGAGAAGAAAGGCTTCCTGCAGAGCCCTGTGGCTGCCACAGCCTCAGTTCAGAGCAGAGCTGGGCCAGGGTGGGTCAGTGCACACCCTGAAGGAGGAATCAGAGGATCACAGAACGGTTTGGTTGGAAAGGACCTTAAAGTATCTCATTCCCACCTCCTGCCCTCAGGTATTTCCATATGGAACCACAGAATGTCCTGGGCTGGAAGGGACCCACAAGGACCATCGAGTCCATCCCTGCCCAGACACCCCAACAACCCCACCCTGGGCATCCCTGGCAGCGCTGTCCAAATGCTCCTGGAGCTCTGGCAGCCTCGGGGCCGTGCCCATTCCCTGGGGAGCCTGGGCAGTGCCCAGCACCCTCTGGGTGATGTCTGGGTGATATCCCCAAATCATCTCTGCTTACCTGCAGCCAGAGGAGTATTTTCCATAGGTAGTCCATAAAGATTTCTGGAATGGTTACTGTGAGACCAGGAGTGAAATCACAAGTGGGAAATTGTGGGAATGTCCAGACACAACCTGCTGTTGTTTTACCCCTGTGGTGAACGACATAAACAACAGCAAAGAGATGCTTATGCCATATTCATCCAAACCACCCAAACACCTGAAATGGCGTTTTCTTTGTCTTCAAGAGACTATATTTGCATATATTTACATGAATTTACAGGTTTTATATGCATTTATCTCCACAAAAAAAAAAAATTTAAAAGTATATTTACTACAGTACCTCACAGTGTAGGGAAAAATTGAGTTTGTTCTCAGCTTCCAAATGAAAAATAAGGATCAGAAAATGCTTCCCAGTTGTTCAAATAAAATAAGCATCAGCAAAATACAGCCTAAACAAAAGAAGAGAAATACATCCTTATGCAATGTAATTGAAATTTCCCATTTTAGTAAGGTTGGCTCTGTTGCCTTGGTACCTGCTCTTTTTTAATATTACAAAAGAATCAGCACAGATGGCACCTGAATTTCTATTGTAATAAATCAGGAGAAAAGACATCACTGTAAACCCTTCTGTGGTGGATTTTTCCGTGTGCAAAACAGGAAAATCCAGCCTTCCTTGGACACACAATTGAAGGACTCCTCAAAACAAACCCATTTCCTGTGTTTTGTTTGGGGTTCCACCATCCAAATGGTCTCTCTGTGGACCAGAGGAGCTGTGGCTGCCCCATCTCTGGAAGTGTCCAAGGCCAGGGTGGACAGGGCTTGGAGCAACCTGGGCTAGTGGAAGGTGTCCCTGCCCACGGACACCTCTACAACAGATGGAAAAGTGAGTTTGTTAAGGTTTGTCAGGTAATAAAAAAATAAAAAACCAATTGGGAATCCCTTCCCGGGTGCTGAGCTGTTATAAATCTTCCGAAAGACCTGAGTCAAAACTGCAAAAAAAAATCTGTGTGGAAGACAACTGGCAGTGGGAGCTGTTGGAGCTCTGTGATTGTGGACAGAGCTCCCAAACCACAATGTCCCAAAGTGGGCTGAGAAACCCCCAGTGCTGCTGTGCCCATGGGGACAGCACAGTGCCTTGGACAGAAATTGGAGCTGTAGGAATTGCTTTGCCAGCATTTTGGGTACAGGAAGTGATAACAAATCTATTTTGTTGCTCAGGAATCCTGTATTTTTCCTGCTTACTTTTTCGGTCAAGAACTTTTAGGGAAATGCATACTTTTGCTAGAAATATCAAAATTTTCCTGGATCCATGATGAATAATAAGGAAAATAAATGGAATTGTGCAAAATCCCAGAATGATTTGGGTTGCAAGGGACCTTTAGGCCCCTCCAGTTCCAGCCCCTGCCGTGGCAGGGACACCTTCCACTGTCCCAGGTGGCTCCAAGCCCTGCCCCATCTGGCCTTGGACACTGCCGGGGATGGCGCAGCCACAGCTTCTCTGGGCTGATAGTGACGAGGTGGTAAAATTGACTTAGATACAATCGAACCAACTTGCTCATTATCAAACTCCTTTATATAAAATTAATGTCAAAAGCTGATGATTTTGCAAGGTAGGCCCATTGCGGTTCCGTTCCTGTGGAATTCCTGACTGACATTTCATAACATCCCATGAATTAAAAAGAGAAGAGGCAGGGGAAGCAGGTACTGGGGAATGGGGTACCTGGGCCGGGGATGGCGCGGAATTGGGCACCTGGGAATTGGGTACATGGGAAGTGGGTACCTGACAAACACAGCCCCATCTATTAGGAAAGGAAGTGTTCCTGGCAAAGTCAAGTGAAAGCTCTTCTTTCTTCTCCAGCTTTGTTTTCCAGCCCGCACCAGTGACCTTGATTCCCAGTGCAAAGACACAGGAACAGTGAGATCTCCCTCAACACTGCCTCAAATACAGAGCTGGATCTTCAGCCAGGAAAACTGGGAGGCCTCCAACCACTCACCCCAGATGTGTCTGGGTTTTTTTATGTAAAGAGGCTCAACATGACTTGCAGCAGGGAAGACAAATGGGCAGGGTTTGTCGTGGTTCGAGGAAGGTTTGTCAGAATGTCCTGAGGGCTGCCAAAACACCAAGCATGGGGACTGGCCCCTAATTTTCCATACTGGTGTGAGGGGAGCAGTTGATCAGATGTACTCCGTGACTCTCCTTCCCACTGAAGGAAATACTTACATATATGGATAAATTCTGCAAAGCCAAACCCCATGTTTAGAACCTCAGGAAGAGCTGAGCAGAGGATCCTTATGTCCTTGTACCACCTTGCTCATCATGAAGGTCCTAGTCTCAATGTTTTAGAAATGCTGCTACTCTTTCCTTCAATTCTAAGTTGGGCTGATCCAACATGGTCACAGGAACTTATGTAGATGATGGACCTCCTAGTCCCAGCAGGGCTCCCTACACTAGATCAGGGTGGCTGAGCCTTTACCAATCCAAATATTGCATGGAATATCTGAGAGGGTGAAGGTACTGCACTTCTGTGGTGACCTGTGCAAGGGCTGCAGAGAAATCTGGGGGAGAGAGCTTTTCCTAAAAGCTGCCTTGAACATCCCGGGCTGCAATTTGTGACTACTGCCCCTTGTTGGACCATCTGGTAACCACTTAGTTCTCTTCTGTCCTCTTTGCCATTGTTCTCCAAGTAGACATATCTGCTGGTAAATCCATCCTTCAGCCTGCATCTGATTAACCCAGCTCAGATCCCACCACCTCTCCTTGTACTCCCTGTGATCCAGGCATGACCATGGAAGTGCCTCATCCCTGGAAGAGCTCAAGGCCAGGTTGGACGGGGCTTGGAGCTACCTGGGATAGTGCAAGGTGTCCCTGCCCAGGGCAGGGGTTTGGAACGAGATGGGCTTTATGGTCCCTTCCAGCCCAAACCATTCCATGATTCCATGATTGTCCTGGTCACCCTCCGGTTGTTCAGCATCTCAGGATCTTCCTGGGTAGCAGGAAATAAGCCAAAGAGTACACATGGTGAGGCGATGAACTAGAGAGTTTTTCTTGAAGAGCTGAGAAGTTATGGCTGTGTTCTCCTGGAACACTTGGCCCGAGTGCCCCTCAGTCCTGGGCAGGAGGCAGAATCCCGGTCAGCTCTTGAGGCCTTGATCTCTTCTCCACAAAAACTCAGCTGCTCTGCACTGGGCACACTTTGGGTGTTACTGACAGAAAGGGATTTGCATTTCTCGGAAATAAAATTTATAGGAGGTTTACGGTCCCTTTCAGAAAACATCTGATATTTTTCAATCAAGGCAAACCAGCAATTAAATGGGGAGGACACTTTTATGCAGCACTCCTGGATATTTTGATGCTTTGCAGAGGTCACACTGCTCCCACTAATCTTCCTTTGTGGATGGAACGGGGCCAGTTCTGGTTCATTTATTGCGCTGTGTATTTTTTAAAGCTGAATTGTTTATTGTGCATCGGATTTTAATTTGCTTAGTGGTTTCCTGGGATTCTGAGTTACATTATTTGTAGGGAAAAGGACTTTGTAAAATTATAACTACTGGGGCAAGTGGATTCCCTGATGTAGCACTTCAGTGCTGATATGCAAAGATTACAAAATAATCAGTCAGTGCTCAAACAGAGCATTGTGAGGTGTGAGGGTTTCCTCACAGTAGTTGGAATAGGAAGGAATTTCTTTGGGAGAAACTGCAGACAGCTGTGGAGGTCTGAAATCCACATCCTAGTCTTCAACTGCTGAGTGAGAAAAGCAATATTGTGTCTCTCTAGATGACCTCAATGTCTGCACAAAAGCTGGGCAGAGAAATTCTCCCAACAAGAATCAGGTCAGGAATTCTTGCTGTCTCTTACCTCGGAAAATACATCCTAGAGGGGGAATATAATCCTGGCCAATTTTCAAAGACAGGAAATGGGAAAGAGTCTGAGAAAAAATCAGTCTTCAATGATTTGTTGAGTGACGAGAGTCTGTGGGGCTGCGTGGAGACACGGCCCGGGGACTGTGTCACACGGTTGTGATGCTGAGGCAGTTCAAAGATTGCTGTTGACTTCTGAGGCCACCACCCAACTTCTGAGTGTGCTGAGGGACCAACAGAAACACTGGCATCTCAAAAGAGCATTCCTTGTGAGCTTCCCCTAAATTTAACCACACTGCTAATTTTATTTTTTTTAATAATCAAAGCCCCTTCAGCAGAGCCCCAGCAATGTCACAGAAGAGCGCTGGTGTGGCCATGAGCACTTTGCACAAATCAAGTCTTCCTGTGAGGGTCTCCAGGGTCGTTGCTGCCCTCACAGGCAGCTCTGTGCTCACCACTCAGCCCCTGCTCCTCTCAGGCCCGCTGGCATCACCAGCCCCTCTCCCACACCTTGTGTTCAAATATTCTTCTCTTTTTTCTTTCTCCCCCTTTTCACCCTCCATTGATGGAAACCACAATTTTTATTAGATTAGTGTGTTTGTTTCAAGCATTCTTTTGTTCTGAGAGGACTCCAGGGGCCATCCTTGCAGATGGTCACAGTGTCACAGCAACACCTCATCACACAATGACTCAGTCCCATCACAGGAATTGTCGGATGTGCCCTGCCTTTGCATGAGGGGTAATTGCTGATTGCACCCACGACTACCTCAAGCATTTGTTTTCTGCACCAGGGAGCCCTGGGTGGCTTCTAGGACGTGCAGCGTGGCCTGGCTTGCTTCCATCCTGCTCATGTTCCAGGCTATTGGAGCGACGGATTAAATCCCAGCTGCACTTCACCAAACCCACTCCGTGGTACCCCCGTTCCCCTTGTGCCTGTGAATCTCCACCACAGGTGTTGGTTCAGATTCTTTCTCTTCCCAGTTCCTATGGGCTTCTGCACCCTCTGAACCTCCTCCTGCTCCTTGAGCCCTGAGCTCACATCCTACACAAGCTCTTGGTCCCTGCCAGCAGCACCACAGCTCTGGAAAACATCCCAATCACCTTGCAGGGACCTCACTCTTTGTCTCAGACATGAGTGGGGCTGTCAGGACAGCTGGATGTTACCTGAGCTTCCTTCAAGCACATGTAAGAAAAGAACAAGGACGATAATTCTGATGCTGAAACCACTGACTCCTGGATGAATTAAATCTTCTTCTGAACGCAGCACAAGGGGGAATGGCTTCCCACCGCCAGAGAGCAGGGTGGATACCGGGAAGGAATTCCTGGCTGTGAGGGGAGTGAGGGGCTGGCAAAGGGTGCCCAGAGAAGCTGTGGCTGCCCCTGGATCCCTGGCAGTGTCCAAGGCCAGGCTGGACGGGGCTTGGAGCAGCCTGGGACAGTGGAAGGAGTCCCTGCCCCTGGCAGGGGGGGGAATGAGATGATCTTTAAGGTCCCTTCCCACCAAACTATTCCACATGCTGTGATTCTCTAGATCAGTCAGTGTTGACTGTGAATATCCAGGAAGGTTGCCATCCTGGGAGCCATCCCAAAGTTTGCACAACCTTTTTTGCGGACACCTCCCATTTTGGATTCACCTCAAGGAGTGGCCATTACCCCAATGAAGTCCAGCCCATCCTGACTCTCATAAGTCAGTCAAGACATCTCAGCAGTTACAGGACTTCATGTGGTGTTAGATGGCACAAGGAAGGGCCAGACTGAGAGCTGACATCTTCTAGCTTGGACAAGTGAAAGGGAAGCTGGAGGCTCCTTTTATTCCCTTATCTCTTTATTTTCTCATGTTTGTTGCTCTCCAAAGCCCCTCGATTACTCTTTTCCCCACCTCCCCCCGATAAGTCCTTGTAGACTTGTGCCATCCTCAGATGCTCTTCCCCTGTGTCCCACAACGTGTCCCTCCCTCCAGCCAGCAACTCCCTTTAGTCCATGAGGTGTTCCAGAGACATTTTATGTCCCAGTTTGTCCCAGATCTCCTGGCAGGCACCATGGAGTATGGATGGCGTTAAGTGATAGGAGGCTTCTCTGCATCCTCACAAGGAAGGAGCACAGAGGTGCAGTGGCAGGTGGGGACCCAGAGTGACACCCCCGAGGGGGTTCATCTCCTACAATAAACACGTCAACAGATCTTTGGGAACGATGGGGCTGAGCCTAAACCAAGAGCAGCCAAATGCTCTGTCCAGGACAATTTGCACTGGAATGGTGAAGAGTTCCCCAGTTTTACCAGTTCCCCAGAAGGAGCTGTGGCAGCTTTCTCACACAAGTCGCAGGAAACAGCCTATTTGTCACCCTGGAATTGACCTGCTCTTCCCAGCAGAGCTCATTTCACCCACACTTTGGGGGCTGCAGGGCACAATGTTTTCCAATTGCCTCTTTGGGAGCACTTTGCTCCCACTTTCTTTCAGGTTTTCTGTTTAACTGACTGCTTTTCTTACATCTTCATCAGTATATCCAATAATTAGTTGAAAGTCGTTGGACATTTTTATATTTGGCTGCCTCTTGTGCTCATTCCATCCTCCTGCTGACTTCTCTCTTCCCATGTTTTTCCACAACATTTTGCCAGCAGGATGCTCTCACATCTCACCCACGGTGCTCAGGTGGAGCTGAAATTAAACGAAATGTGCCTGCCCATCCCTGGCAGAAATATCACTCCTTGGAGGAATAAATTGGGAGCTAAACGAGCTGCTGGCAGGCAGAGCTGGCAACAACCCACGATCCCGATAAATGGGTTTGAATCGGGAATGGCTGCCAGGGGAGGCTCAGCATCTGCCCGGAGCAGTTACAGCCAGACCACGAGTGGGAAGGGTGGGGACATTCCCTTCCTTATTTACCCTGTGCTGTGGCACTGGGCAGCACCTGAGCTGGAGAGAACAGAGTGGGGATGAGGGAGAAGTGCAGGAGCTGTGAGAGACAGACACTCCAAGGATCCCAGAATCCCAGAATCAATTAGGTTGGAAAAGACCTTTGAGATCATTTAGTCCAACCTATGACCTGGCACAACCTTGTCACCCAGACCACGGCACTGAGAAGGATTGTGTGACATCCCTGTGAGAGGTTGCATGGCACAAGTCACTCCAGACTTGCAAGCTTCACCCAAATTCCTTCCAAGAAGTTTGGAGAAGCAGCAGGACTGTCCTGATGTGTAAGTGTTGTGTCTTGTGATAATCTTTGTGTTTTGGCTTGGGGTGAATGCCCAGAGCTCTCATGAAGCCAGAAACCTTTGTGTGTGCAATGGGCAGGTCTGAGAAATCCCCAAGTGTCCCTGGTAAATAATTAGACCCTTAATTACAGGTTGGACACACCATCTCAGTGATAGTTTGTGGCTATACTTCAGCTATGCTCTATTCCTGAAATTCTTGTTTGTATCTGCCAAAGGGATTTGAATCCTGCCCATGGAGGAAAGGAATTTTTTTTTCTTTCTGTTTTTATGTCTTTGAGTGTTTCGGGGCATGAAATATCCAATTATTTTTATTTCTCTTTCATAATTCTTTTTCAACTTGCCTAGTGCTGGAGACAGTAATAGAACTGTATTTTAGCTCTGTCTGTGCAGTAATTCCACCTGTACCATTAAAATCATGTTTGCTCATTAGCCATGAGGGGCTGGGCTGGGTGTGCCAGAGCACTGAATCGTGAGGAAAAAGCACTTTTCAGGACAATGATGTCAGTTTGGGGGATAGGCTCCATTTCAGGCTCTGAGAGGAAAGGGGTGAAAGGTGAGGGCTCCATGGGCTGGAGTGATCAGAGACAGGGATTTTGGAGCAGTGAGGGCTGGGGATAAAAAGGACACAGCTGCAAAAGAGAATGGGAGCAAAGTCATCATAAATAAGGTGAAGCTGCAAGAGAGGATGGGAACAAAGCCATCTTTTCATGCAGATATCAGTGTGACCCTCACCTGAGCCGATATTCCTGAAGGCAGAGTTCTTCCAAAGGGGAAGAAATTGTCATAACTGATGTCATGTTAGAATGGGGCAAAACAAGCACCACCCTGTTTTGTTTTGAGCTGTTAATCTGTGAACCTCAGGTCTTCAGGGCAATGGTGATGCAGCAAGTTCAGACCTTGTCCTTACCTGACAGCAGATTCTGGAAATGTTCCCCTTCCAACTGAAGAGATGCTTGTGACAGCAGGGCCTGGGTCCTTCCCAGCCGGCTGGGGGCTGGGGATTTGTAAAATGTGATTCCTCAGCTTATTACAAATATTCCCTTTAATGTGAGATGAATTCACTCCACTGACTGGAGTCATTAAGCTCACTGAGAAAGGAGTTCAAAGAGTTCAAAGTTCTGAGACGTAGGTGTTTCTATTTTGCCAGATTATTGTCATTCTTAGTGGTCCAGAGTCTTTTAACTTGTAGAGTAACTACAGTTTCAGGGACACTATTACAATATTATGTGCTTTCATTACTGCTCCTTAGGGCAGAATTTGGTCTCTTAAACCAATAAAATAAGTTTTGTTCTTGTCTGTTTTTGATGCTTGGAATGTTAATGAAGCATTTTCTATTTGTTTGGTCCCCTGATGAGTAATTCTGAAAACACTTTTGAGCACTGTTTCTATAGGCTGTTGCAGACACATTGAATCACTTTTTAAAGCACAGATTCAGTGGAAAGTGAGCAGATGGGCAGATTTTGCATGTTTGTTGTATGGATTGTGGAGCCAGTCTCTGACATGGGTGAAATAATAGTAGGATATTTTTAAATTCAGCAGCAAGTGTACACAAAAGCTTAAAAATTATTCATAGTGGTAACTTAGATTCTGTATAAAAATGGGAAGTTCACAAAGAGGTGTTAAAACTGGTAAAAAGCACCTGCTAATTGAGTCAGGCCACCCCTGGTCACAGAGCTGGTTCTGCTCTTCTCAGGATGCTGTTTTGGCACAAAGTGTCAGAAAGAAGTTTGGACTCAGGAATTTGACTCTGGCTGCTCTCCATGAGTGACTGGACCACCCAGAACTCTACCTTGTCCTGTCTGCCACACACGGCCTTTCCCAAATCCTCTGTACAGATCTTCCAAGGTCCCCTTTTCTGTGTCAGGGAAGGGTTCTCCGGCCCACACAGAGCTCTTGTTCACCTTCCCAGGGTGAGCCAGGCTTTGGTGAGATAAGCTTTGCTGCAGTTCAGGAAATTAACTTCCCTCAGGAGTGGCAAAGAGCATAATTTGCTGTTAATGAGAATGAATTAGAGCCCCCAAAATGTTGGTGAACAGGTGTGAGGGTGACTCACTAGAAAAGACTTCTTGGTGTCTGCATTTCTGATGGAAAACTAAAACATCTTCAGCTCTCCATCACACAGATGGAGGTTGTCCAGTGTGGTGTTTCCTCCTGGCCAGCGAGTGGCATGGGACATAGATCCTAACTTTTCTTGGAAGCTTTTGAGAGTAAACTATCACTTCTTTTGTTTCAAAGCAAGAAGAACAGCCCCCCACTGGCTCGTAGCCCTCACTCAAAAGAGACAGAATGAGACCCCTCCGGGATATTGCAATCAGACATTCCATCCCATGGGCTTGGCTGTGTCAGGAATGTCACAGCCATGATATTGTCCCCAGGAAATCAGCACCAAATGTACCTGCACTCATCCCTCTGGGCATGAACACACAGGAGAGGGGCATTGCTGTTTGTTTATTGCTGTTGCGAAAGCCCAGACTAAACACTTGAACATGTAGGGTTGTACAAGGTATGGGACATGATCATCTAAAAAGTCCAGAGGAAACCAACACAGCAGCAGCTATGTAAGGCAAGGTTTGCATGGTTCCACGTGCTGATCAGGGAAATGAAATTATCTGAAAAATGGCAGGGAATATCTGGGCTTTCAGTGACGGTCTCTCTACTCAAAACTGAAGCTGAAGAACAGCCCACGGAGTGAAAACACTGATAGAACCAGAGAGAAGGGAGCAGAGAGGGTTTTTTCTCATCCTCTCTGAGACATGTCCACATCCAAGAGTTGATGAGGACAAGCAGCAGAAGGACGTAAGAGGATCCACCTCATACCAGAACATGCACGTGGAAGGGTCTTTGATTGTTCAAGTTTCTATTACCCCGTGTGCAGTGCCCCTGTCACACTTCCCTCTGGATTTCCACGCTGTGCAGCCTCTGCCATGCCCTGCAGCTTGGATATTCACTTTAAGGTCAGAACCATCCTGCCCTGCCCTTCTGCTTGCTTTTATTTCAGCTCCAGCCAGGGCTGCAAACACAATAGCCCCTAATTTTGAAGAGGTGTTGATGAGCCAGGATTGCGCAGGTGTGATGGTTCTGTCTACCCTCGTGTCTGACATTGTCCTGTCACAATGAGGTGGTGTTGGCCATTGACAGCACAGAATCATTGATTCACTGAGTTTGGAACAGACCTCCAAGGTCAAGTCCAACTGTTCCCCCAGCACTGCCAGGGCCACCATTAAACATGTCCCCAAGTGCCACAGTCACTCATCTTTTTGAACACCTCCGGAGATGGTGACTCCATCACTGCCCCATTCCAATGCCTGAACACCCTTTCTGAGAAAAAAGTTTCCCAATATCCAGCTTAAACTTCCCTTGGTGCAACTTGAGGCCATTTCATCTTGTCCTGTCCCTGTTCCCTGGGAGCAGAGCCTGACCCTTGTCTGGCTGCCCCCTCCTGTCAGGGAGTTGTGCAGAGCCACAAGGTCCCCCTTGACCCTCCTTTTCTCCAAGCTGAGCTCCCTCAGCCTGGTGCTCCAGTCCCTTCCCCAGCTCTGTTCCCTTCTCTGGACACTCTCCAGCCCTTCTGTATCTTTCTTGTCGTGAGGAGCCCAGAACTGATGCCAGGATTCAAGGTGGGGCCTCGCCAGTTCCCAGCACAGGGAGACAGTCACTGCCCTGGTCCTGTGGTCACACCATGGCTGGGACAGGCCAGGTTCTATTGGCCTTCTTGGGCACCTGGGCACACCTGGGCTCATGTTCAGCCACTGTCACCAGCACCCCCAGGGCCTTTTCCTCCTGGGCAGGTTTCCAGTCACTCTGTCCCACTCCTGGAGCACTGCTTGGGGTTGGTGTGACCCATGTCCCCTCCTGCCTGCTTTGGCATGCAGTGGGCACAGGAAGGGATAACAAAACGCACCAGTGGCTCTGTAGGGTGCAGAGGCACTGTCCCCAAGTTGGTGCTCCCTAGGATGAGGCACTTCCCCTCAGCATCTTCACTCCCAGCTGTAGGAACACAGTGGGTATGTTTGCATCCAGACATCCTGGCAAAACACACAGAACGGTTCCCATCCATTCCTGAACTTCCACACCACGCCCACGCTTTCCTGGATACGGAGACAGTCACAGAGCTGAGCCCAGCTGGAACATCTCAGCTTATGTTCCTTTGCCCCTGCTCACAGAAGTGAGCTTTGGCTTCTACACTGCTCCAACATCCTTTGAAGGACCAGCACGTCTGCAGAAATCCAAGGAGCCAAGACAGAACCACATCGCTCTGCACTTTTCAAAGTTTATGACCCAGGTAAGAAACAGACCCTCACTTCCCAGGAATCCCAGGCAGGGCCTGGTGTCAGACTGGTGCCATTTTTTAGCACATAATGCTTTTGGCAAACCCAGATAAAGGATCTTGTTTGTTATAGATGGACTCCTGAAAGGCCCTGGGAAAATCCTCGGACTGATGAAGAGACATTTTCTGAGAGACCCAGGGAATTGTCAGCCCTCTGATGATTACAGTTGATCACCACAGTGGTCATCAGACAGACAATATAAGAATGGACACTTCAGTGCTTGGCTTTTTTTTATGGCATCCAAACACATGAATCCATCACATTCCCACCTCTTTTTCCTGCAGGCATCTCCAGGTGCCAGCTGGCTTGTTGTGCACTGCTGGGGGCCAATGACAAGTCATTAAAATCGTCTTAGAAGCGGGAAGGATTTATTTGGCAAAAGAGTGATTTGCCACCATCCTTCCCTTTTGAATGGCATCCACAAAGCCTCATAGGCAGGAGAGTCTGGTAAGACACAGATTCGGAGCCAGCTCCCGGGAGTGGTTAGAAGAGCAGGGAATGTTTAGCTGTAGAACACGGGCTTGCGCAGGACACGCACCACGTTGTAGGTGTTCAGCCCCGGGGCGTCAAAGCCGGGGGACAAACCCTTGCGGTCAAAGGGGTAGAAGTTAAAGAGCTGCCCATTCTGGGTCTCCAGTGAGATGGAGGCAGAGCCCAGGTGCAGAACACACGGGAACTCCTTGTCAAAAACGACTTGGAAAACGCGATCTTCCAGGTGGTGGAGCTTGATTGTCCTATACTTTTCAGGGATCAGCTCTTCCACGTGAGGCCCAAACTGCTGCATGACCAGCACCCCACCAATTCCAACTTTGATCTCATAGAAAGTGAGGTTGGAGTAGGTGTAGTAGCCAACATAAGGGATTGGGTTTGGAGGAGGAACCAAGCTTTTGTCGGCCTCTCTGAATGCTGTCTCCATGGCAGGGATGAGATACTCGTATGTCTGAGTCACAATGTCCCCACCCTGAGGTCTGGGCCCTGCCATCAGCACAATGAAGCTCAGGCGGAGCTTGGGGATGAGAGAGAAGGTTGCTGAATAACCATCGAGGTCCCCGTCCTTCCTGATGACATCATATCCCAACTGCTCGTTAATCTCCCAGGGTGTGCCCGTCTTGTTAGCGAAGTATTCAACGGAGCACTTGAACAGGGGTGTCAGCATTGTCTTCACCGTGTCGGGCTCGAGCAGCCGGCGGTGGTAGGTGCCCAAGAAGACCATGGCCAGCTTGGCCAGGTCGGCAGCTGTGGAGTACATCTGGCCAGAGGGCCGGTACCAGCCCAGGTCGTAGAGCGGGGCCGGCTGCTGGCTGCCATAGAAGCCCACGGCCATCTGGGAGCGGATGGGCGCCGTGATGTCAAAGCCGGTGTCCTCCATGCCCAGGCGGTCCAGGATGTTCTCCGAGATCCAGCGCTGGTACTGCCCGTCGGCTGCGTGGTCAGCCAGCACATGGGCCATCAGGGAGAAGGCCAGGTTGCTGTAGTGGCATCTGGGAAGGAAGAGGAATATATTGGGATCAGCTGTTCATCAGTGATATGCAAAACCAATGGCTGGGTCTCTCTTCTTTAGGGAAAAATTCACATTTTATAGAACGAGAGATGAAGAAGAGACAGAGAAAAGCTGTGTGTAGTTGCCATGATTTGTTGTTAAATCAAGAAAGAAAAATGTTTTATGGGAACATCAGCAGTGCTGTTCAACCCTGATGTACAGAGAGAGCTGGAGATAGAAAAGAAAAAAACCCCTCAGTATTTGCATAACCTGACTTGCTGTTTGTAATTGCTCACCATCCATTCTTTCTAAAAGCAGTGTGGAGAGTTCCAGGTGCTCACCTTAAAGGTCACAAAATCCCAGGTAAACCTCTTTGGGGATTTGCCATGGGATAATCACTTAGATACCTAAGCTACCTTACGATGGTAAAAGCACTTAAAGAGCACATAAAAGCCCACAAAGCAGCATCCAGCAACGTGGAATCATTAAAGAAACCTGAGTGCTCCAGTCTTTAATATCCATCAAGTGATTGAAGTCTTTACACTTGAATGAAGTTTAATGGCATGAAGACATGAAGGGGCATTTTTTTAAAACACATTTTCAAAATTCCTTTTATTTTCAACAATGGTTTTTTGTTTTTTAATTGTGTGAAGCCACACATCTCATTAAGGTCTATTTAGATAATAAATTTGGTACCACTTCAACCTTTTCCAACCCATTTAGTTGAATAAAAGCATGATGAGCATATATATTCTTACCCTAAGAATAAATACCTTCTGTATGTAAACCCTTGTGTCTGAAATGGAGCTGAATTTCAACACAGAAAAATATATTAAAACATCTATATCAGTGAACAGGAACTTCCTTTGGAAAGAATGATCTGTTAACTGGGAAGTATAACCAAGAACAAGGAGAGAGAATGAAAACTGTTAACATATCAATTAATAAGACGCCGAGAGACTAGGAAGGGATATCCCTCTTTGTCTTTGTGGGGATCATAAAATAAAGATACCAATAGAGATAAGTTACAATAAACATATAAAAATACCAAAGAAGAAGATGGTATTGAAATCCTAAAATCATTTAAGGAATATCTGTTGAAGCCTCCTATGTGACGTGGGACAGAACTAACACAAGTGAGCATGAGGGATCCTTGGCCATCCTGGGTAAATTATTTCAGACTGTAATTAATTCCCAAACAATTTTGCGGTCTTAGGAAGATTCTTCCCAGTTAGTTTAAATCATTTTCTTCATCTGCTATCCACTGGATCCTGTTGAAGACTGTGGGGAAGTGCCCAAGGCCAGGGTGGACAGGGCTTGGAGCAACCTGGGATAGTGGAAGGTGTCCCTATCCATGGCAGAGGGGTGGAAAAATATGATCTTTAATGTGCCTTCCAACCCAACTCAGTCTGGGATTCTATGATTCCGTGATATTTTTGAGTGTTTGCAACCCAGGTAACAGACATTTAACAGGCTACAGGAATTGTAACAAGCATTCATAGACCTTTTAGGTAATTTAGAGACACACAATTCACCACAGACATGATTTTAACTGAAATCTGTGATGATTTAAACTGTTTAAATTAAAGCACCTTTCCACTTTTGAAAACCTGCATCATTTAAGGCTCATTAAATGAACATGGATCATCTGGGCTTAGAAAATTAAACCCAACCCTGATACCTCCAACAGTCACTTTTTCCATCCTCTTTCAGGTGTGTGGGAAGATGGTTGAAGCTCCCTTTGGGAATGGCTGCTTTTTATCCACTGGCCGTGGAGGCTGGGGATGGGGCTGACAGTGAAGAACACATCCAGACCAAAAGCTCCTAAATGAATGTATCTGACCTGGTTCCCGGGTCGGCCACCAAGATGTCATCTTTGAGCAGCGCGAGGGCGTCCTGGGTGTTGCCCTTCCAGAGCAGGCTGGTGGATCGCAGCCTCCTGGGCAGACCTGTGCCACGGGAAAGAGAGAGGTCATGGAAATGATGGCTCCGGTGAAGAGAGAACAAAGGCAAGATTCAGTGGCAAAATGGAAGCACCAGTGGTGGACACGAGAGCTCTGGAGACACAGCGAGGGCCTGCTCCTGCTGAGCTGCAGGACACAGCATGAAGTAATGGACTCCTGACTCTGGGTCACACAGGTCCTACCCCAACATTAACTCTGGGCTGCTGCATCTCAGTGAAAATGCCTCGATGAATGATGGAAAATATCCTGGATCTCCAAGTGTGGTTTGGAAGAGAGGGGCAGATGGGGTGTTGGGGAATCCCTGTCTGTATTTCTACGTGACTGCATTCCCTTGAGTACAAATATGTGTAACAGGATTTACACATATTTATTTATCCTTTTACCAGGATTTCATTCTTTACACCACCACAGAGGGCCTAAACTTCTCTGGACGGCTCCAGGCTTGGCCTAAAGTATTTTCATCTTCCCTCTCATCTATATCAACATTTATTCAGGGTTTCGGAATATAGAAAAAAACAAGGTTCTTTCCACTTTTAATTATTCAAGGTTTCTAAATGTAGAAAAGATCAAGTTCTTTTCACTTTTGATTCCTCATTGAACATGGATTCCCTGAAATTTTTTGGTGAGTACTTTTTGAATCGCCCCAGCTCCTCTGCACAGGATCTATGGCTTGCCTAGGCCAGAACTTGGATTACTTTTGGAATGGAATCCTTGCTGCCATTTGCAGCTTGCTTTGATGTGGAGGTTTGGGAAGAAATTGGGAAATGTATGTTTTTGACAGAAAAATGACCCACAATCGTGTGCTCAGTGACCCTGTCTTAATCATGGATTCACTAAGGTTGGAAAAGCCCTCCAATGTCATGGAGTCCAACCATTAAGCCAGCGCTGTCATGTCTACCACTAACCCATGGCCCCAAGTGCCACATCCCACGTTCTTTGAACACCTCCAGGGATGGTGAGTCCACCACTGCCCTGAGCAGCCTGTTCCAATACTTCAAAACCCTTCCTGCAAAAATTTTTTTCTTAATATCTGATCTAAACCTCTCTTGGTGCACCTTGAGGCCTTTTCCTCTTGTCCTGTGTCCTGGCAAAGCTGAATGAGGCCCCATTCTTTTGTGGCAGCAACACTTGTTTTTCTCAGCTGGCCTGAACTTGGCATTTGAGCTGGAGTTAGAGCACTGCTTCTGCCCTTGCTCTGGGGTTATTTGTGCAGCTGCATGAGCAGATAAGGGATGCACTGACATCTTCCAGTGGACAGTGGGCTCCTTCATTACGTACTTGCCCCAATGGCAACAAAGAAAGTGTTGGAGCAGTGGGAGAGTTCACCAGCTCCGTGACAGCAGTGCAGTATCTCCTTGAGGTCCATCGGAAATGATAAAACCAGAACATACTATAATCCAGAGTCATTGATTTCTACCTCACGGGCTGCTAATTGATGTGACAAGCACGTTGTTAATAATTTATAATCGCATCCCATCCTGTCTTTTGCATGGATTTGAAAATCATGGTCTTAACAAGCTGGAACTTCCCTCCAGGAATGGGCCCGTTGAGCACTGAGGAGAAAAACCTTTGGAGTTGCTTTTGTGGTATGCGATGGAGAGACCAGATAATGAGGATCTATTACAGATCAGTTTCCACTGGAAGAATTTAGATAAAACCCACTTTACAACGTATCATGCAGTGGCTTTGATCCCGGTGCTAAGCAGAACTTTTTTCTTTTTGGGGTTTGACACACAGCAAATGGAAAGTGGAACCGGAACATTCCTTTGATTTGCAGTTGGGATTTTGAACTTGTGCATCTCCTTCTCCTGAATTGTCAGGGTCCGAGGGTTGGTGTGTCCTGCTGGGGTGGTCTGGGAAATTTGGGCCACCTTCTAAAATCCAAAAATACATTGGAGCATAAAAGGAGCTGAGCAGGAGTACAGATCCAGCACAGTGATGGAAGCAATGGAAGGGCTGGACAGTACAAGCAATTATGCCGTGACCAGGTACCCTTTTGACTTATGCATTGCAGCATTTCTGGGGTGCACTTCACACCTCCCTGGGCAACAGGAGCAGTCAGAGCAGCTTCAGGTGCTCATGAGAGTCAGAGGGGACCAGGCAGAGCTGGTGCCCCTGAAGACAACATCAGGCTGGATAGAGCCACACGTTGTCTGCAGAGAGAGGGGCTGGGCAGGGATGTGGCCACTTTGGGTTGTTCATCTGCTGCTTTCCAGGTTTCAGTATCATTCAGTTTTGGGGAGCCCTCATTTTCATATTGGCTTGCTTCAAGTGATGCTGAAGCATCCTGAGTACCCCATCCTGAGGTCCTGCAAGTTGCAGACATGCTATTTTGATTTTAGGTCCTAATTTTAGGGCATTTATTCCAATCTGGAATAATGCAAGTGTTACAGAGATTAACCAAATACCACATGTGATATCAGCACAGTCTCTTTGGCCATTACATTTTGTAATCCCTCAGTCGAGTATTAGAAGCTTTGTTTCTGAGAAAGGTTAAAGTTCTTAGTCCTGTGAGCTCCTTCTCCCTTAATGTATGAGTTGCCCAATTCTGAAGGTAGCAGCAGATTAACACTCCTCTGACAGCCAGTGCCAAACTATTAATAGCTCAGGAATCCCGGATCAGGAACCACACCGACAGCTAAATTTAGCTCAGCAATCAAGGTCTTTCTATTCAAAGCAAAGAGATTTCACCCTCAACTCTAAGTCTCAGAAAAATGAGAGCACTTGGGACTGGAGTACAAAACACTGTTGTGCAATTGGAGCCTGATTTCAGGTCGTGGTACTGAGGAGAAAGGAGTCTGTGTTCACCTGAAAGGAATCTCTGTTCACCTTGCAGGGGAGAAAGTCCTCCTCATCTCAGCCCCTTTCCTGGCAGTTGCCCTGGACAAGAGTTCCCTTTGAGCACTCCATGCAGTTGCTGACACCCTGCTTCCAAGAGCCCTACCTGATCCCTGGGAAGTGCACAGTGCAGGGTCCAGACTGCGAAGCAGCCTCCCAGCAGCCTTTTTTATGCCTGCTCTCTCTGTGGTGTCTTTCCAGGGACACAGAGGCCCAGGGACACGCAGGGAGCTGCCTCACCTGAGAGCTGACTGGCCATTCTGCGCAGGGTCACCGGGGATGGCTTCAGTGGCATCGAGCCTTTTTCCAGAAAAACCAGCCCATCTGCTGTGTATCTCTGCTCTGAGTCCTTGAGCCTCCCCAGAGGGTTCTTAATAACAAAGTTCTGGGCATAACGCTCCAATGGGTCATCAAGGGACGTGACTTTTCCTTCTTCCCACATCTTGTACAACATAATGGTGGGGAAGATCTTGGAGACGCTGGCAATTCTGTTGGGGAAGAAACGTTTGGAGAAATTTAGCATTAAGAAGCCCTTGAATCTAGAGAAAAGAAGGTCAGTACATGAGATCGCCATGGTTTTACATGCGACACCTTTGCTCATTCCAGGGGGAATGGCTAAAACACAGGTAGGAAATTTGAATTAATATCCTTAAATCTGAATCTTTATAGACTGGAACATAACCTCTGTCAGTCCCCAGCAGTGCAGTGGGCTGCAGATCTCTTTCTATTCACTTGGCATTCATAAAATGACATAAATTGTAAATTACTGGTTAGTAAATACCATAAAAACTCTCAAGTAGTTGATTGGAATTTTAAGGTTAAAATCACAGAATTGTTCAGGTTGGAAAAGACCTTTGAGATCATTGAGTTGGACCATTTACCCGGCATTGCTGGGCCCACACCAGACTGTCCCTAAATGCCAGATTTCCACAGCTCTTAGGTCTATCCAGATCGTCCCTGTGGCGCAATCGGTCAGCGCGTTCGGCTGTTAACCGAAAGGTTGGTGGTTCGAGCCCACCCAGGGACGTGGACCTGACTCCTGGCCCATGGTGGGGGGTTGGAACCAGACCGTGAATGTCCCTTCCAACCCAAATCATTCAATGGTTCTGGAGGAAAGATAGCATGAAGTCATTTTACCATTATACAGACGGGGAAAAAACACATAATCACAGCTGCTGAAAGTTTCCAAGGACAAAATTTTATAGTCAGAGTGCAGCCTGTGTTTCTTAGATAACACAGTTACAATTCACTGAAAATTGTTCTTTAGAGGAAGGAAGCATTTCCTTCATCTTCGTTTTTGGTTTTTAGCACACATTAAGGGCTTGATTCTGTCTTAACCTAAAAAGTAACAGCCAATATAACTTTGATTTCACTGGGACGATGAATAAGCTTATGGGTCTGCCTTAGGTGTTCAGTAGATATTCATCCCAAGCACCAGTTTTTCCTAAACTGACATTTATTATTAATTTTGTAAATCCTGTGGTACTGTCTCCTCTCTGTGTCAGGAGCAGTATGTTTTCAGGTTCTTTAGGGTCATTGCTATTCCAACTTAAAATATTGTCAGAAATAAATGAAAAAATACATAAAAAATCCAAAGTAGCTCAGTAAGCCCCCATCATGTAACAATCTGGAAACTTGCTGAAGCATTGTCTCACAAAGTTCCAGCATAAGCCAGCAGAAGTTCCTGCATGGACCTGCAGTTTGTGACAATGTCTCTATTCCCAGACACCAGCTCTCCATAGGTGTATCCGCCCTTTCCTGGCTCTCCTACCTGTGCCAGCTGTCTCACCTGTAGATGGTGTATTCATTGGGCAGCCCCGAGGTGGGGTCAGAGCCGTTCTTCTTCCCGAAGTTGCCTGTCCAGAGCACGGTGTCATTGTAGATGACGATGGCTGACATGGCCGGGAGGCCGGAGCTGTGCATCTTCTGCCGCAGCATCAGATCCACCTTGGGGAAGGAAGGGAGATCATGAACTTCCAAAAGAAGAGTCTTATAATGCATCCAGGCTGTACCAGGCAATAGAAGGCCTAGACCATCAGGCCTCATCACTCCCAAGCACTCGAGAGTGAGCCTATGAACGGTGTTTTAGCAAAAAGAAGAATTTTAAATGTTTATCTGTTTCTTAGAATTGCTTCTGTTGAATTATTCTGTGTCCTTTTTCAGTCTACATGTCCACTGTATAAAAGAATGTGGTAGTCATGCTTGTAATATTTATGATTAAAACCAAATACCAACACATAATAATTGTAATTTCTTCTTTTTACATTTGTATTCTGCACATCTGTTCTTTGCACTGGTATTTTAGGGTCAAAGATGTGTGAGAAAAAGACTTTTCAGATATCCCATAACACTCCCCATGCCACGAAAAACCCTGGAGCTTGGGCTCCTTTTTAAACCACAACCTGAGAAACAGCTCTGAGCAGCTGAAGGGCTGTGATTGCTCCTGGCTCCCTGCTGTGCCAGGGCTGTGCAGAACTCCTCATCCAGCTGTGCTCCACACACCTCTGCAAACAGAATGCATCGATTTTGCCCTTTTGGGACTTTTTCAAAGCTATGTCATCATCTTGCACATATCATTTGCATTTTCAGGCACACGTTTTGTTTTGCGCACCATGGTTAAGATGTAAGAAATGCGCTTCCAGACCCAGCATTTGAGACAAGAAAAGCCAAACTGAGCCATGTCCTTGGGATCTCTTCACTGGATGGCCAGGGGAAGTGCACTGAGAGCCACAAGTGGAAACATCCAGCTTTTGTCCAGCCCTTCTGTTGGAGTCCTTTGCCCTCACCCCCATGGACCAGTGGCCCTCCTGGTACATCTGTAGATGTGTACATCTGGTGCACCAGCACCTCCTGAGAAGGGCCTGGTCTCACGGAGACCATGGAAAAGTACTTTGGAAAAGAGCCTGGAGTGCCAGGACAAAAGGGAATGGCTTCCCACTGCCAGAGGGCAGGGGTAGATGGGATATTGGGAAGGAATCCTTCCCTGTGAGGGTGGGGAGGCCCTGGCACAGGGTGCCCAGAGAAGCTGTGGCTGCCCCTGGATCCCTGGAAATGTCCAGGGCCAGGTTGGACAGTGCTTGGAGCACCCTGGGCTAGGGGAAAGTGTCCCTGCCCATGGCAGGGGCGGGACTGGATGATCTTTAAGGTCCCTTCCAACCCATGTGGGTCTAAGATTCATGTCAACAATCATGGTCCTCCTTTTCTCAGAGAGAGTCTGACCTTTAGACCTGCCTGGACCTGCAGGAAGTTGACAGAAATAAGAGATGCTCTTCAAGATTCCAGGGACAGGCAGAGACTTCATAGAAGTGGATATGAAGTGATGGGAATTGAAATTCAGTGTGGATAAAGCCATGTGTGTGCAGGGAAACTGCCCAAACCTGGTCCTGAGCTCTCAACAACAAGACCTCAGGGCTGAGCTGGATGTTTCTGTGGAAACATTTGCTCAGTGCCTTAAGGCAGAAAAAAAGGCAAATAAAATAGGAGGGAGTATTAGAGAAGTAACATAAAATATAACAGAAAACATAATTTTTTTCACAGTATAAATCCCTGATTCACTTGCACGTTGAATATCGTTTACAGTGCTGATTGCCTTCTACTTGTGAGAAGTAGACAAGTGAGAGTGCACGTGATAGGGGCCTAAAAGTTAAGAATATCCTGTCACAGCATGACTGTCCTTATGGCCCAGACAGTCAGGGCAATGCTGCAGTATTTCCTTAGAGCACATGGAGCCTGCCAGAAGTTCAAGCAGTGCTAAAATGTCAGATCTGTCTCTTACTGAGGATATACTGACAGTGTATCACACCCTCTTTCATTCAGATGCAGGTCTTCTTCCTTTTCCCCTTTTCCTTCCCCTCCACTCCCTTCCCTGGAGTTATGTACAAGCATATTTTTAATTTTTTAACTGGGGCTTGGGGAAAGCCAGCAAAGCAAGAATATAAGGAACTGGTACCGGCTGATGAATTGGAACCAGAGAGAATCTGAGCCAGGTACTCTCCAGGACATGGAGGCTGCCTCATGATGGACCAGATGCCAAGAGCCGTCATTCTGTGCTGGTGGAAACTCACCAGACCTTCTGATGGACAAGTGATGATGTTTGTCCATCCCAGCTCACCCTCTGGGCAAGAGAGCTGCTCACTGACCTGTTCACTGAAGGAGTTTTACACATCCATTTCTAGGTTCACGCGTTCTCCCCCTCCTCAATTCCCCTCCTCAATTCCCCACCTCCTTCCCTGGGGATGTTCAGCAGCAAAATCCACCATCTCCCCTGCTCCCCTTGAGAAAAGCAGCCAAGAGCTGTGTGTCCTTCTGGTCCCTCCTCTCCACAGACCTTCTCCAGTGCTTCCTTCAGGATGGGGAGGGGGTGGTCCAGTGGGACTGGCTCAGGATAGCGGGGACACATCTGCACGGCTTCTGACCTCACCTCCATCACAGACGGACCTGGAAAACAGTTCAGGGTGACACAGGGTGACTTCAACAGACACATGGACAAGCTTTAACCTCACCCAGCAGCCACCACAAACTTTCTTGCTTGCGTTGGTCTAAGGGACACTTCTGCGTAGGGAAGGGACAGCCCCAAATTATTTCTGTCTCGTGTAAAACACGGCTTGCAGGGGCACTGTGCCCTGTTATTGCTTATTCCAGCACGGGATGGACATGGGATGGACACAAGATGTGCTTCAACTAACTCTGCAACCTGGGAGAGTAAAGAACTGGGGCTGCAGAAGACTCTGGGGTGCCTGGCAGTGGTTTAGGCCCCCTGGAAGGGCCTGCCCATGTCTAGAGGAAAGTCTGAGCTGGGGTTCAGGAGAACAATGACCAAGAGTCATCCCTTGTGTATCATCACCCCAGAAACGGGAGCAGGAGTGACCTGTGAGTGCCACCTGAAATCCAGCACCAACAACACTTGGTAGGCCCCACACCTACTCCATTATCTGTCTTCTGAATCAGCTGCATCCTGCATATCCCACAGACAGCTTAAATGTTTGTGGCCAGCAAAGATCTTTAAACTCACAGAGAGATGGGAAGTTCCTTGCTTGGAGGCACTATTTTCTCAGCTGATCCCAAGGTGTTCATAAATACAGCTACCCTGCTCAGTCAGCTGGGAACAAAATGCCATTTCCTTGCGTACCAGGTGAACATGAAGCATCAGAAATAGAGATGAGGAGAGAAATGGCACTAGGAAATCTTGGAGGTGGACTGGGATGGCTACACAGAGCCTACAGGCAGCCTGGTACTCTGGTAAAAATGTGTGGTTTGAAACCTTTTCGGACCTTGGTCTCTGAAATACCTCTGGCACCTTCATCGTGGATTTTATGACACTTTTCAGCTACTTAAAACTCTGATCCATTGACACTGTGGATATTTAATCCTTGTCATGCAGTGCCTTGAGTGGATCAGTTGAAGTTTCCTATAAACAACAGAGGAGGCCACAGAGCTGCTCCAAGGCTGGACCCCCTCTGGAACCAGGCTGGGAGAGCTGGGGGTGTTCTCCTGGAGAGCAAAAGGCTCCAGGGTGACCTCAGAGTCCCGTCCAGAGACTAAAGGGGCTCCAGGAGAGCTGGAGAAGGACTTGGGACAAGGGATGGAGGGACAGGACACAGGGAATGACTTCCCACTGCCAGAAGGCAGGGATAGATGGGATATTGGGAAGGAATTGTTCCCTGTGAGGGTGGAGAGGCCCTGGCACAGGGTGCCCAGAGAAGCTGTGGCTGCCCCTGGATCCCTGGAAATGTCCAAGGCCAGGTTGGACAGGGCTTGGAGCAGCCTGGGACAGTGGAACGTGTCCCTGCCTATGGCAGGGGGGGGGACTGGATGGGCGTTAAGGGCCCTCCAGCACAAGCCATTCCACGATTCTGTGATTCCATGAATTCTAATGTGAAGCAGGGGGCTTAATCTGATGCAAAGATTTGGGGAATAGGAAAGGGAACAAACTGTGAAGCTGAAGCACATGGTAAGGTATAAAACAAAACCGGTTCTAAACTGGAGTAACTTTTACAACAGAAAAAATAAGATAAAGAATCTAAAATAAATTGCCTCCTTAGCAGTTAACCAAAGCTAGGCCAGGAGTGATGAAGCTTCTCTGGACACCAGCAGAGTGATGTGGTACCTCCATCAACCCAGCCTTCACCTCCTCTGTGGCCTTGCACCAGAAAGGAGGATGAAACTTTATTGCTCTCTGGGGAAATCTGTGTTTGGGGAAGTGCTCTTGGGGGAGAAATGGGAAGAAAGCTTTTATTAGTCTTCCAAATCCCTGTGCCACACCATGACCACAGTTAAAACCCACTACTCACTGGGCTCCACCTTGGGGAGGCTGTACTGCCACAGGAAGCAGCTGGTCATGGCCACGGACAGCAGGAAGAGGAAGATGACCAAGATGTGGATCCACTTCACCTCCATGGCAGTGAGTTTGAGGAAGCTCCGGCTGCTGGGTGCCTGCTGGGAATGGAAAAGGAATGGGCTCAGAGAGAGAGAAAACACCCGTGTGTGTCAGCTGTGAGAGAGGCCTCTGTGCTGGAGAATAAAGCTGCTGCAGGGACAGGACTCACCTGCTCTGGTGGAAGTGTCCCTGCCCATGGCAGGGCTGGAATGGGATGAGCTTTATGGTGTGTTCAACCCAAACCGTTCTGGGATTCTGGGATAATTTCAGTACCATTGCTGTACCAGGGCAGGGCAGATCAGCCCATGCTGGGGTAACTGGAACCAGAAATGATCTCCTGGCTTTCAATGAGCTCTGTGAGCCCTTAACTCTCTTCCCCTTGGTGGCTCTTCTGGAACACCAACCACTCCTTTTGCCTTCTCTCCTCCCTGCAGGTGAAGCTCATCATCCCAGCCTGGCAGGAGTCTCAGTTACAGCTCTCACTTCTTCCCTTCTCAACCACCATGACTTATTCCTGGATATCTTTCCAGCCCCTTTTTCCAGAGTCCAGCATCTGTTAATGGCAGCCACCAGCCAGACCATCTGAGCAGATCCAGCTTTTCTAGATGAATGACGGAATTTTTCACTCCGTGCTGCCCTTACCCTTCTCTGTTGTGCCTGTAAATCCCATTCTATCACGAACCATCTGTAAGCTTGGCATTTACAGATGCCATGTTTTGGGAAACTGGCTGATATTTGAGTGTGTGCAGCTCTCACAACACTGGAGACCATCCAGGTTGGTGAGAGAACCAGATCAGTGTTGAAGAAAAACAAGGAACAGATGACAAATGAGGAGGTGCCTGAGCCTGAGCTGTGCTCCTTCACTGCCTGCAGGAGGTCAGGAGGGTGCTTTTGAAAGTTTGGCAATTAATGTTATAAAACATATGGCCTGCCATTTGCATCCAATATGCTCCACATTCCTAAGCTGTTTCAGGTTGTCTGGACTCACTTGTAGGATAGACAGATTGAAATATTCCCTTTAGATTTCTGCACAGCCCTTCCCCCCCCCGGTTTTTGAGATACAGGATAGCTCATACAAAAGCTTCTGCAAATCAACTGAGCCTTGTCACTCAGAGCCAGGGAATCTGCAGAGCCTCTCCCAGACTCGCACATGACTCTGTGGATCCAGCTGGGTTTCCCAGCCTTCACTGGAACTCTGGGTTGCAGTTCCACTTTCTGCACAATAACGGAGATATATAATAATTTTTCCTGAAGCCCTTCAGCCTGGTCGGGCATTCCTGCAGGAATTTCTGAAAGCAGCTCGTGTCAGGTTCTTCCATAACATAATCAAAATTCAAGGATGGCTTAAGACTGTGCAGGTGCCTGCAGACCCACTCACACCTGAGCCTGCCCGAGCACTCCAGGTCCATATTCCTGCCTGTGACGTGTTTCTAAATTGGGGAATGCCATCCTGACACCAATCCCATTTTTGTTTGGATATACCAACCTCCCACAGGGCCTTAGCAGGCAGGAGATCCCATCACTCAAGGAGAAGCCTGTGCTGAGATCTCTTTAATCCCCTCAAGCTGGCAGGTCTCAGTGTGTGCTCAAGGATGTCACCTGGAGCTGTTTTCCTGCAGTAAGGAGTGGGCCAAGGCCCTCTGCCCTGGAGTGGTCAAAGCGTGACTTTCTTGGATTTCATCCCATCTTAACAACATTGACTCCACCAATTTTCAGTTCCTCTGACCATCTTTCTGCCTCTTCCCTTGCTTCATGGAGAAGGCCTGATTCATGAGTCCCAAAGAACAAGGTGAGAGGACAATATTTTCTGGTGTATTCCTCACCTCATGGACTCCAGACTCCCTGGGCCACTGAGAACACAAAGATACCAACTTAGAGCTCATCTTTTAGCCCAAACTCATCCTTCAGTCCAAACTCCCCTTTACTTCTTGTGGATCATGAGTGCTCTGAATGGCTCTGTTTCATTCTCTGCCCTGTGATGCAGCGGGAATGAGAAGAAACCCTGGCAATACCATGGACTAGAGACATGGATCTCTCCTTTATTGATGGGACACCAGCTACCCGAAAGTGTGAGAAATATTCATCCACCTGAGGAGACGCTCTAACCTCCAAACTACCTTTCATGGAAATACCACTTTTCCCCTGTACACGGGAGACTGTCAGGCAGGCAGATGGATAGATCCCTACAAACACTCGTCACAATTCCCACTCCAGGACCTGTCTGGTCTCACCTTCCTCTGGTTACGCCTCACTCCGTGTCTCTGTGACCATCACTGCTCACAGCACAGACACAGCAAGGCAGGGGGAGGGGGACACTGAGCACTTAAATACATGCAAATGAATGCAAACACATGCAGGAATGAGTGCGCACAGCTTCCCATGGGAAGAGCTTAGCAGTAGGATACATTTTTTTCCCCTGAGCTTTGCAAAATTAGGACGGGGAGAGAAATTTGGGATTCCCCATGGACCACCCAGGTCCCTGTCCTGCCCCACCAGGGTCGCTTGGTCAAGGCACAGCTCAGCACGGATTAGGGAGAGCCAGAAAGACCCCCAGCCCCTCACGTACCATCTCCAGGAGCTGCCTCAGTCCCAAAGGCTGTTGTCCCTCCTCCAGGTGTGCGGGCTCCTCAACAACCCCACCGTGGCCATCCTCAGCCCCAGGCAGGGGGGAGCCGGAGCCCTCGGCATCTTCCAAAGGCAGCTCCGTGTCACGGGCAGGTGCTGCTCTGTCACCGGCTGGAGCGGCCGGCTTTATCTCCCAAGAGTCCTGCTCCAGCTTTATCTCCCCAAAAGTCCTGCTCCAGGTTTATCTCCCCAAGAGTCTTGCTCCAGCTTTATCTCCCCAGGAGTCCTGCTCTGGGTTTCCCCATCCATTTGGCCCATCCAGGTCCCTCACAGAGTGCTGCTGATCTCCCCCGGGAAAGGAGCTTACAGTGACAGGGACAGGATGGCGTTTGCACAGGAAAGTGCCTGAGAGATTGGATGTTAATTCTTCCTAATGCTTCTGTGCCATGTGTGTGAATCACAGCTGAAACCAGGAGGGCTTCACCATCTATTTATAGCAGCTTCATCTCCTCCTGACATCTGAACAGGAGGCGATTAAGCAAGAGAGGGCCAGTCTCTGAGTGCTTCCAGCCAGCCCCGGGAGCTGCTCGAGGGGAGGGGATGTGGGGAGTTAAGCCGGGAGCTCAGGCACTCTGTGGGCTTAATCCTGAACAGCCTCCTGGAGTTCCCCCCAGTGACAGACAAGGGAGTCATTCCCAGCTCCCAGGCTCACAGGACAGAGGTGGAGCTGGGATTTCTTCCCCCTTATCTGCCGGGCACTCTGAAGGATAGTGGGAGGTGCACGAGGGGATCCTTACCCGCAGCTGTAACCCCTCCATGGCTGCTCAGGAGGCTCTTCTCATCCCCTGTGCTGCTGGTCTCCACAAATAAAGGGCTCATGAACCCCTGTGAGGAAGAGGAACAAACGGTGCAGGAAAAAAGCAGAGTCAGAGCAAGGAGGTAACAAAGGCCCGAGTAACAAAGCCCAGCTCAGGTAAGCAGAGCAGTAGGGAGAGACTGGCTTTGGACTAGGAGATGGGAGTTGGAATGAGGTGATCTTCAAGGTCCCTTCCAACCCAAACCATTCTGTGAGATAAAGCACAGTAACCACACAAGGTAAGTCCTCAGCAACACCTTCCCTCTCTGTGCCTCTGGTCTGGCAGCACCTTGTGTTTACCCCCAAGCTCTGAGACTTCCCATTTCCCTTGACCATCCTCACCTCACCTCCAAACGGAAGAAATTGGAGCTTTGAGACCTTCAGGGCTGGAGCATTTTCACTGTGGCTCCTCCAACGGGTCCTTCCAGCCCCCTGCAAGGCTCCTTTGCCTTTTTCCCTCTACACAGCCAACAACACCCCCTCAGCCTTGGGAATCACAGCCACAGACAAGGGACTGCGTGACAGGATTGGAAGTGCCAAGACAATGGCACCACCACCATCTTTCCCATAAAATCTCCCATAAAATCTCCCATAAAATCTCCCATAAAATCTCCCATAAAATCTCCCTCATCCATCTATCTGGCAGCGGCAATTCAACCCCAAACCCCCAAAACGAGCTCTTACCAGCCTTGCTGCTACCTCTGGCTTCCAGCTGAGGAATTTGGGGCTGTCCTGCAGCTGCAGATGTTAAGAGCATCTGAAGCACTAATCCAGCTGCCAGCCTCTCTGAGCACGGATTAATGGGCCAGGCCTTACTCCTCCACAAGCAGCACAGCATCTGTCCAGGGGTACAGCCAGAGGGAGGATTGCTGGTGATTTCCTGGCCCCAGCAGTACAGCAGAGTGGAAAACAGGGAGCTGGGGTGTGGGTATCTGTAGCATGCTGCAAGCTGGAAATGTTGAAAATGAACTGATATTATATTATATTATATTATATTATTTTTTATTATTTATATTATTTATATTATATTATTTTTATTATTTTATTATTCATATTAGTTTTATTATTCATGTTATATTATTTATATTATTTATATTATTTACATTATTTATATTATATTATATTATAATATTTATAAAGTATATCCTAAATGCTCTCCAAAGAGGAGGGCATGGTTATGCACCCAGTCACGTTCCATATCCAGGGGGATCATGCACCTCAAGGGCCCTGCCATCCTATTCCTTCTTCAGCTCTTCACAGGTAGGGGCAATCTCCCCAGTAGCATCCCTTCATTCCAGTATCTCCAATAGCGTTCCAGAATCTGATAGTGCCCAAAATGTCCAGTGGAGCCTGTGCAGCCACGTGTCTGTGCCCCAGAGCTGTGCCCAACTTTTGGTGGATGCGGCTGCTGATGATCTCCTCGCTAATTACAGTGATGCCTGAAGAGGCTACCTGGAAGCAGAGACTAAACAGGAATAAGTGAATAAAGGTAATATTTATTTGAAAGGCCTTCGAAGGTACACCCTGGGGAGCACAGAGGCTGCTGCCAAAATGGACCCCAAGATGGACGATGAGTCATGAGTTCTTCACACTTTTATAGATTTGGTCCATTTTCATATCAGCATCAATTCACCAATTAAAACTTTAGCTACTGATGTAAGTTCTCTAAGCTCAGCCCCCCTTCTCCAAGATATTGGTTTACACATCTTGGGCCCAGGACAGACTGGGTGTCCTTGGAGAGCAAACCCAGAGAGACTTTGTTACGTCTATCTTATCATGAGAGAGCAGCAGCCAGCAGGCTGCAAGACACTTCAGAGTTTCACACTAAGCAATACAGGATTTGAAAAATATAAAAGCTAAAACCTAAGGCAACAACAGTAGATCAGGCTCTTCATGGTTTTGTCACTCCCCCTTTCTGGGAACTCTGATTTCCTTCTGTCCCTGCTACCAATGTTCTTTATGGTGGTCTCATGCCCAATTATCCCACACATACCAACAATCCCTTTGTCCTGGGAACCCAGCTGATGCCTGAGAAAGGTGAGTCTGTTCTGTCAAAGGTCCCCTGTGGTGGCCACTGCTCTGCTGGGGGTCCATCTCTGGGTATAAATGGTCAGTCTCCTCCACATAAAATATCTATGTGCTTGTTCATAGACCTGCTGTGCCAAAGATTCTTTTCCCAGTTTTGTAGTACCTCAGTCAAAGGCATCCCTTTCTCAGTGCTGGGTCTATTTTCTCATAATTTTCAGGAGCTAAGAGGGATTTAAATCCTATTCTGTGTGTGCTTTATGCAGCAGGAGAGGGGTTCAAACCCTCCCCAATATAGAGAAACTCCCTCCAGTACTTTCACCAAATCTACTGATGGAATTTTAACACTTATCCTTTGGTGCCTTGGTCCTGGTTCTGACCAGGACAGGGTTAATTTTTGCAGCAGCTGGGAAGGGGCATGGCCAGGACCTGGAGGTTGTTCTGTACCACCTCATGGAATTGCTGGGAGCAGGGAAAGGGACCCTTCTGGGAGAAGAGGGAAAAGGGGTCCCTTCCAGTGGAGAAAGTGGTTGGGTATTGTCTATTATCAGGTGGTTTTTTCCATGCGAATAGTTTTTTACACCTTTTGTCATTAGTATTGTTACTGTTCATTTTCTTATCTCATCGCTGTTTCCAGTAAATTGTTCTTATCTCAATCCATGATCTTTATCTTTTGTGCCTCCAATTCTCCTCTTCAGCCACCCACAGGTGGAGGGGGAGAGGAGAGCAAGGGGAATCGTGGGAGCACTAAATTGGAGAATTCCACTCCTAAACCATAACAGCCTCCCATGTCAAAGGTCCCTGGGGAACTCACACATTGCTGGTAATGGATGTTTGGAGATGAAAGGATCCAAGGTTGTGGTCTTGGGTCCCACCAGGGTCCTCAAACTGTTAAAAAAGTTTCTTCGTCCTCGGCTTCCTGCAGCAGAGTCTCAGACATCCTATTCCTGAAAAAAAACCCCAATATTTGAGTGCTACAGCAATAGGAACAGCTTGAGCTGGGTGTTTCTGCAGTGGGACCCTGAACAAAGAGACCCCTGGACTTTCCTACCCTCACAGTTTGTGCACATGCTCTTCATGCCTCCAGTGGGGATTTTCGGTCTAGGGTCTGCTAACACCTTACTGGACTCTTTCTGTCTCCACGCAGACATGCCATTGACTTCTCTTATCTTGTGGAGCTGCAGCTTCCACTGACAGCTGGAGCGTCCTTATCTCCTGCTCTGTGCTTCCTGAGCACTTGCTGGACCGGCAGAGCTTAGGAGACCAAGACCTTCCTGATTTAGGGAAAGCACTGCCCAGCAACAGCTCAAACATCAGTGTGTTATCAGCATTGTTCTCCTGCTGCATTCAGGCACAGCTCTCTATCAGCTACGAGGAAAATTACTGAGAAAATGAACTCCATTTCATCCAAAAGTACATCTGGGTGAGAGTTCAGAGCTTGTGACCTGAGGCTTCTGCAAATCCAGCTACTCAGACTGAGAAAGGAAAGCTAAGCAATCAGCTAAACCACACAATATTATAACTCTAAGAGGCCTGTTCTGATTTAAAACTTACTTATTAAGCCAAACAACTGATATTTCTCAACCCCATCCTTGGCAGGGGGGCTGAGAGTGACCTCCACTGAATGGTTTTCCACTGGGTCCCAGGTTGGAGAAACCTCAGAAGGGGCGTAAAAAGAATTTGTGGTTTCCAGGGCAGCTTCTCCCTCCTGCTCCCAGAGCATCCCTGTGACCCAGGGAGCCACAGCCAGGCGGGAACATCAAACGGGCACTGCACCCAAAGGATTTTGTGTTTCATAACACCAGCTACAGCCTGGGGCTGCAAAGGTCAATCCGTGGAATAGCTCTGACCAGGAGTCAGTGGGATAGGGAACGACCAAAACAAACAGCTGGCTGAAGGCTGTTTAGGCTTCTCCCCCCACTCAGCTGCAGATCAACACAAAGAGCGGCCCAGATCCTGAGCTGCCCGGTCTGGGTGCATCTGTCTCCGTTGCCAGCCAAGGAACATTGCATTCCCAGGTATTTTACGCAGGTTGTCCTGGAGCAGAGAGCCAGAACGTCCACCGGGCTCTCTCCAGCTGAATTATTTTTCCATCCCTGCCCAGAAACAACCGTTGGCACTAACGTGACTGATGCAGAGACTGTGGAAACCAGCAGTGTGGGAAATGCCCCCACACAGAGCCCCTTCTCTCCTGCAGCACCTGCTGGGACCCCCACAGCTCTCCTGCTTCCAGAAACTCCTCCCTCTTCTTGAGTTCCTCTCCCATCCCATTTCCTTAGCTGAATTTGGGGATCCAGCTTGCCATCCTGCATGGGCTTTCACAAGAAGGATTTGGCGGGGGCAGGGGTGTGCAGTGGTCTCAGGGGGCTGGTCCCAGTCAGCTCTGTGGCCAAGGCTGAGCCCACCAGTGAAGCTGATGGGGCCTCTGTGAAAATATTTCAGAAAGGGAGGAAAATGCCAGGTGGGAGTAGAAGGAAAGAGCAAAGTGAGAAGCGAGAGAGGAGCAGCAAGGCGGAGCAGGAGGGGGTCCGTGGGGGTGTAGATTTTCCCTGCAGCCCAAGGAGGACTCAGACCGGGGCAGATGTTCCCTGCACCTGTGGAAAGCACCATGCCATGGCAGATACTCACACAGAATCCCATGGGGAACCACTCCAGGGCAAATGGATATTCCTGAAGAAAACACAGCCCATGAAGGACCACACTGCAGGAGGTTTTTCTGAAGGAGTGCAGCCTGTGGGGTTCCCATGCTGGAGCACAGGAAAGGGGAGGAGGAAGGAGCAAGAGGAAGAAACCACTTTGTGCTGACCTTGACCTGCTGCCCTCAATCTCCCCTACACCCTGTGTTTTGGGGGAGAGGAGCTATTAGGGGAGTTTGGAATGAAGAAGCAAAACTGGATCTAAAAAAGGAGTGGGGAGTGGTGAGGAAACATGTTGGTTTAATGTTTGTCTTTTTGTTTCCCACTACCCAGATTTTAAGGCAAGAAATAAATTACCTTTCCCCAAATTGTGTCTGTTTTAATCTGTGACAGCAATTGGTGACTTCCCCTTCTTATCCCAGCCCATGAGTTTTCTTGCTCCTTTTCTTCCCCAGTTTTTTCCCCCACTCCTGCTGAGGGAGTGGGCAGCTGTGTGGGAGTTCTGCTGTCAGCCGAGGTTCTCTCATCACCGCAACCGTGGCAAGGGGTTGAACTGAGATGATCTTAATGTCCTTTCCACCCCAAAGCATTCTGGGGTTCCATGGTTCCACCACATAAAGAAAAGATCTCCCCCACAGCTTTTCCTCAGCACTGTTCTTCAATCTCTCTGCCTTAAAGGGCATTCCTGCCATTTTTCTGCCATTTTCCTGCCAAAAGATGCACCTACAGGTCTTCAAGAAGGCCCCAGCTGCTGCCCAGCCCCTGGTTCAGAGCAGATTTCCGTGCAGGGAACATGGCAAGGTGTGGTTTTGCTGGCTAGAGGGGACTGGTGGGGATATTTTATGATCAGATTTTTTTACTGGCTGGAAGAAAAAGCACCTCAAATGAAACAGTCTGAGCAGAGGAATCAGGCCCAGGTGCTTGAGCAGTTAAAGAAGGAATAAGAAAATGAACGAGGGTGGCTCTCGGATGCATGGTCCAGGCACTGTCTGATGCCGGGAGAGCAGTGACATGTCCCAGGGACAGGGGCTTGGCTGCACTGTCCCCCCCTCCCTGGGCTGTCAGTCTCTCACAGTGACACAGGGGGCTGCCGGGGGAAGGCAATTGCCAGCTCTAATTGCCCTTCTCTCCTCGCAGCCCTTTGAACCAGGAGGGGGGTGAGGGGGGTTCTCCCCCTCCCATGGCCCCACATTGCAGAGCCCAGCCAGGACTTTGTTGTCCCACTGGGTGTGCTTTGTGTCCTACCAGGCACCATTGTCAGCCTTTGTGTCCCGTTACCAGCTGCTTCATTTTATTGATGGTTTTGTGTGGTTGAAGTGAGCTTTGAAAGTCAAAAGATGGAGCAGAGTTCCAGAGGGGCTCCGGCTGCACGTTCCTGTATCCAGGATTAGCGGCGATGGCGTGGCTCGGGTGGCAGTGAAGGGGGTGGCCAGCAGTGCCTTCTGCTGTCACTGCCCCGCTCAGGGAATCAGGAAGCAAGAGTCAGAAGCCTGAGAGGAAATATTCCATATTGGAGACAGCCAGGGCATGTTTTCAAAAGTTTCTTCGAAATAAGCAATACAGGGGCACAATGGTTTTACTCTTTTGTTTCACATGTCATAATCCTAAAATCTTGGGATTTGGGGTTTTTTTGAAAACAGATTTGTGATAGAATCAAACAAAACAGGGAGCGCTGCTCCCTGCTAAGGATTGGATGTGCCTCATTTCCAGGAGGATTTGCCAAGGCCCTGGGAGTACCAATGGCCCGGGCCAGCCTCACCTCAAGCCTCCCTGCCCTGCCTGTTGGCCCAAAGTGCTGCTTTTAGGCTCCAAACCCGAGCCTTTGGCCCTTGCCTGGGATTTGCTGTAACTCTGCTGGTCCCCACTGAAGCCATGCCCATTCCCTGGCCGTGGATTCCACTGATCCTGACCCTGGTGTGTGAATTGATGCTGGATCTGCCTCCCCATCCCCAGCCCCCCTGATGACAGAGACTCTTGACTGCCCCTCCCCACGAGGCTGGAGCTGCTCTGCTCCCCCCCTCGCTCAAGGGCTGGTGGGATCCCTGACTCTCTGACCATGGCATCATCCCTGGCTCCCAGCTCATGGTCCCTTGGGAAGCACAGAGCCCTCTGGCTCCTCGACAAGAGTAAACTCCTTTCTATACATTTCATTTATTTAATGCATTTACAGAAAATGCATTTTTTTTATCTTTCTCAACTTGCCCACATGTTGAGATAAAAATTCCCCCTCCTCCTGGACCTGCACCCAGACAGCAAATGGACCCGTCCTCGATGCCACAACCTCCCTAATTATCCAGAGGTCGTTAACACACAGGAGAGAGTTCACTCCGTGCTACTGAAAAACTCCAGGCTGCCTCTGGGCATTGTGAGCATGGAGATGCTCCAAGGGCTGGAGCCCCTCTGGAGCCAGGCTGAGAGAGCTGGGGGTGTTCAGCCTGGAGAAGAGAAAGCTCCAGGGAGACCTCAGAGCCCCTTCCAGGGCCTAAAGGGGCTCCACGAGAGCTGGAGAGGGACTGGGGACAAGGCACAGAGGGACAGGACACAGGGAATGGCTTCCCACTGCCAGAGGGCAGGGATAGATGGGATTTTGGGAAGGAATTGTTCCCTGTGAGGGTGGTGAGGCCCTGGCACAGGGTGCCCAGAGAAGCTGTGGCTGCCCCTGGATCCCTGGAAATGTCCAAGGCCAGGCTGGATGGGGCTTGGAGCAGCCTGGGATAGTGGAAGGTGTCCCTGCCCATGGCAGGGGTGGGATGGGATGAGCTCTAAGGTCCCTTCCAACCCAAACCATTCTGGAATTCTATGATTCTGTGATCAATCTCCACAGAAAATCCCCTGTGCTGGGTCCAACAGGGGCTTCCCTCAGCCTGTGCAGTGACAGTGAAGCTGCCACCACCCCACACCGGGGCTGTCACAGCTGGACCCAGCTTTGGCTCCCTCTCCTCTTTCATTGCTGCTCTGAAGCCTGCAGGGAGCTGGGTTTTCACTGAGCCATTTCAAAGCTCTCTCATTAACTGCTTGCCAGCAGCCAGCTCTCCGATAATGGGGATCGCCTCTGGAAATTGCAGCCCCATAGCAACAAGGAGTTTAATGGCTATTATTCCTGAATGAAGGACACAGGTCTGGTAATCCACCTCGTGCCTCTGGCAAAGGCCCTTGGAAATGATGATTTCCCATTGCAGGTAAGGCAGGAAAACACACACATGATCTCAAGAGTGTTAAAATTACATGGCCTGGCCTGGCAGAGCAGTTTTTAATATTTCAAAATATTGGAGATTTAATTTTTTTTTTTCATGGAGTCAAGTGAAGACACAGGAAACCTTTACATGTTTTAAAAATTGAAAGGTGTTAATCTTCCTTACAAGAAAAAATGGGAAACCTGTTTTCAAGGACAGGACTCACTTCACCTGGTCTCCAGCAGAGACTTTTGGCACCCTGTGCTTGTGCTTGTCCACTTTAAAGCTGAAGAAGTTTTCGTGTGTGTCCCATTGTATAGTAACACAGAAGCCCTGAATCCCAGATTGGTTTGGGTTGGAAGGGACCTTAAAGATCATTTCATCTTCCCCTGCCACAGGCAGGGACACCTTCCACTATCCCAGGGTGCTCCAAGCCCCGTCCAACCTGGCCTTGGACACTTCCAGGGATCCAGGGGCAGCCACAGCTTCTCTGGGCAGCCTTAGCCCATTGCCACTGTCCCTTCTCTGCGCACCCAATTCCAGCTCCATCCTCTCTCCAGCCTTTTCAGGCAGTGGAAGGTGCAGTGAGTTCTCCCCTCACAGGTACAGTTCTCTAGGTCTATCCATCTCAATGAGCTTCCCATGCACCCATCAGGGAGCCCTGGTACGACTCCCCTCAGCCCTGTCCCCATGATCTTTGTGCCACTGGCTCTCACTATTTCCTTCTCCATCAATTTAAGAAAATACACAACTTGTTACTACGAAAGCCTTTTTATGCAGTTTTGTCAACATTAAGGAGGGCGGAGCCAGGTAGGGGTTGGGCTCTGCCCTCAGGTAACAAGTGATAGGAACAGAGGAAATGGCCTCAAGCTGTGCCATTGGAGCTTTAGATTGGATAGTGGGTAAAATTCCATATAGAAAGGGTGGTCAGGCGCTGGCATAGCTGCCCAGGGCAGTGGTGGAGTCACCATCCCTGGAAGTGTTCAAAACCATGTGAATGGGGCATTTGGGGATGTGGTTTAGGAGTGGACCTGGCAGTGGTGGGTTGATGGTTGAGCTTGGAGCTCTTAGAGAGTTTCCCAACCTTAATGATTGGAATTATTAATTAATTAGTTAATCAATTAATTCCATTATTTCTACCCACCCAGCAGCTCCATCACCCCTGTCATAGCCAGCAGTGGGTTTCTTTGATCTTCCTCAGACATGATCAGGCTGAGCTTGGTAAGACCCTGACCATCTCCAGCTGGGATGAGTTAACACTGGAAGTGGCCCCAGATGTCCCTGTGACAGGTGGTGGCCTCACCCTGCACGTGCCCAGCATCACCGACCCCATCACTCCTTTTCCCCGACTCCCCTGTGCTGCCTTTCCCCACCCTGTCACCAGTGCGGGGAGAAACCAGAACAGTTTGGAGCTCTGGAGTGGCCTGGGAAAAGGGGAATATCAGTCTGCTTGGGTGGAGAGACAATGGTTAGAGAGGCTCCGGGGTGGGAGGGAGATGGGAGCCTGAGGGGAAGGTGTGCATGGGTAAGAGAAACCCTGGAGAGGGCTGAGGGCAACCGGAGGAGAAGGTACTGGTGGGTACATGCTTGACCAGGCCTGGCTTAGAGCCATGAGGGTTTTAGGAGTGGTTCCCCCTGCAGCTCCCTTTTGGAGCTCTTGGGATCGCATCCACTGCTTTTTTTCTGTGCCAGTGGGGCTGCAAAAGCTGTCTGATGTTTTGGAGAAAGCAGCATTTCTCCCACAGTCATCAGGGGACTCCAAGAGCTGGAAAAGACTATTGTAACAGATACAATAACTTTCTAATATCGTTGTACAGCCTCTGTAGAGTGGACTGGAGGCTTGAGCTCTGTGTGTCTCTGAAGAGCCACCCAGCCCAGCCAGACAATCCCTGCTGGGGACCAGTGTGAGCCCAGGGAGGGGGTTCAGCACAGCTGTGCTGCTCCTCAGCAGAGCCGTATCCTCTGGCATATCCCAGGATCCTGGAGCTGGTGTCTGGGTGCCTCCCAGCCTGACTTCCAAGCCAAGCAGACACCCGCGTGCAGTTCACCACTGCAGCCATGGCCATGGATTTGCAAACCAAGTCACTGCAAGAAAGAAGAGTTAATTCAAGTCTT
Organism: Falcunculus frontatus; assembly: GCA_013398115.1. NCBI lineage: Eukaryota > Metazoa > Chordata > Aves > Passeriformes > Falcunculus > Falcunculus frontatus. The sequence continues at coordinate 1,453,011 of VZRV01004040.1, read as the reverse complement.
AAAAGCCCAGCTCGGAAAGCTGCAGCTCCAGTGGCAACGAGTGCAGGGAAGCTTCCCCTTCCTCAGCCCACAGGGGGATGGCGGGATTTGGGCAGTGTCTGAGGAAGGAGGCACAGGGCTCCCCAAAGCCTGGGTGCACAGGTTGGGCTCTGGGCTGGGTTGTGACCCCTGGGCCAAGGTTCAGCTGGCTTTGTGCAGCCCCTTCCCTCCCTGGGCACCTCTGGCACCCCAGCCCAGAGCCTGCCCAGGGCCATGCCAGCAGCACCAGCTGCCTGCTCACACTGCCCACACTGAGAGGATGCTGTGGGTGCCCTGTGTCCTCAAAGAGGTGGCCCCAGGACTCGTCACCTGCAGCCTGACCTGGCTACCATGGGCTGAGGCAGCAGCGACCCGCTCTGCCCTGCTCTGGGTACTTTAAATAGGTCAGCAGCAGGTGACTGGATGAAATTACCCTTCATTTTATTGTAAGGGAGCTGCAGACGAGGCCCTTCCCCGTGGCTAACAGCAGGGATTGCCAGTGACAATGTAATGATTTTAATCCAGCAGTTTTCATTAACTCCTCACTCACCGTGGGCCTGTGCTGGTTCAACTTTGCCATGAGGCAGCACCAGCTGGGTTGGGAGGGTGATGCCACTGCTCTGAATGTGCACAGGGACGTGTCCCAGACACCACTGTGGGCCACAGTGGTACAAACCCGTCACTGGGGACTTGGTGTAAAGCCCAAAGCCCCTCTTTGTGCTCCCCTGGGTCACTACAGAGCCCAGCAGCTGGTGGGGAGCTCTGTGACAGCAAAGTGCCAGTTTAGCCTAGGGATCAAAATCTCTCAATTTCTGGAGGTAAACACAGCTCTTCGTGTGTCACTGGGTGCAAGCAGGCTTTTATTTGTCAGCGAGTAAAGGGCATGACTTGAGCATCAGGGAATGGACACGGGACACAACAGGATAGCAGGGGAAGCGTGGGTGGGGATTGAGTGGTGGAGAAAATGATGTCACATTGTGGGTGAACATGAGGGCAGGGCTGTCCCACTGGGGAAAAAAGCAGGCTGAGGGCTCAGAACGAGCCCAGAGCTGGAGCTGGCTTATGGTGTCAGGTGCTCAGTTAGCTGCACGGGGCAGAAGGACTGTGAGTCACCACAGTGTGACTGAAAGAGCCTGACTTGTCTTTATCCCTTGACTTCTGATGTTAAATCCATCTGCTCTTTCCCCCAGTGTCCAGCAGGCCCTTTGGAGAAGCAGGGCTGACACAGGCAGGTGCTTTTTCATCTCTGCTGTTGAGAACAAGCAAGGCCCACAGTGGCTGTGCAGGGCCAGTGCAGGGCAGCCCAGTTTGGACTGGAAGCAGGGCCAGAGGAGTGATGGTGTTTGAGGTGGTCCCAGTGCCAGAACAGACTGTGAGAGCAGCTGTGCTGGGGTGTTCCACCTGGGCTGTCTCTGGAACCGGGACGCTCCAGATCCCAGTAGTTAAGCAGAGAGGAAAGAGGATGAAACAAGGGCAATTCAGCCAGTGGAGCAGCTCCTGCCACTGACAACGGGAGGCATCCTCTCCTCTTGTTCCTCTTCCCACCTTTCCCACTCTTCCTTGATCCCAGTCCCTGTCCCCCCAGTATCTCCTGTGCTTGTCCACTTTTCTGCAAGGGGTTTCAGTTCCCAGACCTGCTCCAGGAGATCCCAGCACCTCCGAGGTGTGTGCTGAGCACCTCTGGAGCAGTGGAAGGTAAGACAAGACCTCCCCCTTGTGCTGAGTTGTCACAGAAGATTTACAGCTGCAGCTCTGGACAAATGCTGCAGGTATGAGATTATTAAAGGAATGGGTTTTTAAGCCCAGGGAAGAAAATTCCTTTTGCTTCAAAAGGTAGGATGAACTTATTCATGTCCTGGAACAGCATGGGGGAGACACTGCCCCTCCATGAGCTGTGCTTAGGCTTCTTCATTTATTTTTTCCCAGGATGTCCTTCAGAATGGAACGATGTCCTGAGGTCAGGAAGTGATTTAGTCCAACCTACTACTCAAACCAGGGTCAGCTCTGAGGTCACACCAGGCTACCTACAGCTCTTCCCTGTAAGGTTTTGGAAACCCACAAAGTCTTCTGGTTTTCTGACTGCATGGTGAGATTCTTGGACTTGTCCTGTAGGGCAGAAGCTGGACTCAATGATCTTTGTGGATCCTTCCAACTCAGGGCATTCTGTGACTCTCTGAACTGGTTTTGTATCACTTTGGCTCTTCGGAAGGTTCCTTAAGGAAGAAGGATTTCTGAACGAGAGAACCAATGACTGCTGTGTCCCATTGGTCTGGCCTTCAGGGACATGACTTAAAATCCTATTGTCCTGTCCGGGTGATGGCCTGAATGTGCTAATGAAGCACTGCAAGCAGTGGCCTCTCCTGGCTCCCAACCCAGGAAGAAGGGGAACACCATTGTTCCATGTCCATCCTGCTGGACACGGGTGAAACCAAGGCACAAGGAGAGGAGGACTCCCTGCTCCCACTGTGGCATGGATGGGGCTCCACAGCCCAATGACAAGGACTTGCTTCCACATGAGGCTTTCCACGGGGCAGGGCCAGGGCAGGAGCAGGCTCTGTGCCCAGAGATCCCCGTGCTGCCTGATGCAGGTGGCACAAACACTTATCAAAGATGGGGAAAACCTCTGAGCAGCAGTTCCACTGCAGGCTGGTCAAGCAGTGTGACTGAGACCCTGGGATACTTCCCACAGCTCCTGAAATATCTTGGGTAAGGAACAGCCAGCCTTGGCTCTGTTCGAGCTGTTCCCTAAGCTTCAGAGTAACCTTCACTATTAATAAATGTCCAAGGTCAGGCTGGAGAGGGCTTGGAGCAACCTGGTCTAGTGGAAGGGGGTCGGAACAAGATGAGCTTTAAGATTCCTGCCAACCCAAACCATTCTGGAATTCTATGATCAATGAAATTATCCTGATTTATGGTAAATACGGCGCTTTCTACATTTTTCTTTTATCATTTCTCTTGCATTTGCTCTCCTTATTTATGGTAAACGTGGTCCTTTCAATTCCTATTTTTAATAATTTCTCTTGAGTTTGCTCTGCCTGTGGCACATGGGGAAGAAACAAGCCATGAACTCAGGGTGGCGTGAAGGTCAATTGAAGATCAATTCCTGAGGTCCCAGAGCAGTGCTGGGCTCCTCTGCAGCCTATCACAAGGTGCCACTGACCACACTGGGCTGCCCTGGCACTCACAGCCTCACCAGGGTTATCCTCTCTCTCCTAAGCCAGTAAAGGTGTTGATACCGTGTCCAAACCCTCAGGAACAGCATACGGAGTGTTTGTGAGACTCCCACTGAATCCTTGTGCTTCACCTCTCTAACAGGGAACGTGTAACTCCAGCCTGTCCACACCAAGCTATTTATTGTCTGCACATGTTATAAATATCAGAAATACAGAAATGCAGGAAAGTGCTGCAGAGAAAAGAGGAGCCCAGTCATGGGTTAATCCTCAGCCATGGAGGACAGACCTTCCCAGGTGTCTTCAGACCTCAGAGCTGGGGCTTCCACAGAGTCTGGCTGGGGGTCATTGAACCACAGGCTGGCTTGGGAGGTAATTTAAATATCATCAAATCATAAAGTCAGAGTGGCTTGGGTTGGGAGGGACCTTAAAGCTTGTCTCATTCCAACCTCCGTCCAGGGCAGGGACACCTTCCACTAGCCCAGGTTGCTCCAAGCCCCATCCAACCCGGCCTTGGACACTTCCAGGGTTTGGAAATAATATCCCAGAAACTACCAGATGAAGGAAGTTGAACAACAGGTTTGAATGGAAGCAGTGCGGTTCTGAACAAAACCAGTACAGGGGAAGGGGTGGTGAAGGAATAGGACCCTTTAATTTTAAAACTGCTGATACATTTGTGACCCTCCATCATCTAGAAATAGTTGTATCTGGATCATGTATCTGGGCAACCTGATCACTGCATCCCTGCCCATGCAGTGTGGTTGAAGCAGGGGCTCTTTCCAGCCCAGAGCAGCCTGTGGTTTTGTGATTCCATGACAGTGCAGTGGGGTTGGATCTGGACTCCGTTTCCAGGCACATGCAGGCTATGTTGATATCTTGGGGCAGGGCGGGAATAGGGGAGCTTGTGGCTCTTGATTTGGGAACTCACAGGCATTTCCAAAGACAGGGCAGGCTTAAAAATAACTTGGTCCAAGCCACGTGTGAGCCACCAGCAGAACCTGGCTGACACCTTCCCGTGGCATCCACGAGCAGCCTCGTGTGCCAGGTGACACAGGACTGGGGCTCATGACTGTGCTGTCCAGAGCACAAAGTCTCCCTAATAACATTCAGGGAGGATTGGGACTTTTGGGCCCACTGGGATTTTTGAGAATGGTTGTCCAGTAACATGAGACAGAGGAATGGTGCTGGGTTAAAGCTTTGAGACTTGGGAAATACACCCTCAAATCAGACATTCCATCAGTTCAAGTACATCTGGCCTGGGGAAATGCTCCAATTCGCAAATTTATAGGATCATTTGTTGGAGGGGACCTCAGGAGGTCTCTGCTCCAACCTCCAGCTCAAAGCAGAGACAGGTATGAGATCAGATGGGGCTTCTCAGGGCTTTTTCCAGTTCTGCCTCAAAAATCTCCAAGGACAGAGACTCCACTGATGCCTTGGGTTGGACATGACATGGGTTCAGGCCTCGCCTATAGCTTTACTGAGGATCCGCATACAACCGAGGCAGAGGGACTGTGGGAGTTCAGCATTCCACACAAGTGTTGGTTCTTATCTTCACCTCTGGGAAGTTTTACCTCAAGTCCAAATAGATGAGAGACGCCTGCAGATGCTGTTTCAAGATGTTTATTTCTTCTTATCTCTAACTTGCTCTCAGCTCTGGCTGCACGTCTGATGCCAGCCCAAACCAAGCAGGGACTGCCCAGTCTTGGGTCGTCCCTGTCCTTTTGTACCCTTTCCAAGATCCAACCATTCTTCACAACGTATTTATTATTTACTCTTTTATACCAATTAATTTGTACCTATTCTAGACACGTAATTTCTACCTCTTTTTCATTCTACCAATCATNGGCGTGCCTTGGACTCCAACAAGGGACAACATCAGTCCCTATGAAATATTGTATGGCAGGCCATATCAAATTCCACATGTTCCAGGAGAAATTCACTTGAGGGGGAAACTTGATTTACAGAGATATCTAATGGCTTTAGGTTCCACTTTGCAGAAGCTCCAGAATTACATTGTGTTATCCAGACCCATAGGACTGGACACCCCTGCACGTCCCTTCCAGCCTGGGGACTGGGTCTATGTCAAGTGGTGGGACAGTGATCCTCTACAGGCCAAGTGGAGAGGACCATTCCAGATTTGTTGACCACCCTCACTTTGACTGCAGTCAAGGTCACTGGCAAAGGATCCTGGACTCACTACTCCAGAGTTAAGAAGGACTCTGCTCTTGAAACTACTGAGAAAACAGAGACTGATACAAATGAAGATGATGTCGTTTAAATGATTTTTTTCCTTTGCTCATTATCTACACAGCTGGTAACCCTGACTCAGGTCTGGAACCAAAATTTGCATATGATTCTAGTCCAACGTGTATCCAAACACATTCATTTAGGTACAGAACTAACAATTGACATGTAAGCCAAAGTGGAAAGATCAGCAAAATTTGTTTACAATTTGTTTACTAACTCAGATCTTACATCAGATAACATTCGAAGATAACACACTGAGTTCTTGTTAGATCTTCCACAGCCTGATTTCGTGGTTACCAAACTGACCCTAGATTAAAGAATTGTTCATAGTAATTGTAATTATAATTCTTGTTTATATACACTATTGTTAGATGTATACTGCTGTTAGACATTATTAGTAGATACTTAGAATATTTAGAATAGAGTCTGAACAAGGTAGAGGCCTTGTCAAGCCTCTAAAGGCGGGGAATGATGCCTTAGGTTTTAACTTTTATTTTTTTAAAACCCTGTACTGCCTAGTGTGTAACTCTGACGTTTCTTGTAGCCTGTTAACTACTGTTCTCTCATGATGGTTAGACATAACAAAGCCTCTCCAGGTTTGCTCTTCAAGGACACCCAGACCATCCTAGGCCCAAAAAGTACAAACCAAAGGGGGACAAGCTTGGGGAAATTGCATCATTGACTGAAGATTTAATTAGAGAATTAACCCTGATGTGCAAATGAACCAAACCTATAAAAGTGTGAAGAACTCGTGACTTGTCATCCATCTTGGGGTCCATTTTTGGCATTAGCCTCTGGATTCCTCATGGTGTACCTTTGAAGGCCCTTCAAATAAATATCACCTTTATTCCCTTATTCCTGTTAATCTCTGTTTCCAGGTAGCCACTCAAGGCATCACCACAACCTCCCTGGACAACCTCTTCTGACATTTGATTCTACACGTAAACCCAGCTGCACATTATTCCTTTATTTGTGGAGCTCCTAAACGCATGACAGCATATTTAATAAAAATATAGCCCTAAAAATATAAAATACATATTAAAAAAAATATATGGGGCTATATGAAAATATAGCCCTAAAAATGTGCTTATTATTTTATAGAATCATAAAATTATTAAGGTTTGAAAAGACCTCCAAGATCATCAAGTCTAACATTTGACTGCAACTATAAATCCTGGTTTCTGCCCTGTGCTGCTTCCAGTCCCTTTTTCCGTCCTAACAGACAAAATTCTGCAGGTGAGGAGCACAACAGGTAAGGATGGGATGGGGAAAAGAATTGGGAAGATGTTCAGATGGCCTTCAAGGCTGGGTGTTGGTACTGACAGACACTGCCCAAAAAAAAGTGTCTTGGTAGATTTGATTTATTGGTAAACGATGAGTAACTTAATACATTTTAATACTTTACTTTCCCAGAACCATTCATACAAAGCTGTTTCAACAAAGGAGAAGGAAGAAAAAAATCTTCTACAAAATACCCCAAAAGCTCACAATAAATTGCTATTTTCCTTTGGAGGAAAGAAAAATGATTTAGTCCTACTGTTCGGATGGCAGTAAGGACCAGTAGTCTCAGGAGACAAGGATGAAGCCCATAATGAAGAACACTCATATGTGTTTCATTCTGAGAGAATATTTAAAAATAGGTGATCTGGAAAGAAAAGCAAAGACTAAACAACTATGAGCAGTTCTTTATGTGGGTGTGAGGAACGATGCTGGCGAACAGAAAAGGTGAATCCTTAAATACGGAGAAGTCTAAAGTACAAGGAAACACAAGTGTGAGAATACACACACAGTCACTTCTGAGCGGGGCTTGGAGAAGCCAAAGTATAGAACCTTTCTGTTCACTGAGTGGTAAAATTATTGGAGGAGGAAGAAGGAAGATGGCCAGCAAATTGAACTGCGGGTGTCAGTCCCTGCCTTGTTCCTGTGCTCCAGCTTTCCTGTGTGTCCCTGGACAGAGGGAGGAGATGCTGATAGTGCAGGAGGGAGGAAAGGGCAGCAGGGAAGCAGCCCCAGTGCAGCCAGCCCCGTCCCAGGGCTGTGGGTCCTGCTGGGAGGGACCACAACACTTCCACTGCCCCTCATCCTACTCGGTCCCTCCTCAGTCCCTCTGGCACTGAGACACTGGGAACGTGCCAAGAGACTGATGGTATGTGCTGATTTGCAGATGAATTTGCATGAATTTGCATACATCTCCCTCTCAGTTTGCATTCATTCCCTGCGATGCCTTTGAGAACAAGTAAAACATTGTCTGCTCTGAATGAGTCAAATATTCTACTTTAGTTTTCTTTTTTGCTGATACACAAATGTGAAAAATTCAGCTACCGGTTAATTTATTTTCTTCCTTTTCTATTGCTTTTCCCACCTCCCTTCCACCCTCAGCTACCATAGTGATCTATTCTTCTTTTTCTACATTATATGAAAATTGGTATCATGAATTATTCCCTCAGTCGTGCACAAAGCAGGCAATATCCCAAACTGTGGCATTGACTGTCCAATTTGCACAACACTGATGGTTCACAGGCTGATCTTAATATGCTCCACTTCTCATTTCTTTTCCTGGAGGAACAGGTCTCCATACTGACATCTGCTTGGTGAGAAGTTTTAGGTAAATAGAATTCCACACAATTAAATGTTGAGGAACAATTATCCTGACAGCTCTTTGCTGTGCAGATGAGGGAGTTGTATGGAAGATCATGGACTGGGAATGCTCATTCTGCAGGGAGCACTGTGGCTCTGGGGAACAGCAGGTATTTTGGGAAACATGGTCACTGTGGGACCTGATGGAGTGAGAGCTAATGCTTGGCATTTTTTTCCTAATATCTCACCTGGAGCCTTGTTGTCTCTTTGGTGTCCTTCTCTAAGTGCCCTCCAAGTGTTTGTGGGCTGTGATCTCCAGCCCCTCAGCATCGTCTTTGTGTGACAGCACAAACCAACCCCTTCCCCCTGTCCTGGGGCCACGTGTCAGCCCTGACACCTCAGCCATCCCCTGGCACCTCAGCCATCCCCTGGCACCTCAGCCATCCCCTGGCACCTCAGCCACCCCGCGCCACATCTCCTGTGTGCTTTTGTCACACCCTCTTGTTCTGGCTGGAGAAGGGGGTTTGGGGGATGGACAAGAACAGGGGATCCCAGTGCCGAGTAGAGGGAACTGATGACTCCTCCCTTCTGGTCCCAGTCCTCGTGAAGCCCAGTTTGTGGTTTCCCTGATTTGCCATGAGAGTGCACTGTTGACTCATGTTCCATCTGTTCTGCTGGTCCTTCCCAGGCTGATCCACTGCTTCCCAGGCTGCACTGGTGACCGGGGTTATCCTGCCCTAGCCAGGAGCAGTTTGGGACGTTCCCGTTGGCCCAGATCTGAAGTTTGTTGAGTTTCTTCTGGACTAAAGCTTTGCCATTTCTGTGCCAGCTGCTTCCTTATCCCTGGTGTTGCCTACAAACATGGTGAGGCTGCACCTGAATTGTCACCCAGAAAGCACATGGAGATATTGGACTACCCCAGGCCACCACTTGGCCCTGGGATACTCACATTGTCACCTGAAGTCAATCAAACTCCCGTCTGGCTGTACTCACTGCCCTTCCTTAGGGATGGTCCATTGCCACAGTCTTTAACCCAAGATTTTTCACTGTATTAACTCAGTGGTGTCCAGGCTGTGTCAGGGGAGGTTTAGGTTGGATCTCAGGGAAAGGTTCTTCCCCCAGAGGGTGCTGGGCACTGCCCAGGCTCCCCAGGGAATGGGCACGGCCCTGAGGCTGCCAGAGCTCCAGGAGCGTTTGGACACCGCTCCCAGGGATGCCCAGGGTGGGGTTGGTGGGGTGTCTGGGCAGGGCCAGGAGGGGGACTGGATGGGCCTTGTGGGTCCCTTCCAGCTCAGGACATTCCATGATTATATATTCCGTGATTCCATGTCCTTCCTGAAATTAGTCTTCTGTTCTACTACCTTCAAGTCACCTCCAGCATCTCTGATTCCACTGCTTCCCTTCCACTTTAGCTGAGTTCCCACCTGTTGGATGCACCTCCTGGCTCGAGCCTGACACTTCCCATTCTGGGACCACTGGAATGTGGTCTGTGGCTCTGGCCTCCCTGCCCCTGCCTGTGCTTTGGGATTGTTTGTCCTGGCAGGAGATGGGTTTGCCAATCACACCCATGCCCTTCCCTCCCGGATGTCCCCAGGCATGGTCAGTTTTGGGGGGATGTTTGTTGCTCAGCCATGGGCTGGCTGGGGTTTGGGAAGCTGGAATGCATTCCCATGTGGATCTGTTCTCTCTGGTGAGGCATTATCCCAGTGGTTTGCCATCTCAGTGTGGGGCAGGATGTCCTTACACTGATTTATGTGCAGCAGGGAAAAGGCAGGAGCCTTTCCAAGGTACCTGTACATGGCTTGTTTGTGACAACCAGTGAGAGGGAAAATCTCCTTCAGTGACCAGGAGAGGACTGTTGAGAGTCAGTGGGACAGAGATGGGGATGTTCTCTTATTTCCCTCCTTGTGTAACATTGTTGCTGTGTCAAGAGATGGTCTTTGCCCGTTTTTTTAAGTCACGGCTGAAATACATCATTATTTGTAGCTGTGCTCACTATTAACTGTAAACCACAAATCTGATCAAGTACCTGAGTTGTGTAATCAGACTGCTGAGGAAAACACGAGGATTGCTCCAAACTTGGCATATAAATAAATGCCAGCAGAAAGAGGTGAGGCCCTCTGAGCCAGGACTTCCTTCTGAGCCAGGGGACTTGGCACAGGGAGTTCTGTGCAGGTGGTCACCTGGGGAGCTCAGGCTCTTGGAGAAGCTGAGTTATTCCATTGCCACAGAGGGAGGATGGACTGGGGATTATCCTGAAGGATCAGTTAACTACTGATCCTATCGTTAACTACTCAAGTTTTAGCTACAAACAATATTTAACAGATGTTTAGAGTTAGTTTGTCAAGCTATAGCTTTCAATTAGCAATTTGCTCTGCTGTTTTTAAAACTGTAGGAGGGCAAACTGTGAATATGATCGCCATCCAAGCAAAAAAGCTCTACTTAGTCCTCAAAATCCATTCCTCCTGCTACTCTGGAACCAGACTTTTTTGGATTTGGCAATTTTTTCCTATTTCACCTGCAGGTTTGCTCAGGTTTTCAGTAGTTTGCTGTCTTTCCTTGTGCATCTCGCAGCAGGCATTGCAAGCAAGAAGGGTTAAACAAGCCTGGGAGTGTGCAGGGGATGTGCTTGACTTTCATTACTGGTTATGGCACATAAGACAGAGAGCCCAGCATGTTCTCTTTAAAGGAAAATTGTGTTCCTCTGCCTGCTTTAAGTGTGTCAGCAAAGCGGTTGTGAAGGATGCAATTTACTGAGTCTTTCAAAAGCCTTTGTCAAAGTTCCTCCCGAAAGTCACAGAGAACCAAAAGCATCTCATGAAACTCCGGCATACAGCAAAGTCCAGCCAGGCAGGGGCTGAACAGGGACTCTCCTGATGTGGTCTGGGGGCTCACAGGGGAGCCAAGAAAATGAGAGGCTGCTCTTCAAATTAAATGTTTCCTTCTGGGGTTGTTCAGCCTGGAGAAAAGGAGGCTCAGGGGGGACCTTGTGGCTCTGCACACCTCCCTGACAGGAGGGGGCAGCCGGGGGGGGAGGGGTCAGGCTCTGCTCTCATGGAATATGAGGAAATGGCCTCAAGCTGTGCCAGGGGAGGGTTAGGTTGGATATTAGGGAAAAATCCTTCACTGAAAGGGTGCTCAGGCATTGGCACAGGCTGCCCAGGGCAGTGGTGGAGTGGAGTCACCATCCCTGGAAGTGTTCAAAAAACCAGTAGACCAGCACTGTGTGCTGTGGTTTGGTGGCCACGGGGGTTAACTTGTGTGAAGGTTGGACTTGATGATCTTGGAGGTCTTTTCCAACCTTAATAATTCCCTGGTTCTGTGAGATCCACCACCCTCCATGGTGTTCATCCTGCCTTGGCTCACAGAATTGTGTGGGTTGTCTCCAGGTAAGCACAGGCTGTGAGTGACAGCAAAAGAGAAGAATGTTGCTTGTACAAAGCCCTAGGCCCAGGTGACTTGGCAGCAGAACCCTGTCCCCAGCAGCTCTGACAGCCAAACACCTCAGTCCGTGCCATTTCTCATCCTGTTATCCCAACAAATACACCAGATCCACCAGAGGCCCCAAACAAGGAAACACAGGCAACAGAAATCAATCTCACTTAAGACTTACTGAGGGTGAAGGAAGAAAAAGTCTAAAGTGAAAGATCACACTGCAATAAATGTTGACTTCTGGGTCAAAACTACTGCCCAAAACCCTCTTATCCCTGACAATCACGAGCATCCAGGGAGGGATGGTAAGGACACAGCAGCTGACACCCTTTGTATGCTGCATTTGGAAAGGGTAATCTGCTGTGTCCTTACCATCCCTCCCTGGATGCTCTGGAGTGGTGTGGAAAATGGACTTTGGATAACAATTTATTGCAGTGTGCCCCACCCATGCACCACATCCTGGTGTTTGTACATGTGCATGTGAGGATGCAGCGGGGCAGGATCAGCCTCCCTGGAAAGTTAAATTAAATCAAATCAAATCCTTTTCTGCTTCTTGACACTTTCTCACGGAGTTTTGGTACGCTCACCACAGACTCTTGCCTTGTGGGACAGAGCCTTTCTCCTGCATTCCTGCAAAAGCTCCTCGGGGCTGCTTTGCATGGCTGAATGGAGAGATTTCCTGCATAAAGGGCTCTGTCCCTCTTCCCTGAACCACGGGATCCCTGTCCCAGCTTGCATGTGAATCTCAGGGAGGATGTATTTCTGCAGCTGTTTTCTGTGCAAAGTGAGGGGTGAGCAGCCTCAGAGCCTCCCAGGGGGTTGGGAAAAGGCCAGGCTGTCTGGTCTGCAGGTCCCTGGCAGCACAGGGGAAGGACTCAGTCCCTGGGGAAAAAATTAAAAAAAAAAAATCAGGAAAAAATCCCAATTCCAAACTCCTATTTGCCTTTCTCTGCAGACAACAAGTGTCTTATGGCAGAGATGTGAGACAAGAACTTGGGGAGCAGGGAGAGAGAGACAGAGGGCTTGGGAAGGGGGAAACACTGCCAAAAATCTGTGTCTGCAGGCAGCAGGAAGGGACACGTTGAGACCTGAGGATGACACATCATTTTCTGTGATAAGCTGGCAGATTGTGAGGGGGCCAGATGCTGTAAGTCACAGAGCTGGAGGTGTTTAATTGCACTTCCCAAAGTTCCAGCAGTGCTCAGTTCTCTGGGGAGCTGCGTCTGCTCACCCCAGGTCAGCAGGGCTCTGTGTGCGCCCTCCCCTCAGTGTCCATCACTGGAGGAAACACGCCTTGGGATTCCCTGATGACTACCTGGGGCCATGGGGATCTGTTTAATCCTCCCTCTGCACCCTTGAGCACATGAGTTTGGGCATCTGAACTCTTCTTCCTGCAAGATCCTGCATGCTCTGCTTTGTTTCCCTCGTACAGAAAGGGCAGGGGAGCTGATGGTGGTAGGAGAAGTCACCAACAGTAGTGCTGTGATTAAATTAGAGTCAAATCCAGCTTTGATTCCTGGTCTCCTGTGCCCTCCTTCCTCCCCTCAGGGCCAGAGGGAACCAACGAGTGAGTGGAGTTCAGCTACAGGGACAGACTATGGCATTCCACCCAAATATCCTGTCCAGAGGCTCCAACTGCGCTTTGTCTCCTCCAGAGAGCAAACTTCTGTGTCCCACGGATGGTCCCAGGCACAGAGCAATGTCCAGCCAGCAGCCAAGGCCTCCTCCCTGCAGGGCATCACTAAGAGACATTCCTGGGTGAACCCAGTGGCGCTGTGGCAAGAGGCAGCCCAGGAGGACCTGACGTGGAGAACACCTTCACCAGAGCAGCGCTGATGGAAGGTCCTCACAGAATTCATGGAATGACAGGCTGGTTGGATGGGAAGGGACCTTAAAGTTCATCCCATCCCACCCCCTGCCATGGGCAGGGACACCTTTCACTGTCCCAGGCTGCTCCAAGCCCCATCCAGCCTGGCCTTGGACATTTCCAGGGATCCAGGGGCAGCCACAGCTTCTCTGGGCACCCTGTGCCAGGGCCTCCCCCCCCTCACAGGGAACAATTCCTTCCCAATATCCCATCCATCCCTGCCCTCTGGCCGTGGGAAGCCATTCCCTGTGTCCTGTCCCTCCATCCCTTGTCCCCAGTCTCTCTCCAGCTCTCCTGGAGCCCCTTTAGGCCCTGGAAAGGGCTCTGAGCTCTCCCTGGAGCCTTCTCTTCTCCAGGCTGAACGCCCCCAGCTCTCAGCTTTTCCTCATAGGAGAGGTGTTCCAGCTCTCACCTCATGTCCGCTTCCTTCTCTGGACTTCTGACTTATGGAATAACTCCAGAAGCCAGAACAAGGAGCATGGTGCTCTCTGAAGGAGGAAGAAGCTGCTGTGGGAAGCCCCAGGCACATCTCTCAATGCTGGTAATCAACAGAGCTGAGCCCCAGTTATCCCAGTTATGTCACTAAAGCCTCCCACAGTGGTGCAGAGTGCTGAGGAGGCTGAAGGAGAGAATCAGAGGATGTCAGCAGTGTCAGTCTGGCTGCACCCTGGGAATGTCACCTTCAATGTTCCCTATCATGGCACAGGGTGCCCAGAGAAGCTGTGGCTGCCCCTGGATCCCTGGAAGTGTCCAAGGCCAGATTGGGTGGGGCTTGGAGCAGCCTGGGACAGTGGAAGGTGTCCCTGCCCATGGCAGGGGGTTGGAATTTGGTTTGGAGATTGACTTTGAGGTCCTTTCCAACTCAAACCACTCCGGGATTCTCTGATTTTATGATTCCCTGTTTCAGGCCCAAATACCCATTCTCTCCTTGCTGGATGATGTTTTTGATGGCTGACCACAGTTGGTCACCAGCTGCTCACTCAGTTTAGTGGGAGCCAACACTGGCTTTTGTATCTGTGCTGAGCTTCACCCTTGCTGTGGGAAAGCACTGACCTGTCACAAAGGTGATGCTTTCACCTGGGCTTGAGGCATCTGGGAACTGCATTTTCAGGACAGGTCAGAGCACTCTGATAAAGGCCACCTCAGCCTTTCCCACTGACTCAGATGCTCCTTATTGTGAAACAGTTCCCTCTTTCCCAACACTGCAGTCCCAGCCAAGAGGATCATGCAAGAGCCAGGGAAAACACCGAGGAAAAAACAGGGTGTAAAAGAGTTTGTCTAAACAAGTTCCCATCACAAATCCTCATCCTTACTTCAGCAACAGTGAAAAATAAAAGATACAATTTCCTCCAGAGGTGAGGTGATGGTGACACATCCTGCTGCTCACCACCACGGCGAGATCAAGGGAGAACAAATCCCTTGAGGATGGGGGGAGAATGGTCAACAGATCAAAATTCAGCTGTTACCAAAGATGAGGAGGATCAGAACAATGACCTGCAATTGGGAACAGGTGAATATCTCACCCAGCCATCGGTGCTGCCAGCCAGGGCTCAGCACCAGGGATGGGGGAGACAAATAATTCCTGTTTACAGCAATAAAGAGCTCGGTGCTGAGGAAGGAACTGCATCCATTCACACCTGGGCTTACCTGAATGCCCCACTAGGGCCAGCTGATTGCTCAGGTACAGGCAATTTGTTTCCCAGGCAGCCCAGAAAAACTGCTCAGAAACATTTTGATGTGCTCTCAGTTTCTTTTGGGGTAAATCAGAGAGGGCTTTGGGTCAGCTGGGAATCTGTGGAAATTTTAACAGCACCACTATTGGCAGCAATGGGGCTGGACCCTCCACTGTCTGTGAGTGCTGCTGCTCCTCCTGACCCCTTCTGGTCATTGTCCAGCTGCATTGTGTTTGCACAGAACTCTGAGATCCCATTCCTCCTGTACAGGCCCTTTTAAACCTCTATTTAACCCTGAATATTCCCCCAGACTCCACTGTGCTTCCTGCACTGAGTCCCTCCCACCCCTCCCTGCCTTGCACAAATTCTAATATTCATCCCAGAGCTCAGAAGTGCCTTATGGCTTAATAAAATCTGTCTCAGTCAAGGGAAAAGATTTAGACAGGAATCAGCTCACTCAGCAGAGGAAACTGTTCTCCTAACAAACTCATCAAGCCATTTCCCATAGGAAACCAGTTCCAAAGGCATGTTGGCAAGCAGCAGCCTAAGACAAAAGGAGATCAATTTGCTGGATAAATTGCATGCTGCAGACAGGAGGGTGACATAATTGTGGGTTTTCTTCTTGTGACAGGTGAATTTCAGACCCAGGACACCTTAGATCATACCAAATCACTTGTTAAGGAAATAAAGTTTTATGCCGGTTTACCAAACCCTAAACAATGTGGAAAAGGGGAGGGTTTGCTGTTGGATGCCTCAGAGCTGCAAGGAGTTAATTTATTTATAAGCACCCCCTCTGCAAGGGACTCAGTGAGGATGTGGAGGGTACCTCACAAATAATTCACCGTGCACACGGAGCCTGGAGCTGCCCAGCACATCTGAGGGCTGCCGAGGTCTGGAGGATGAGGGGTGGGAAGCGATGGTCTCGTGGGGAACGTGAGGGAGCTGTGACAGCTGAGAAGCAGAGGTTTTACCATCACTGGGTTTCAGCCCATGTCCTTTGGTCGCTTGTAAAGTGGTAATCAATAGTAAAGTTTATTGGAGCTTTCTGTGAGTGCAGAGGCTGCTGAGCCGTCAGAGCAGCCCGGGGTCCTTCTCATGGCACAGTCGTGGCTCTGCTTGGCTGGTGCAGAGGCTGGTACTTCCCATTCCTGATTGTCTGTTCACTGGGGAAGCTCAGGGAAATACTGCACTTGGCACCAATTATTTCTTTGGTTTTACCTTTACAAGGAGGAAAACAAACAGATTTGTTGCCCAGAGAAGCTGTGGCTGCCCCTGGATCCCTGGAAGTGTCCAAGGCCAGGTTGGATGGGGCTTGGAGCAGCCTGGGGCAGTGGAAGGTGTCCCTGCCTATGGCAGGGGGGGGGATGAGATGGGCTTTAAGGTTCCTTCCCACCCAAACCATTCCGTGTTTCTATGAATATGTTATTTCCAGCCTTGCTGTCTCTCACATAATCAAATTGTAAGTTAAAGTCATTGCTAGAGGCACCACAGAAATTCTGTGTAAGTACCTGAAAATCAGGCACTTATCTCAACAAATTTCCCCTGTGGCTTCCTGCTTGTGCTCTACCAGTGAAATCTTCTATCCCTGTGTTTCCCTGACACATTTTCATGCAAAGCCCCTACTGCTCCAGCTCTTCCCCCGGAGACAGACCTGCAGCCTGGGGGAATTTCATCCCCAAAGGCCTGAACAAGGGTTTTTAGTGGGGAGCTGTGCCCTGCAGCCCCGGTCCTCAGTGCTCCTGCTCTGTCCCTGCTGTCAGGGCTGCTGGTACAGGCACCAGCCCCTGCTTCAGTGGCGCTTCAGCCACCAAGTCCCCAACAAAGGCAGGGTCACACGTGGTCACTGTAATTAAGGTCTTTATTTTCCAACACGTTTCCCTGTCAGCCATGCTCCTGAACTTTTGAACTGCCTTGTCACTGGGCTGGGACTCCTGGGGCCGCCTTGTTGCCACGTTTGCATCCCACTGTTGTTCCCACTTATCCCCATCACCTTGGTGCTAATGGATACCCAGACCCCACAGCTGGTGGCTTTGGGCAGTGAGGTGGAAGCTCTGATCCTAGTGTCACACACAGACTCCTGGAGCTGGCTCTGGCAGCGTTGCTGTGCCAGTGATTTCATGTTCCTGGGGTTGGCCTCAGCCAGAGGCACCTCCAGGACACACGTCCAATCTAACCCTGCACCGCATCCCTGGGACTAAAGCCCCCTGCACACGTGATGTTCCCACACAGGATTCTTCCCTGCCCATGACAAGGACTTGGCACTTTGAACTGAACAGGCTGCCCAGGGAAGCTGAGGAATCTCCATCCTTGGAGATAACCAGAAGTCACCTGGAAATGGTCCTAGGCTGCCAGGTGGCCCTGCTTTAGCAGGGGACATTGGACTAAACGACCTTCAGAGATCCACATGACCTCCAGAGACCCAAATGATCTGCAGAGATTCCTCCCTGCCCCAACCAGTCCTTGACTCTGCAGTTTTCTGCTGTTTCAGTGAGTCTTTGCCAGCCCAGCCCTGTGTACAGGTGTGCTGCGTGGGGCTCACCTCAGCAACCCTGAGTGGCACAGTGCCACACGTGACTAATTCAGCTGCAGAACTCAACACCACAGGGTGCCTTTGTGCTGAAAGATGTCTTGGGTTCAAAACAACATTAGGTGGATTAATAAAATAATAAAATAATAAATAGCACCTATTAAAAAGAAAAATGCATGAGCTGCTGATGTTGAGAGGAGGTTTAAAGAATGGTTTTATCCTGTTCTTGCATCCACCCCAAGGCCTCCACTCCTGGTCTTGGTGGGAGTTGTGTGGCCATCTGGAATGTTCCTGCAGGACAGCAGGGTTGGAAGTCAGACTGAAGGGTGTCTACACGTATCATTCATCTGAAAATTAGGCTTCTCAGGGAAGACTAGAAATAAAACATCTCCTTCCAAGTCAAGAGTTCAGCTCCAGCAGAGTGAGCTGAACCCCCAGGTTCTGTTGAGACTTCCCAGCACTCCACTCCTTCTCTGGGGGATTTTCTGGACATTTTGTTCTGTGACCTGGTCTCACACTCTGAGCACTGCTGGAGCAGGATGCTCCCAGTTCATCCCATCTGAGGCTGTGTCCTCTCTGCACCCTCCCTGCAGGTGTTCACACACACAGGGAATATCCAGAGGATTCACACACACTGGGAATATCCAGAGGATTCACACACACTGGGAATATCCCCCTGAGCCTTCTCCAGCTTGAACAGTCCCAGCTCTCCCAGCCTTTCTCCACAAAGAGGTTCCTTCAGCATCTTCATGGCCCTTTTTTGGATGCCCTAGCACGTCCATGTCTCCTTTGGGTTTTCCATGAGCTCTGAGAAGGGGCGTTGCTCACTGGCAATACAACAGGGTCCTCTGTCCTTCCCCTCTCCCAGCAGGGATCCCACCATCCATAGGCTCCATGCCACGGCCAGCACTGGCTCCAAGGGGCCTGGCACCGCCTTCCAGGGTCCCTGTGGTCACTGCAGTGGGGTCCTTCCCTCTCGCTCCATGGGGTGCATCCTGTGAGCAGTGCATTCTTTTGTGCAGTGTAAGCTATGAGTAATGCAGCACACTGCATGCAGTGCATCCTGTGAGTAATGCATCCTGTGAGTGATGCACCCCGCTGCATGCAGTGCATCCTGTGAGTAATGCATCCTGTGAGTGATGCACCCCACTGCACACAGTGAAGCCTGTGAGTAATGCATCCTGTGAGTGATGCAGCCCACTGCACGCAGTGCATCCCGTGAGTAATGCATCCTGTGAGTGATGCAGCCCACTGCATTACTCTGAATAATGTCACCTGCTGTGTGCAATGCAACCTGAGTGATTGCATACACACCTGCTGTGTGCAGTGTATCCTGTGAGTAATGTACCTCACTGCATGCAGTGCATCCTGTAAGTAAATGCACCTCGCTGTGTGCAATGCATTCTGAGTAATGCATCTGGCTCTGTGAAATGCATCCCATGAGTAATACACCTCACTGTGTGCAATGCATCCCATGAGTAATGCATCTCATTGTGTGAATGCATTCTAAGTAATGCAACTCACTGCGTACAGTGCAAGCTATGAGAAATGCACCTCCCTGTGTGCACTGTGTCCTGTGAGTAGCACAGCTCCCTGTGTGGAGTGCATCCTGTGAGTACCACACCTCCCTGTGTGCACTGCGTCCTGGGAGTACCACACCTCCCTGTGTGCACTGCGTCCTGGGAGTACCACACCTCCCTGTGTGCACTGCGTCCTGGGAGTACCACACCTCCCTGTGTGCAGTGCATCCTCTGAGTACCACACCTCCCTGTGTGCACTGTGTCCTGTGAGTAGCACAGCTCCCTGTGTGGAGTGTATCCTGTGAGTAACCACATCTCCCTCTGTGGAGTGTATGCTGTGAGTACCACACTTCCCTGTGTGCAGTGCATCCTGTGAGTACCACACCTCACTGTGTGCATCCTGTGAGTACTATAGCTCCCTGTGTGCAGTGCATCCTGTGAGTACCATAGCTCCCTGTGTGCATCCTGTGAGTACCACAGCTCCCTGTGTGCATCCTGTGAGTACCACAATTCCTGTGTGCATCCTGTGAGTACCTCGCTGTGGGCAGTGTCATGTGAGTACCACAGCTCCCTGTGTGCATCCTGTGAGTACCACACCTCTCTGTGTGCATCCCTTGAGGACCACAATTCCTGTGTGCATCCTGTGAGTACCACACCTCCTGTGGGCAGTGTATCCCGTGAGTACCACACCTCACTGTGGGCACCTCTGCCAGCCTGCGGGGCCCTTCTGATGGAACGGGATCGTTCCCAGCTGCCAGAGGAGGCTCTGCAGCCCGGCCAAGCCCAGCAGCTCCCTCCGCCTCCCCTGCGCACAGGAATCCATCCCGCTGCCTGCCCGGGGATGGGGCGTGAGGAGCAGAGGTCGCTCCGGCAGCTCCCTGCTCTTCCCACCATCCAGCCCATCCTCCAGCCCCGGGATGAGCAGCGGGACTGCACACAGCCGGCGCCAGCAAATCCAAGTTTGGAGCTGGCACCTCCGTGGGATCTCGGCAGACGGAGTCCTGGCTTTGGTGTGACAAGTCCTGCTCCCCCCTTTCATCAGGATGCGCCTAGGTCAGGGCTGTTTCTCCCCGCTCAGGTTTTCAAAGGCTCCACATCAAAGTCAGCCCGTGGGTTCCTCAGTTTCTTTCATATATCCCACAATGGTCTTGTTAAATCACAGAAACCTTTGCAGCTTTTCTCCTTTCTGTCCTTTCTTTCTCTATTATTTTTTTAAATAATCTTTTCATTTGGGGGGATTTGATAAGGGAAAGTGGTTGTTGGGGGAAGGAAATTTCTTCCATAACATTTCTTTAAGGGTCTTGCTTATCAAAGCAGTAGAAAAGAAACACCAAGGAAAATGCAAGCAGATGGATGAAATGCTTTCTTTATATATATATATATATATATATATATATACACATATTA
>VZRV01004040.1:1257277-1432543 GCA_013398115.1 Falcunculus frontatus | reverse complement strand
ATATATATATATATACACATATTATTTTTTTCATGAAGCTTTGGAGATGTGCCTTTGATTTTCTCATTCTTCTCCTATTTGCCCCCAGTCTGAATCTACAAATTTGCAGCTGGGAAACTGGCCAGAATCACCCCAGTGACCCACAGAATATCTCTTTCATTTTTCTTGCCTCACACTCCCATGTTACATGATCAGAGAAAACTATTAAACCCCAAATTCCCCTATTTGTGCTGGGTCCCTTGAGCCCACAGGAACCTGATGCAGCTCCAAGAAGGCCAAATAATCCAAGGGCTCCCACTTCTGGTGTGAAAGGTGTGAGTAATTTGGGTCAAATGGGGCATGTTGGGTTCTGTTAAGTTACCTGGGTGTCTGTCAATAAATCCTGTCAGCTCCCACTCACCCATGACAGCCCTACCCAACTTCTCCAGGGTACCACCTGCTTCCAGGCAGATCTCTTTGGAACTTGCCATCCTTTTCTTACCTCCTCAGAATTTTTCTCCCTCCTGACATTAAAGTGGAGGTCTTCCTTAGGCTGTAACCACCTCTGCACCTTCCTCCACCTCAAGTTTCCAGTCTAAACTTAGTCTGTGAATCCATCTCTATCTTTCCTTGCACCACTGCCATCCAATCTGATCTCCAGGTAGTCCGAGTGCCTCAAAGCATTTACAGAGAGTGATCTGATCTCCTTCAGATCTTTTTTATGTTTCTCGGCGATGTCCTCCAGTCTGCCCCCGAGTGTCAGCCCTGCTCTGGTGACAGCCCTCCCCAGGGATGTCTCCTGGGTGGGAGATGCACTGGGAATGCTGATGGGCTGGACAGGTATCCTCACCTGCACCAGTGCAGATCACAAAAATAGATTTATGCACAACAAAGATGGTCCTTCCCCTGGGCCCCCGAAGGGCAGCACAGCCCCAGCTGTGTCAGCAAGAGCACAGCTGGAGGGATGGTGTTGTTCCCACCTGCTCAGCATTCCTGGGGCTGCATCTGGACAACTGTGGGCAGTTTGAGGACACTATGGGGAGGTCAGAAAAGCCTGCAAAGTCCAGTGGAGGGTCACTGAAACATCCCAAAGTAGAGAGTGTATGGTATGGGAGGGAACTGGGGCTGCTTGGCTTGGCTGGGGAAGGTGTGTGGCAAAGGTGTGATCAAAAATCTCTGGCCCAGGGAATTTTCAAAACTTGACTGGACAAGGTCATGAGAAATCACAGAATCAGAGAAAGGCTTGGATTGGAAGAGACCTTAAAGATCATCCAGTTCCAACCCACTTGGCACCCCCTAGACCAGGTTGCTTCAAGTTCCGTCCAACCTGGCCTTGGACACTTCCAGGGACGGGGCAGCCACAGCTTCTCTGGGCAACTTGCTTTGACTTTGAAGTTAGCCCTGGGGATGGATCAGAATGTTAAAGGTCCCCAGAGGGTTTTCCACCTTTCTGTGACTCCAAGAAAGTCAAAGCCAAAGTTTAGGGCAGACTGTGCTCCTCAGCCCCTGTGGATGCACCTTCCCAGCTCTTGCTCACCGCTGGTTCTCCACCCTCTGTCACCCAGAGTGTGCCTGGCTGGAGGTGTGACACAGCACTGCTCCAGAGCTTCTGGTTCCTCACAGGTGCATGACCCTGGGCTGGCAGGAGTGAAGGATTGCACCAGTCCTGGTCATTTCTCACACGAGTTCAGCCAAGGGAAGGCACCAGGTGATCAACCTCTGGGAACATGATCCCCTGTTTCCTACAAGATGGGCTGTTTGCATTCCTCTCCTGAGCTCTCCCAGCAGTTCCTGCCAAGGTTCCTGTGCCAGCAGGAACTGCCATATCATGCAGGGACCATCCCTAATTCTGCCCGCATACCACACCTGTGCCTGACCTTGTTTTCCCACCTCGTAGGAGAGGCCATGCTGGGAAGAACATCCGTGTCTTCCTCCGGTTCCAACAGTCACGCCAAAAGAGGGAGCAGATGGAGTGAAAGCAAAGGTTGGAAGGAGATATGACAAGAATATTCTGTCTTCCTGTGCCATCTTGGGTCAGTTCTTGGGTCTGCACACATCAAGCAGCTGCTGGGAGTTCAGGGGTGGGGATCCTCAGAGTCTGTCTGAAGGGTCTGGGTTTAAAATCAAATGTCTCCAAGGCTGTGAGGCATTGCTGGATGTGGTGTGAGAGCAGAACAGTTGTCCAGAAGCTTGCAGGGAGTGAGGGGGTGTTGTCACCTCCTTTGCTCATCACAAACTGCCTCCAGCATCCCAGTGCTCCCACCCGCAGGAACACAGCCTCTGGGTCTCCCAGCACAGCCCCAGAGACTGGTCTGAATCCAGACTGGCTCTGTTTGCTCAAATATGCCCTTGAGCAATTGCTCAAAACCTGTCTTGGCTGGGGATCAAGCCCTGCGACAGCACATCCCAATCTCACATCTCATCACAGCCCAAACCGGTCCCGGCAGCAGAGACACCTCGCTGTTCACAGCCTGCTTCCCTGCCCTGCTCAACACCCACCTCAAACCCGACAATGTCTCCTGATAAACTGTTGCTATCAGAGGAGATCAAATGTTCTCAGAGGTACACAAAGTGTTTAAGAAGTAATGAACCACTAGAGAAGGGTTCAGCAGGAATTTCCCAGCCCACCCAGACCTTCCTTCTCCAGGGCAGAAACCAAACACTGATTTCCCCATCCTGCCTGTGGCTGTTGTGGTCCCACTGTTGTTGCCATTCCTCTGTGGGTGCAGTTTGCAGAGTCCATGCAATTGTCAGCAAAGGGTTTCCTCGGGCTGATCCCTGCAAGGGCTCTGTGCTGGGGTCCATTCCCAGGCTGTGGTGGACAGCACGGAGCAAGGACAGCCACTTTCCCATCCTCACGGTCCATGAAGGGACAAGAGAGCTGGAGAGAGACTTGAGACAGGGACATGGAGAGACAGGACAAGGGGGAATGGCTTCCCACTGCCAGAGGGCAGGGTCAGATGGGATATTGGGAAGGAATTGTTCCCTGTGAGGGTGGGGGGACCTGGCACAGGGTGCCCAGAGAAGCTGTGGCTGCCCCATCCCTGGCAGTGGCCACGGCCAGGTTGGACAGGGCTTGGAGCAGCCTGGGACAGTGGAAGGTGTCCCTGCCCATGGCAGGGGGATAGAACAAAATGAGCTTTAAGGTCCCTTCCAACACAAACCAGTCTGTGATTTTATGTTTCCGTGATCCAGGAAAGTGCATTGTGTGGGATGGGAGTCTCAGTAGCCTCATGGGGAGTGTGGGGGTGGCACAACCTGCCAGTTGTAAGCACAAACATGGCTTAAATTCTTGTCTGCCTGGATTTATGACATCCCCCCAAAGCTGGAGTTCTCTGGTGCCAGGGCTTGGCTCTGTGCCTCACTTAAGTTTAGCTGGAGGTGGGAACAAGACCCAGTGCCTTGTAGAAGAGCCCAGTGGGCAGAATATGTGAAAAAACACCAAAAAGCTGGGTGTGCTCCCCAAATCCAGAGCTGCCCTTCCCTGGGACAGTGCCCCAGCTGCAGGGAGGGTGTTCTGCTGGGGCTGTGCAGAGCTCCCTTGTAAGTGCTTTGCTGGCAGGCTGGGAATTCACAGTCCCACTGTGCAGAAGGATACAGGAACACAGTCCTGGGATGGGTGAAATATGAGTAAAATCCAGCATGGCTCGAAACCTTTCAGAGGCAGAAAGCAGAGGAAACAGCAGTGGGCTGGCAGCAGGACGGGAGGGTGGAGGGGCTGCTGTGAGGGGAGCTCATGTATAATTCCCTTCTCCAGAGCTGGAAAACAGGCTCCAGCCTGGCTACCCCCGCTGGGTCAGCAGACACAGCCACAGAGCAGGGGAGGCTCTCCTGCCCTCGGACACCTTCCTGGGGAGAGCGCCATCAAAAGCACGGGATTTTTGTGCTCAAATAGCATTTCCTATCAAAAAGGTTTCCTTGATTATTTCTCAGCAAACTGCTAACCTTTGCAGTAGCCTGAACATCACAGGGGGAGGCCGAGGGACTGGCTGTGAGGCCAGCTCAGGGCAGCTCCATCTCCTCGGTGCTGAGCTTAAATTGTCCCTCTCCCAGCCCCAGTCCAGAGCATGAGGGAGCACTTGGGAATCATCAAACACCCTCCATCCTCCATCCCCCCACCTGATCCAGCTCCTCCACAGCAGTGTGGACAACACAGCCCTGTTTTGTGCTATTCTTATGGTCATGTGCCTCAGTTTCCCAATTTCCTGCACGCTGAGGAGCAAGTGGGATAGCATCCTTCTGCTCCAGGAGATAACAAGGAGTGGCTGCTTGACACACAGGACTCCAAATCTCCAAACAAGGCATAATCAAAACCCTTGTTTGGCATCAGTGCTGTGCTCCAAACCTGGGAACAGAAACTCCCCCGCCTTTCACAGAATCATGGAATCGTTAAAATTGGAAAAGTCCTTTAAGATCATCGAGTCCAACCATTCCCCCAGCACTGCCAAGGCCATCACTAAATTATGTCCCCAGGTGCCACATCCACATGTTTTTGAACAATTCCCCACTGCCCTGGGCAGCCTGCGCTAATGCCTGACCACCCTTTCTGTGATGAAATTTTCTCTAATACCCACCCTAACCCTCCCCTGCTGCAGCTTCCTGACACCTGCTGTAGATTCCATGTGGTTTGGAGCCTTTCTATGGAGATCTCTCATCCAACCAAGTACCAAATGAAGAGGAAACAGGAAATAGGATGAGATCTTTCACAGAATCACAGAATCATTTAGGTGGGAAAAGCCCTCTAAGACCATCAAGTCCAGCCATTATCCCAGCACTGGCAGGGCCACCACTAAGAAAAGAGGACTTTCCTAACAACACAAAGGCTTCCTCTTTCCAGAGTATGCCTGCCTTGCAGCAAAGCTCTGGCTCTCACTCACTCTGGGACTGGTTTTTGAAGCAGACCTCTGGAAATCTGCAGTGGGAGCACAGCATTAGGGAAACCCAAATTATCCATAGGCAGGAGTGCTGGAGAGACACCTGGCAGGATGAGACAGAGCAGAAGGGCACCGGTGCCATCAACAACAGCTGTTGGGAAAGGCTGGGGAATGCCTGGAAACAAATTTATTCATCATTCCCACTGACCTTGTCTCCTGAAAGTTTAGATTCATCAAATTCAGAATATCCTGAGCTGGAAGGGACTCACAAGAATCCTTGAGTCCAGCTTCTAGCCCTGCATAGGACAGCCACAGTTTGCCTGACTGAGCATCTTGCCTGCTATTGAAGCTCATTTTTTCACCCTTATTCCCCATGATCCTCCTGTGATGGGTGTAAGGAGCCAGGGACAGGATCCAACAGCAGGGTATGGAAATGCCAGTCCCATAAGGTGCCAGGAATTAGGGAATGGGGACAGTGTGGGCGACGGATCAGCCAGTGGAGAGACACACACAGGAGCAGGGTGAAAGAAGATGTTAAGGAAAAGTTACCAGGAAAATTCCCTAGGAAGGATGGAGAATCAGAAAACTTAATGCCTAGCCCAGAAAATGAGGAAAAAAGAATAACTGAACAAGAAAGAAGGAATGCTTAAAGTAAGGAGAGCCAGTCACATGCACGGCTCAGAAATCATGTTGGCTGGGTCAATATTCCACACCCCTTCCTAATCCTGCCTGCCTGGCTCTTCCAGCAGGAGCCTGGGCAGAGCTCTGAGAATTCAGCATTTCCAATTAGAGAGGAGCCTGGGCTCTTCCCAGGTTTGGCTTTGCAGCTCATCAGCTGTGCAGGGAGAGAGGGAAGGGGGCAGTGACAGGAGTCAGGGGTGGGAGCCCCTCTCCTGCACTGGGACCATGGGCACGGCTGGGGAGGAATCAACTTGGCCTGGGAGTACGAGAGGTTCTCACTCTTAATGTGCCTCCCCAAGGTCTCTGTGAAGGTGTCAAGGTGAATATCAAACAGTCCTGAGGAGCCCCAGGAACTGGGCTAAGGATGCGGTCGCCATGGCAACAGAGTGGCTTATGGTCTACGATATTGAGTGATGTGTCACATTCATAAAGTCACGGCGCTGAGGCAGCGCCTCCGAGGAGCCTCTGAAGCAAACCAGGATGGAGCAGAGAGAGCCAGGCCTGGGGCTTGGGCTGGGACTGGAACTGCAGCTGCAGCTGGGATTGGGGCTGGGACTGGGACTGGGAGTGGGATTGGGGCTGGAACAGGGACTGGGACAGGGGCTGGAATTGGGATTAGGATTGGGATTGGGATTGGGACTGGGATTGGGACTGGGACTAGGAATGGGACAACTGGGACTGGGGCAGGGTCTGGGACTATTGCTGGGGCTATGGCTGGGGCTGGAGTTGGGACTAGGACTGAGGCTGGGGTTGGGACTGGGTTTGGTATTGGGTTTGGGATTGAGACTGGGACTTGGACTACTGGGACTGGGACTAGGAATGGGACTACCGGGACTGGGACTGGAACTGGGACAGGGGCTGGAGCTGGGGCTGGGGTTGGAGTTGGAGCTGGGACTGAGGCTGTGGACTCTGATGGTGTTTATTTCTGGGCAGAGGTGTTCTCAAGTTACCTCTTGCCACATGAAAGTTGGCAGTTTCCATTGTTATTCCACACTATGGCATGAGGAGAGGTAGGGGAGTTCAAAAGCCAACAGATGGATCCAAACCATGATGTTCTACTTTACATTCATGCCATGACCTCACTCAAGATTAACCTTTAGGATAAACCCTCCTGAAAACAGCTGAGCAGAGGCATTTTCTTCTGTCAGCAGGAGGTGATAGAATTGTGCAATGTCGTGAGATGGAAGGGACCCACTGGGATCACTGAGTCCAACTTCCGATCCTGCACAGACACCCCAACAATCCCACCCTGTGCCTCAGAGCAGTGTCCAAACGCTCCTGGAGCTCTGGCAGCCTCGGGGCCGTGCCCATTCCCTGGGGAGCCTGGGCAGTGCCCAGCACCCTCTGGGGGAAGAACCTTTCCCTGCTCTCCAACCTAAACCCCACTGACACAGCTCCAGCCATTCCCTCGGTCCTGTCCCTGTCACCAGAGCAGGGATCAGTGCCTGCCCCTCCTTTTCCCTTCAGAGGAAGTTGTAACTGTGAAGAATCTCTCCTCAGTCTCCTCCAGCTGAACAAACCAAGTGCCCCCAGCCACAAAGGTTCTCCTACACACTCTTTCCACATCCTCGTGGCCGCTTTTGGACACTCTTTAAGAGCCAAAATGGTACTTTAATGTACTTACCATGTTTATGTTTCTCCTCCACACTTGGAGGGTTCAGGTGTTGGTTCCCTGAAGCCCTGGTTTCATTCACTACCCGTGGTCTGCGTCTCTCTGAGCTGCAGCAGAACCCAGCCCTGGACAAGCGAGCAGCCACACACAGAGATCCCATGGCACATCCTCCACTCTCAGCTTCCCTGGACCCAAACTGGGCAGCTGGTGCTGCTGGCCGCAGATTTGGACACGCAGAACCTGTCTTACTCTCGCCCAACAGCACAGAACTGAGCCAAGCTCATCCCAGAGATCTGTTGTCAAGTCTCTGCCCTTTGGATATCAAAGGTTTTTTCCTTACCCAGTAAATGTCAGATGTAAAACACCTAAACAGTCAGAGCAGAACCTCAAGGCACAGTTTTTTTCCAGCAGATCCCACATGAGAGATTTCCCACCTGCTTGTTCCGTACGCCTGTGGGTTTTACGCTCAGTTTCAAAACACACCCACAAGGCGCTGATGCTCCTTTTCCAATTTTGAATGCTCACAGTGAGTGAGGGTGGTGGGGGGAGGTACTTCTGTTCTCCCTTTCCCAAATAATTGCAGTGGTCCCTCCAGATCCCAGCTGGGATGTAGGATTTGTCCTCGGTCTCTCGGGCAGGTGCTCTCATTGCAGGACACAGCCATACGCGTTTTGTAAGACAGAGGTCTAAGTGTCTAAACATAGGAATAAGTTTCATGCTCCAAATCCCAATTTTACAAGTTGTCTAAGTGCTGCTCTTGGATAGACACGTGAACTCATGTGGAAAAAACTCCACACAACCTGTGTCATTGTCATCTCCAGCGCAGGGCCATGGACATCCCCATGCTCAGCATCATCCTTGTCACAACCCTGCTCTCTGAGCCTGGTCTTTCCATTTTCACTCCAGTGTGTGCAGGTCCCCCCAGCTCAGCATTGCAAATTCCACCCCTGGCACTGAGCTGCTGCTCCTCAGTTTGGGAAGTGCTGCACACCACAGAGCAGGAGTCCATCGTGAATTTAGCCAGAAGAATGTTGTCATGATGAGGGATGAGCATGGAGGAAGAAGGAGTTGAACATTAATAACAGTGGACAAGACTTGTCTGCATTGATGGATGGTTCTAGTACCAGGAAATCAAAACAGATTTAGACTGGACTTTGGATAATTTGCAAATTCGGCCAAAGCAAATGAACCCAAGAGCATCTTTTTGTATCTCTGTGCCCTCAAAACAGCATTGCAGAAACATAAAAAGAAGCTTTTTTCCCCACTCAGATCCCAAATCACTGTTTCAAAAGACAGATCCCCTTTGAAGAGGTGTCTGTGGGGTGTTTGTGACAAGGTTGTGATGGTGAGAGCTCCATGGCAGAGCAGGGGATCCCTGTGGTCCGTGCAGGACCTGCCCCGGAGCAGATGGATATTCCTGGCAGAAAGCACAGCCTGTGGAGGACCCAGGCCAGAGCAGGGGAAGAGAATGAGAGAGAAAGGAGCCTCTCTGTCCTGACTGCAACCCTGCCCTGCACTGCCTGCTCTGTAATGAGGGGCTTGGGTGTGACCTTTGGTGGCAACAACAGGGGCAGAACAGGACTTGGAGTGAGGTCAGCCAAGGAAAGGAGGGAGGAAAGGTTGTTTCCCTATGTGGGTTAATAATTATCTTTCTGATTCCCACTACCTGAATCAATAACTTAAAATATTTTTTAAATATATATTTTTATGTTTATATACATAATTTGGCATTACATTAATTTCCCCAAGCTGAGTCTGTTTAGTCCACAACAACGGGGCCCTGAGTAACCAGATCTAGTGGGGGCCATCCCTGCTCGATGAACTTTGAGGTCCCTTCCAACCCAAACCATTCTATGATTTCTAGGATGATTTCTAGGATGATTTCTATGATATTTGGTAAGAGGTCTGTCATCTTTATCTCAACCTATGAGTTTTCTTGTTCCTGATCTTCCAAACCCTCTCCCCTCCTGCTGCAGGGAGCAGTGAGTGAGCAGTTGTGCCACCGCAGGAGTTTGGCCACTTACTGGGACCAGTGCACCAGTGTCCACTCCTTCTTACCGGAGGTGTGAATCTGCCTACATAAAAAACGTTTTCACTAAACTTTGTCAAATGTTATTTGCTACTTTCTGCCTCTGTCTGCTCATCAGTGTGTAATTAATTAATTACCACAAATAATCCAGCCAGTGGTTCACCCACCACAGGTCTGAGCCATAACACCCAACTTGGCTTCTGTTCTCTGGTCCCAGAGCTGATCACAAGGATGTCCAGCAGAAAATCCTACAGGGCTTTTATTGGAGAATTAAACTTTGAAATGTCACCTTGGTTTAAATCATAAAATCCTGGACTGGTTTGGGTTGGAAGGGATATCAAAGCTCATCCCATTCCACCCCTGCCATGGGCAGGGACACCTTCCCTATCCCAGGCTGCTCCAAGCCCCATTCAACCTGGCCAAAATCTGAAGTTATGAAGATTCCAGTAATATCACATGCAGGAAGTTTTTCTACCACCAAAGCTATTCATTCAAAATCAGTTCTCTAAGAACTTTCTATTAGAGACACACAATCCTCTTTGCCAACAATAAAGTAATCTCATCAATGACATACTGTTCTTTAAGCTACTTTTTCCTGAAATACAGCACAAAATATGCACACACACACACTTTTTTCATCCTTACTGAGCAATTCTCACCTCTCACTGGATCTGTGTCATTACCAGAATTTTGGTTTCTAATGTACTCGAAAAACTTCTTTGCTCTATTGATTGCAGCTGTGGATTTTTCACTGAGGATCTTAAACCCTTTTATCAATTTTCTGTTCTGTTAAGTGTCTCCTTCTCAGAGATTGCCAGGTATCACCCCCCTCCTCCTGTTATTTACAGCTTTTCTTTTTCAATAGTTCAGCCCAAGTCCCTGGGAGGTGGGGACTCGAGCAGCAGGAGCTACTGCTGCTGGGAAGAAAAGAGGGCCCTGAGGAAAGCGGAATGTGGGACAGACAGATGGGGCAGGATGGAGGGGGGTGGTTTGACTCGGATACCTTGAGGGTCTGGGAAGGGAGGAAATGGATGGGTGCCTGAGAGATGAGATTGCTCTTGGCAGCATCACAGGCTGGAGAGTGAGGAACTGCGACAAGCAGTTTACAAATGTGAGCCATGGGTGGTCTTCCCTTGGTCTGCAGCTGTGCTCTGGAGCTGCTCCGGCCACTCGGGAGCTCAGCAGTTTATGGGGTTGGTGACATGTTGTCACTTCACTGATCAAGGCAATGCTGGCCGGCCGCAGGGAAGGGAGGCAAAACACGGGGAAGAAGGAGAGGGAATGGAGAATGATGCTCAAGGAGCAGTAAAATCAGTGTTGGACACAGAAAGGGAAGACAGGAAAACACAAAACACTCGTAAAGAGGAGAAATGTCCAGAGGTTAAAGGAGGTAAAGCAAAGCATGAGCCTCATGAGGTGTGAGAGGGTCTGGGAGAAAGCACAGCTCTGGCAATGGTGTCCTTCCCATCCCCGAAATCTTCTTCAAATTAAGAGTAATGAATGCCCCCATCTAATGAGACAATGAGGTGGGGAACTCCTGCATAATCCCCCCGCTCTCACTGGGTTTCTGGAGCACACTCCCTTTTCCTGCCCCACACAGGAATTGTCTTTGCAGCCCACTGCAGAAGATGAAAAGCCTCAGCCTAAACCAGAGAAGCCATTGCAGCATTTTGTGCAAAATGTGGAACACAACCCTGTGGATCCCAGAGCTCCAATCCCCCCATTCCCACAGTGAGAGATGGAATTTATGCTCTAAGGCCAGTGGCTGTCTTCTTCCCTAGTGTCTTCTCCTCCTTAGAGCCACAGAATCCCAGAATGGTTTGGGTTGGAAGGGACAGCAAAGTCCATCTCATTCCATCCCCTGCCATGGGCAGGGACACCTTCCACTATCCCAGGTTGCTCCAAGGCTGGTTGACCAACCTGGCCTTGGACACTTCCAGGGCTTCTCTGAACATTCTTGTGGTGCTCCTCTCTCCTGCACAGATCCCCTTCCTTGGTCAACCTATGTTCCTTACCCTTTCCCACCACTACCAAACATCCCTCTGCAATTTTCCTTACAAGAGATTATGAGAGGAACACCAACATCTGAGCCTGTCCAAGGGGTGGTGAGCCCCTGATCCAGCAAAGTAGCCTGTCATAGACAGACACTTCTGGCCAGGAAATCCAGCTTGGGATGTGGCACACCTGGAACTGAGCCAGAACCTGGACCTTGCGACCAAAATCCGTGGGTTCAGAGTTGTTCCAGCTGTGCCTGCTGTCCCTTGTGCCTGGTTCTGCACAGCTCCACACACAGCGAGTTATGCAAATAATACCTTCAGCTACTTCTTTTTTATGTTTTCAGGCTGTTTATCCACAACTTTAAGCATAGAATTGTGGAAATGGGAAGTGGAAAAATATCATTTGGTTCATGGAACATCTGGATTCTGCACGTGTTGCTCCTGTCTCCTTTCTTAGGATGAGGACCCACCACAGGTAACAAGCTCAGGACAAGAGGAAGTGGCCCCAGGTTGTGGCAGAGGAGGTTCAGATTGGATGATAGGAACATTTTTTTCATGGAAAGAGTGGTTAGGCATTGGTGCAGACTGCCCAGGGCAGTGGTGGAGTCATCATCCCTGGGAGGGTGCAGAAAATTTGTGACTGTGGCACTTGGAGACCTTTAATGGTGACCAGGCAGTGCTGGGGCAATGGACTTGATCTTACAGGGCTTTTCCAACCTAGTGGTTCCATGATTCTGCAAATTCCAGAAGACAGCAAATGCACAGGATAGCAAACCTTCCACATGGAAAGGTTTCCATGGAAAACCACATACAGAAAGCTGTATCCCATCCCCTGACAGCTTGGGTGTGCAGGGGGTTTGGTTCCTTTTTTGGCTATTTAGTCCCAAAAAACCCGTGCATTTTGAAAAGTAGGACAAGGAAGAGACTTCTGCGAACAAAATGTGCACCTGGAGATAGGGAAGGGAAGAAGAATGTGGAAAACAATCACACAGTCTGTAGGGTGAATAATAAAAAATGTAATTGTCCTTTGTAAGTAGAACTTTCTGGGTTTTTTGGGGTCTGTGTTGATTGCATCAAGTATTTTTGTGTGGGTTTTTGTTTGGTTGGTTTGGGTTCTTTTCTTGCTCTTTTTCTGGTTTAGCTTTTTCTTTAATTTTGGGGTTTTTTTTCAGAAAGATGAATCTGACCTTGAAAGAACTTTCAACCATTAAAACCAAAGCTATGGAGCTGTGAAAGGAGCTGCTAACCAGGACCAAAAGATATTTCCATAAGGGTTTTCAAGTAGTTCCTGAGGCTGCTTTTCCAATGGACTTTGCATCAGCCCTTGTATCTGAACCAACGGCAATTACCAAGAAGATTAGAAAGTTGCCCATTGGTGTCAGGAACAGCAGTCCCAGAGAAACAGTCTAATTAAGAATCAAATAATCCAGCATTTAGATAAACGCAGAGTAGCTTGATTGGGTCAAACCATCAGAGCTGCTGAAGGGAGAAGTGTGTCTTGTTAACCTGGAAAAGTTAATAAAATCCGAGAACAAGGTGACCCAAGTGCGTGTCATTTCCTTGGATTTTGAAAACACTTTTTATAAGGTTCCTCATAAAAGACTTAAGGAAAATAAATAGGTATGGCAGAGAGGGAAATAAGTCATAATAACTGATATCATTAAAAGATACAAACCAAAGAACTGCAATGGAAGTTTGTTCCCCAGAGGAGCAGAGGTAAGAAAAGGGTTTTCTCAGTGTTGTTTTTTATAGTCGTTAATTAAATATTAAAACCAATGTTAATTATACTGTCAATGGAAAACATAAATTTAAAATATAGGAAATATCAAATGTCCAACTGTCTTTTGTAACAAGGCTCTGAACTGTCGATAACTTTCAAATGGATTTCCTTGGTCTTTTGCCATAAACACCCAAAGAAACTTCCCTTAAAATCAAAACCAACACCAAACCACACAGATTTTATCTGAAAAAGGGTAAGAAAAAGGAGGACTTTTTTTCCAGTCTGCCTTCCAGATCCAACAACCTGATGCTATTCTGGGCTGGGGTACCCCAGCTCAGGAAAAGTCATGGCAGTCACTAAGTCTGATGTCCCCTTCTGGCTTCCGGAGCTCTGGAGAACGAGGACTGTCCATTAATTCATGCTTTAAAAAAGTTGAAAGACACACACACAAAAATGTCCTGGGTACTGCAGTTTCTCTTGGGTTCACCTAAGCAAACAATATTCTGAATATTGGGAAAACAGGAAAGATGTGTGACTATCTGCACTCTGGTCACTCATGGAGAAAAGCAAGATTCACTGAGGAGCTGGTACGTGAGTGTTTCCTTTTACCTTCACTGCAGATTGGGAGATGTTGAAGCACAGCATCTTTTATGGCAAACAACAAAAGTGCAATGAGTCTGAATTATTTCAGGTGTCCCATCCAGGTGGGTGTTGTGCAACTTTTGGAATTCCTGGGGAAAAAACTGCAACAAAACCAAAACAACAGAAAGAATCCCAGAATGGTTTGGGTTGGAAGGGACAGCAAAGCTCATCCCATTCCACCCCCTGCCATGGCAGGGACACCTCCCACTGTCCAAGGCTGCTCCAAGCCCCATCCACCCTGGCCTTGGACACTGCCAGGGATCCGGGGGCAGCCACAGCTTCTCTGGGCACCCTGTGCCAGGGCCTCCCCCCCCTCACAGGGAAGAAATAGGAAATGACAGACATATCTTAGAAATTTTTCAATAGAAATGGTGTAAATATGGGGCCACTGCCTTCTCCATGAAGGCTGTCAGTGCTGTAATAACTATTCTCAGATGTCAGAGATGTTTCTCAAGGCAGGAAAAATAACAAATGGTCAACCTATTGTCATTTCATGTAATAATAGACAAATCCTGGGTTGGAAAGGACCTGTGGAGCTCTCGTGGTCACCCCATAGTCTGAGCAGGTCTTTAAAGACCCATCCTGCTGCTTGGGTCTTGTCCAGTCATGTTTTGACCATCCCCAGTGACAGAGATCCCGTGGCCTTGCTGAACCCCTGTGCTGGTGCCTGGCCAGGGTTTGCTTCCCCACTGGTCCTGGCAGGCTGAAGTGACAGGGATTTGGAGAAACCAGAAGTTTATGTGATTGCATGAAGTACCTGCTGTTCTTGCCCCTTTGCAGCAGTGTTTTTACAGCAAGTCTCATTTTCTGAAATTCATCCACGGTCCGACCGACACCTGAAATATCCCAATATTAGATGATAAATAGGACTTCAAATAGGATGAAAAGACTGGCAACTTCCTCAGGCGCTCTCTGGAAAAGTAACACAAATGCAGAACCACACCCATACCAAACTAAGATTCAGATGATAGAATCAAGAGAATGGGGCAACCTGGGAACCAATAACCAGGGAACAAAGCCTTCTAGAGGTGACAGATTTTCAGACATTCTCCTCTTGTGGGATGGACCACAGGTGACCTCATGAGACACTGCCCTGCTGCCCCAGCACCAGGAGTCACAGTGTCTGCCATGGTGTTTCTCATCAAGCAACACGAAGTAGGGGTTTCTCAGATCCTCAGTGACAGTGAGGGAAGGCACAGCTGACACATCAGACTGATTAAAAGGTTCTTTTTCTCAGGGCACAGCTAATGATGCAGGGCTGCAGCAGTTTGACTGTAGGAATTATACTGACAATCACTGCTCGTTGTTTAGGGGTGGGGATGCCTTGGAGGAGCCTGGAACCACGTCGGGATGGTGCTGCACGGATACATCCAAACCAGACTGAGAGACAGGGATCTAAAGGGACAGGGAGAGAGGGAGAGTGGGAGGAGAAACCGAGGCACAGAGGGAAGAAGATCCTCCTGTCGGTCATTCAGGCTTTCAGCTGTGATCTGAAGCCATCCAGGTCTCCAGTGCTCTGCCCACCCAGCTGGGGGAATGGACAACATCCCAGCTTTGAAAAAAATGCCAATTCTCTTAATTCCTTGGCCACAATACTGGCATTTTAGGGCTTAGATCTTTTTCTCTCCTTGTTCTGACTGGAAAAGGTGAACATTTCTTATATCAAAATATCATTTTCATGGTTATGTTTCTGGTTCTTTGACGCTATTCATGGCGAATTCTGCACTGGAAGTGAGAATATAACAGACCGTGAAATTGCAAAAGATGGCACAGGACTTCAGAGCTTTGGTAGAAAGCTGAGGAAAATCCTTCCCTGTTCCAAGTGAGAAGAGGCTGAAAAGATAAAAGTTCTTGAATTTTGTGTGATGTTCTAAAGCCAATGGCAGTTTAAGGTATGGAAGCTGCTTTTCAGATAGGATGGATGGTTGGAGAGGAGCCCCTCTCCTGTGAGGAAAGGCTGGGAATACTGGGGGTGCCCAGTCTGAAGAAGAGAAGGCAGCCCTCAGAGCCCCTTCCAGGGCCTAAAGAGGCTCTAGAAGAGTGGCAGAGGGACTTTGGACAAGGGCCTGAAGTGCCAGAACAAGGGGGAATGGCTTCCCAGTGCCAGAGGGCAGGGATAGATGGGATATTGGGGAGAAATTCTTCCCTGTGAGGGCGGGGAGGCCCTGGCACAGGGTGCCCAGAGAAGCTGTGGCTGTCCCTGGATCCCTGGCAGTGTCCAAGGCCAGGTTGGATGGGGCTTGGAGCAGCCTGGGACAGTGGGAGGTGTCCCTGCCCATGGCAGGGGGTGGGACTGGGTGGACTTCAACGTCCCTCCAACCCAAACCATGTAATGACTTGTAGGATTCTCTGATTCCCAGGAGGGTGAATGGGCAGAATGAGGCCTCAGGCAATGGCCATGGTGTGGACTGAGGAGATGTTGGACCACCAGCACAAAAGCCAATGTCTGTTGGCTTTAACACCCCATGACTGTTAAAAGTGACACTTGGTGACAGTGTAGGAAAGACCCAACTCTGAGGGACATTTGAGCTGCTGCTCTACAGGACTCACAGCAGTCATGGCTCTGAACCCCAGAGAGGGTCATTTTGGAAGGGAACACTGTGCGGTCACCTGGGCCAACCTCCCTCTGAGCAGGGTCATCCTGCAGCACCTGGCACAGGACTGTGGCAGGTGGA
This sequence comes from Falcunculus frontatus, assembly GCA_013398115.1. NCBI lineage: Eukaryota > Metazoa > Chordata > Aves > Passeriformes > Falcunculus > Falcunculus frontatus. The sequence goes on along the minus strand of VZRV01004040.1, from coordinate 1,416,334 downwards.
AGGGTGGAACAGAGCCATGGAAGGCTCACAGGTAATGGGAACCTCAGGGATGCTGGAAACCAGTGGATGGAGGGAGGTAGTGCCTCGTGTCAGCAAGAAGAGCGTGGAGAAATTAAATATTGAGTTATGGCAGCGGCACAGCAGGGCCAGGGGGAAAGGCTGGACAGGGCAGGAAAGTCTCAACAGCCTCCTCTGCACCCCCATCTCCAACCTAATCACGATTAGTCCCCTACAGTTAACAAATGCATGGGAATTGATGGGAATTATGGGAGCCTTTAACGTCTCAAAAATGGATTGAAAGGTAATTACTGCTTATATTGGCTCAGATATTTTAGGTGATGGATTTCTTTGCAAAAGTCAAGTATAGCACTGCTTTAAACCTCGCTCCTGTACGGTTATAGAAGTAGTAAAATTTGAATAAAGTGCGATCTTGAGCTGCCTTTTCTCACTTTAACTTTCAAAATGGGCAAAAGTAGGTCTAGAATGAAAGTTTGGAAGCTTAGAAAGGCAAACTTTGAAATCTAAGAAATGAATTATTGACTCTGACTAAGCAGCTCTGGGATCTGTGAGCAGAGAAGGCACAGGTACTTAAAATTCAAAATTCAAAAGGGAGAGAGAGCAGTGAGAAAGAAGAATGTTTGAGAGGTTACAAACTGAAAAAGAAAGTTAGAATGACCAAAAACCCACCTCACACAGGAAATTAAAGTTAATAATAGTAAATGGCACTTAAGCCACAGAAACCAAGTGGAGCCAAGAGAAAATTAGGACAGTTGCACACTTGAGACAAAAATAGATTAGAAGTTACCTGCTGCCAAGCCTGAAAATCTTATTTACCACAATTAACAGCAGCACCAAGGTGATATCAAGGGCATTAACAGGAATCCCAGGGTAAATTAGGGTGTGTCACGAGGCCTGACGTCATCTGAGGAGAAGCCACAATTTGGCCTGATTCAAGTGAAAAATAAACCACTGGTTTCTGCCTGGGCCAGTAACAGCACTGGCTGAACAACAGATCGAGTGGGGACAGTGGATAATGATTATGGAAATCAGGGATAGTCCCCACAGTGGGAGGGGTAACAGATAAAACACCTCTTTCAAGAAGAGGGTGAAGCATGGTTCAGACAAATGTAGGCTCTTACCGGGATGTCAAAGTTATGGAACAAGAACAGATAAAGGCAGGGGAGCAGGGAGAAATGTAAAAAGTACAAGATAATTTAACAAAGCTAAATGGTTTCTGGATAATTTAGCAGCGTTTCCTGGTAGGATCAGTGCTGCCATGCATAGGACATACATGAACTAAATCCTTCTCACTTTCTGTGAGATCCTAATAAATTAGCCATGGATTTAGGCTCTGGAGCTGAAAGCAAATAAAACGAGTCTGCAAGTGTTCCTACTGAAAAGGGAATTACCAGAGAAGGGAATGGTGGTGCTCAGAGGCAGTTCTGAATCCAACAGGACATGGACTTGTGGGGAAATATCTGCTGGGAGGGATCTCTGGGGAGAAAACTCCTCTTAGGGTAGAGCTGACTGAAAAGGGAGATCTCTTCAGCATGGGATGGTGAGCAAAGACTAAAAATTAGGTCTGAGCTTCATGATTGGAATGTGACACCAAACTGGGAAGTGCTACCAAGCCTGGCAGAAGAACTGGATCTCACTCTTTGAAATGGTTCAGATGAGGAGAAATTTGGGAGCATAAATCAGACTCGTGTCCTTAGAGCTTCTCAGCCAAGGCTGTCTTTTTTGACATTTGCTGTAGAATAGCGGGGCAAGAGTTAAGACATAAAAATGCATGAACTACAGGCATAAGGAAGGTGGAAAAGTTTTAAGCATTTATAGGTTGCATATGGCTTTTTATTTTTAACACTGGACCAACCAGCTCTGACACTCATTTGAGACTTTGTGTACAGTTAAAGAATCCCAGAATGGTTTGGGTTGGAGGGACCTTAAAGCCTGTCTCATTCCACCCCTTGCCACGGGGAGAGACACCTTCCACCATGTTGTTCTGTCCCTTGCGTTCATAATTCCTCCAGGAGGAAGTGCTCGTGTGACAGACGGAAGGTAAATCCCGTGCACGTATCAGTAGGAACTGGGAGGTGGGTCTGCAACAATGGCTGGAGGTGGATCATGAGCCAGTTTGGATTGGAAATTAGGAGAACTTTCCCATTTCAAGAGTAAAGTGCACCATGGGTGTCAAGTCAGCATTCACCTAAAATCTGGGGGCCAATTCATTGTACCCCAGTGGCAAAAGATGGGATCAGAGTCACAGAGAAGTTCCCAACTCCCTCAGCACCTACAGAGGTCTCAGAGCAGTCAATGAAGCACCTGGGTGTTCTTGCAGCATGGTCTTCATTACATGGCTAAAATATTGGCCATGAAGGCCAAGAAGGCCAAGGGCACCTGGATGGTCCCAGCCCTGGTGTGGCAGCAGGACCAGGCAGTGACTGTCCCCTGTGCTGGGCACTGCTAAGGCCCTGCCTCGAGTCCTGGGTCAGTCCTGGGCTCTCCTGACAGGAAAGACATTGAGGGGCTGGAGCATGTCCAGAGAAGGGAACAGAGGTGGGGAAGGGTCTTGAGCCCCAGGAGAGGCTGAGGGAGCTGGGGGGCTCAGCCTGGAGAAAAGAAGGCTCAGGGGGGACCTCGTGGCTCTGCACAACTCCCTGACAGGAGGGGGCAGCCGGGGGGGTCGGGCTCTGCTCCCAGGGAACAGGGACAGGAGGAGAGGGAACGGCCTCAAGCTGTGCCAAGGAAGGATAATACCAGATATTAGGGAAAATTCATTCATGGAAAGGGCTGTCAGGCACTGGCACAGGCTGCACAGGGCAGTTCTGGAGTCCCCATTCCTGGAAGTGTTCAAAGGATGTGTGGATGTGACACCTGGGGACATGGTTTTGTGGTGGTGCTGGCAGTGCTCGATGATCTTGGAGGTCTTTTCAAACCTTCATGACTCTGTGATTCTGTGAGTTCCTCCTTGAGGGAACCTGGCAGTAATCCTGCAATCCCTGTGTCTTGTGGGATGCAGATGGTTTGGTTGTCCCATCCCTGTGCATCTCTTCATCCTTCTGCCCCACCTGCCTCGTGTGGAACAATTAGTGCCTTCTTTAATGAATTGGAGTCCTGTGGCTCAGCCATCCTCTGTGACACACATGATACCAGGGAAGCAGAGCTCCTGGTGGAGCTGCTGGCAGAGATGGAATAAAAACCATTCATTTTGATACTGGAGCATTTTCTAAATCATAAATTAATTTTATAATTCACCATTGCTGTGAAACTACTACAGGAGCTGCTCTGCTCAGCCCATCAGCCTGGAGAAAATGCTTTCCCCTCTTGAGTCACATTTGGTGTCATGAAGCCGGAGCAAATGTTTGAGTGAAAATGCTCACAATAATAGAGAGGCATTTTATCTACTAGAAAGAGGTACAAGGTGGTTAAGCCATTATCAAATCCTTAATGTAAAAAATGCTTTAGATAGAGGGAAACTGGCAAAAATGGGAAAATTACTCTTTATCAAGATTATGAAATGCTTTCCATTAACTGAATCCAACATATGCTCCTTGTTCTACACAATCTATCAGATTTTAAGGAAGATTTCTTCTAAAGCTAATAAAACCATTTTTGAAATATTCACTCTTTGCTCATTTGCATTTGCTTACAGAAAATTGTGTCTACTGTAAAGACAGCAAAGCAGTAATTATTTAAATTAGTTTGATAGATGTTTAGTAATGCTTTGATTAAAATATCAATTTTAGATACCAGTAAGTTTGTGAAAAGCAGAGCGTTTAAATGATAATGAATTTTTCTTCAAGAAATAGTTCCATTCTGCACAAACGATTTGGAATAAAAAGCCCTTTTCATATAAAAATTTCAGGCACTCAAACAATGGAGCCAGAGCACAACTGAGGTCAATGTGGTGACCCAGCTGGATCATTATAAGACAGAAAAGGGGCCCATCTCTGTCAGATGAAAAATGGGTGAATCCCGCTCCTCAAGAGAAGGATATTATTACGTGGGTGATGCCCAAGTAACGCCAGCCTGCCTGGAAAATTGTCCTGTAGGACTGACAAACTTTGCTGGGGGGTGAAGCTGAAGGTCATTGGCAAAAGGCAAAGCCAAACCAACACATCCATGGGAGCAACTGAGCCCAGGCCACCCCAGGGCTCCTGTTCCAGCCTACAAGGGGTCAGTGAGCCCTGGAATCAGACAGTAGGAATTTGTGGGGATCCATAGCCTGTTGCTCCAGCTCTGCACATTCATCTCCCCAGATAAATATTCATCTAATCTCTACATCAAAATATTCCACAATCTCCCTGCTGACTCTGACCTAAATCCTGTTATGCAAATGAAACCCAGTCGCTTCTGTCTTATCCATAATGGGTTTGGAAACAAGGCTGTTTGTGTAAATCAGCTCTTCCTCTGGATAAACATCTCAAATCTCTTTTCTCCCCCTTCTAGTTCTCTATCCAACTGGTCTGCCTCTCCCCCAGCTCTCTAAACTGGCATTCTCATTGTGATCCTGCCCTTTCTGAGCACGGCACAATGATCACTGCACATGGCTAAAGAAAGGCAAAGAGATCTTTACCCAGAGAAGCTGTGGCTGCCCCTGGATCCCTGGCAGTGTCCAAGGCCGGGTTGGACGGGGCTTGGAGCAACCTGGGCTAGTGGAAGGTGTCCCTGCCCATGGCAGGGGGTGGGAATGAGATGGATTTTAAGTTCCCTTCCAACCCAAACCACTGTGGGATTCTATGATTCCATGACTCTGTGATGTATAAATGCTTTTTTCCCCCTGTGTTCTCTTCCAGCAGCAAAGTGTTCATGCACCTTAGGACCCATTGCTGCTTCCCAGGTCTCTCATCACCAAGCTTCATTTTTCCTGCCCAATATTTTCTGGAATATTGATTCTTACCTGGAAAAACAGCATGTTGAATTGGTGTATATCAAACCATACCTACGTTTTTCACTCCCTTTTCCCATATTCTCAGGGTTTTGCTGAATTTTAAGCCTTTTCTCCCACCTTCAAAAGGATTGGGACGAGGAGGAAGATACGGTGACACTGGTTAGCTGAAGATAAATTCTCATTTGGAGAATGTAAGATTTTGGTGGGAGATTTGAACTGCAAATGGGCAGCCAGGGGTAGATTTGGTCTCCGGATTAAAACGATTATGATTCAAAGTTCAGAAATGTTGTGAATGACAAACCAGGAGTGCCCCCTCCTCCCACCTGGCAATTACTCCAATGCAGAGGGACACAAGCCCTGTTACCTATTGCAGCTTGAGCAGTCAGCCTGGGAGCAGTAAATTACATGTGGAGCTGGCCAGAAAAACAGGATTTCTATCTTTTCTCAATAAAACCGTGCTTCTGAGACAATAAATTTCTGAGTGAACAGGAGTCGTAAAGGTGATGTAGGTGTCTGCTGCACTAACGAGCACCATGGCAGGCTCTCTGCCATGATCATGAACCCAGGCAGGGGAGCACCACGTCGTCACTAGAGATTTAGTGCAGCAAACCTCAGATCCTCCTAAACAAAATCCAAAATGGAAATATTTAGAGCTCAGTAAAGGATTTTTTGCTAACGAGACTTCATTTAATTAGCAAATCTGTGAGCGGGGCTGATCTGCTATGAGAAAATCCCGTTTGGCTCTCACTGTGCCGATGTTTGCTGTCGGGTAGGAACACCAGGGAAGTGAAGCAAGCCCACAGCCAAGCTGCAGTAATTGCTGAAAACTGTCTGGAAAATGGTCTTTGCTGAATTTCATTTCCCCATCTTTTTCTCAGGCAGTCAACCCACGCCAGTTTTCAAGTGAGGGCTGAGCAATGTTTCACTGTTTGATCCTCCACAAACCAGCACCTTCAGTATTTCTTTCACTGCGCAGCTAAAGGCACCTTACTGCATCAGATTGCACCAAATAATTGTGGAACAGAGAGGAACAGACAGATGCTAAAATGAAAATAATTCAGCAACAGCAGAGCCAATCCCATTGCCATGAGCTCGTTGTGGACCAGTGGGAATTTGTGTCAGCAGCTCATGTCTGCACAGTCCCAACCACAGCAGAGTGAGTCTCAAAAGCCATTCAAGGTGAAATGGCTTTAAGCTGATAAAGGGCAGATTTAGATGGGATATTGGGAAGGAATTGTTCCCCATGAGGATGGGGAGGCCCTGGCACAGGGTGCCCAGAGCAGCTGTGGCTGCTCCATCCCTGGAAGCGGCCAAGGCCAGGTTGGATGGGGCTTGGAGCACCCTGGGATAGTGCAAGGTGTCCCTGCCCATGGCAGGGGGGGGAATGAGATGGACTTTAAGGTCCCTTCCAACCCAAATCCTTCTGGGATTCTGTGACTCTAAGAGCTGTCAGTGCCACACCATCCTTACAGATGGCATCATCATGGAAAGTGGTACGAGATTAATCACTGCTGTGTCTCAGAGATCAACTCCCACCGAGTTGTCCTGGTTTTTTTCCTAGTGAGCTTTGCATTCTCCGGGAAGATCCGTGCAGATATTTTATGACCAAATCCAGTCTCTTGTTTCAGCTGTTGTTTGAAAGAGGCAAACTGGCATTAGCGGGCTCATTATCACAGCTGAGGAGAGGAAAGGAAGTCCAGCTGCTGATGCTGGAACGGACAACATATCTCCTCTTGACCTTCAGCCCCCTTCATCCCTCCACCCTCTGTCCCTGGAAAAATCCCCACCCCATCGTGCCATGGTGTGAATCAGCACCTTTCTCAGGAGCTCTCCAATTAAGATTCAGCAGCGCTTGGAGAGCAGCAGTCGGCCCACACTGGACTAATTAATTTTTCCTGCCTGAGTAATTACAGTCCAGAGGTGACCATGAAAGCCAAGCAAATCAATTTGTGTTTTACTGAGATCCTCATCAGTCACGGAGCACTAACCAAGAAGAAAAAAAATGACCAGGGACAGAGCTGGGCCCTGAACAGCAACCAACAAAGGTTGCTCTGAAACTGCTAAACTTCAGTGCTGGCAAACGCAGTCCTCAAAATGTTGTGGGGTTTTTTTTTTTTTTTTTTGGCCCAATCACTCTGCTGCTCAAAAATTTAAACTCCATCTCCCTCACTGGCACTCACATTCCCTGCAACTGGCTCATTCCAGCCAAAAACCCTTCAAAGCTCAGTTTATGAAGATGAGCCCAATCATTTTGCAAATGTCTCAGCAAGTACTGGGAGTGACTTTCCCACTTTCCAAACAGAGGCAATCTGCTGCTCTGCTGAGGCAGTGCGGTACCACCAGCAGCTGAACCTATCTCCCAGGAAAAGCTTTCCCAAATGTGCCAGGGATGCAAACAGACAGCTGTCTCCACACACCACTTGTTGATACACTTGTGAAATGTCTTCTCAGCCATAACAGAGAACATCCCAGAGAAATACTGTCTCCTGAATCCAAAGATTTCTTTCTTTTCCATCTAAATTTTTCCACGGAGTTCATGCAGTCCTAGATGAGTGGTTTGGCTGGTGGTATGGTGGAGAAGATCAAGTTTTTCCTACACTGCAAAGGACTGGGACACTGGGTTCTCCCAGGGGGTGTGAGGATTTGTGAATAGGAGCTGTCTCACCTGGAATGGTGCAGGTGGGAGGGATCTCACTGTGGAAGTGCCAGCTAAGAATGACCTTCAAGGTCCCTTCCCATTCAAACCATTTTATGATCCTATGATAGGCTTGTGGGATTCTCCTGCCCCAGCCAAATCAAGTAGAGGGGTCCAAGGGGATGCACATGTCCCAAAGTCACTCTGAAACACCCACTCACTCTGTGTTTTTGTGGCCAGCTGTGGCAAGGACAGTCCTGCTAAGACTGTGTGTTTGGGTTGTCCTGAAATCTGTCTCAGGATGCCTCAACCCCTGATGGAGTCAAGGAAAGAGTAACACCAGCTTATGTAGGGAGGGTCACCATGGAAGTCAAATGTTCCAGCTCTTCTCAAGAAATGCAGCACCAGGAAACACAGAAGCAACATTCAACCAGTGTCCTTTTCCCTGAAACACTTGGGTACCAGCAGATACCTGCAGACCCTCTACAGAACGTTGTTGCAAAAAGATTCATATCAAGGGAGACGTGAAGGTCCCTGAAGAGTCACACGATCCCACGCTGGAGCCTGTGACCAGGTCCAAGTGCAACCCCTCGAGCTCAGAAAAGGCTGGGAGGGCTGTCTGAGGCACATCACAAAGAGAACAAACACAGAGACAGGAGCAGGAGCCACCCTTTGCAGCCAGGCAAACGCAGCTCTTCCCCAAGACAGAGACGTTCCTGGTGGGCCGGCAGGAACTGAGGTATTGCCCACACAACATCCCTGTTACTGTTGGTGTCCTTGCTGCTGTCACTGAAGGAGGGTGTGTTTGCAGGTATTATGACCTGGAAGTAGAAATTCAGGAATGTGTTATCCCTAAGGAACAGCGCAGTCTCTTTCTGTGCAGCCAAGAACACTCACAGAGGGAGGATGATTTAGATCAACACAAGGAAGCTGCTGAGCTCCCAGTCAGAACTCTGCGACATGTGGATGATGCTGCAAAGAGCCCAACAGAAATCCCTGTTTCCAGTACAGTGGCCAGGGCACATTCAGCTGTGTCTGGAGGATACTGCTGGTGTATTAAAGAAGATCTGACTGAAAAATGTGTCACAGACTGCAGAGACAGCCAAGTTAGAGATACGAGGTCTGGGTATTTGCATAGGATTGCATTGGGGAAGTTAAAAAGAGAAGTGCAAAACAGGAGATGGGATGAAATGGTAAATTTGTCACAAATGGGACATTCTGGAGTTTCCAGGGAGAAGGAGGGGATCAGAATGGGAGTCAAAGTGTTGGAAGGGAGTGGCAGGACAAGACTTTGTCACACCAGATCTATGAATAGCCAAAGAAAGGTTTTGATAATCAAAGCTTTTGCTTGTCATGGGGGTGAGGCCCCACCTGCAGTGCAGAGGAATGAGCTGCCCTTCTACTGATGTCCAGAGTGAACCACGTCAGCAATGTTTGGCTACTGCCCCTTGTGTTGTTTAGCACTGCTGAGAACTGGGCCCCACCCTCTCTGTAACTGCCTTGGGGTCACTGCAGCTACTCCTTGGAGTCCCCCTGGTTAATCCGACCCAACTCAACCCAACTCTGTGCTTGCCTGTGGGCCTGGAACCTGAGTCTGACCCTTTTCATCAACCTCTGGCCTCTCTATTTTTTCTCCATATCCCTCTGGAAGCAGGAGAGAGTCCCCAAAACTGGCCACAGTAAGTCCATTTGTCTTCCCCAGCACTGATCAGAGAGGAAGTTACTTTCCCTTAATCTGCTGGGTGCAATCCTCTGATGTTGCCCAGGCCATGGTTTGCCTCATCTGCAGTGGGATCAAGCTCTTGGCAGCTATCCCACCCCACATCCACAGCTCCCTCAGCAGGACCTGTGATTTCTCAGCAAAACTGAGAGAATCCAACACTGTCAGATGAGAGAGCTGAGCTGGTCCAGACTCTGGGATGTTACAGTGCATGGACAGACCTGAGCAAGAGGAGAAGTCTGCTCAAGTGCATCTGGATTTACCTTCCTCTTTAAAATAAATGTGTATGCCTGCAAACACGTCTGTGGTGGTGTGGGATGAGCCTTACTCCCAGCCCCTCGTGCAGGGACAGATGGTTGTCTCTGCCAGTTACTTCAAGGCTTTGAGGGTCCTCAGATGTGGCATCAGCTGCATGTTTTATTTGAGCAGGAAGCAGAGTGCTTTTGGAGCTATTGTGCACACAGGACAATGCCATTGCTGCCAAAGGCTTTCCAGGATGCTCCTGTCACAAACAATCCTGCTGCAGCCATTTCCATCAGGGATCATCAAAGGTCGGCGGCAGGGGTCTCAAAGCCAGGATCAGTCAGGAGGAGAACGGGATGGAGTGGGAAGAACACTTCTGCCCCAATACTGTTCTCCACATCCCCTTGTCCAACAGGCACTGGGCACTGGGGCAACATTGCCCTGACAGATATCACTGGACAAAACCACCCTGCTATACCCTGAACATGGACTGGTTCATGGAGAAAATGCCACTGGCTCGGGAGGAGCCTCAGGTTTGTTGCTGAGGTCCCATAACGGAGCTGGATGATGATCCAAGTGACCATCAGGGGATCTTTGCCCAGATTTGAACAGCGTGATGGGGATTGCCCCATCCCTGGAAGTGTCCAAGGTCAGGTTGGACATTGGGGCTTGGAGCAACCTGGGATAGTGGAAGGTGCCCCGGCCCATGGCAGGGGCTGGAACAAGATGGGCTTTAAAGTCCCTTTCCAACTCCAGCCGGTCTGGGATTCTAAAATTCTGTTTATGTCCATTGCCCATCGTCCAGAGAAGCCACCTTCTATAAAAAGCTGATCCTATTAACTGCACTGAAGTTGGCATTTGGGTTTTTTACTGTTTTTTTTTTTTCCCCATGCACAGAAGCTGGTTGGGGGTTTTTTTGGCCACCCAAAATGATGGCCTTTTTCCAGAATGGACTTTTCCTGCCAACACATTTATTTTTAGACATAATTGCTCTTCAGTTCCTCCTGATGAGCGTGCTTTGAGGAAACGCTGCCTTTGGAAAGGCCTGAGCCCCGAGTTCAGCAAGAATTCGCAGAGAGGGACGGAACTGTTGGGATTTTTCGCTGTGCTCTTTCTCCATGCTTCCTTCCCATCATGCCCTCTGCTGTCAAGGCAAAGACCTTGTTTTTTTGACTCTACCAACCTCAGCAAAGCGCAGACTGAGGGACCCCGAGGCGCTCTTACCGTGATGAATGGCACACCAAGAGCTCTTTGTCCTTCAATGCAAGCGACTCTGAGCATGGCAAACCCACCCCGTGAGTCATGGAGGGCAATAAAAACACAACAAATAATTTAGCAACACGGTTGTGTGAAAGCCAATGGCGGTGACAATTACCAAACTTGCACCCCAGAATAATTATCTCTCACTGTAAGATTAAAACCTCCCCAAAATTCACCCGCCCCTTGCGCAATGGCGCCAAGAAGATGATTTCTCTTGACGCGCTGAACTTTTGAACCCGATGGAAAAAATCTTTTTTTTTTTTACAAGAGAGTCATCGAAAGTTCATTGCCCTTTCTCACATTTGCACCACCAAAGGGACATAAGGAAAAACATCAAGTGTAATATCCGTCAATGTTAGTGAGGCATTCAGAATACATCACCGATGCATAAATAACCCCCATGAAACTCCAGTGGCAGGGGGAGGTTCTGGAAGAATGGAGATACACAACAATATTTAATTATAAATTGCATCAAAATGATTGTCTTTACTCATCAAAGGGCATTTCACAAACATTCCTTTGGTTCAGATGTGAGCCTGAAAATCCTGGGTGCCCCCATCCAAAAACTCAGGATTTTTCTTGGTTCACTGGCTACTTTTTCCTGCCAAAGCTTATAAAAATCCAGACACCAATTTACTTAACACAAGGGGTGTGAAATCCCCACTTAGGGAAGGTGAAGTTAATTGGAAAAGAAAAAAAATCATAAATCCAGGCCACTGAGCAGTTTGAATTGGTGAGCTCTCCTGTGACCTTGATTTGTTGTGGTTTTATTTTCCTGAAATGTTTTTCCCAACACAAGTTGGGTGGAAAAATCCACTGGAATCACCAAACATTGGGTTTTCCTACCCTTTGTACGGAGCAGCGGGTGTGTACTCTTTGTGTAAGGCAAAGGCCGATGGAAAAAGCTTCCTGGTAGGAGCAGCAGTAGGAAGTGGGTGGGAGGAACCCCAACCCTCTCTAGGGATTGAAGACTTGGAAGCCTTTCGTTCTCTTCAAATTACCACCTCCCGCTGTCTATTCTTGACTTGAGGCTGTCAGGGTCACCTCATCCCTAGAGCAAGACCAGTCCATGGTCAACACCCTCCTGTGCTTCCCTCAGCCTCCCTGGCGCTGTGTCTGTGTCTGGAATCTCTGCCCCGCTGGGGTCTCTGTGGTGTAGGATCACAGAGGGGTTTGAGAAGGAAGGGACCTTAAAGATCATCATTGCCATTCCATCCATGGCCTGTGGGCCACATACCTGCAGCAGTTTTGTCTGAGAGGCTCCAAAGTCTCCCACCACAGACAGCGTTGGGACCCAGAGCACTGAGCTGCTGCTGCTGCTGCCAATACCTGTGCAAGGAAAATCCTCTGGAGCACTTCCACTGCTATCCCAGGAATTCCATCAGGGATGACCCACAACACGTGCAAAGGAGAAGCTCAGCCTACACAGTCCCAATGTTGTCTGTGATGGGAGATCTGGAGACTCTCAGACAGAACTGCTGCCCACAGGGCCAAGGACGGAATGGCAATGCTGATCTTTATGGTCCCTTCCAACTCAAACCCCTCTGTGGTCCTACACCACTGACACCCCAGTGGGGCAGAGATTCCAGTCACAGACACGGCGCCAGGGAGGCTGAGGGAAGCACAGGAGGATGTTGACCCTGGTCTTGCACTAGGGATGAGATTACTCTGACAGCTTCAAGCCTAAAATAGACTGCGGGAGATGTTAATTTGAGGAGAGCTAAAGGCTTCCTGGTCTTCAGTCCCTAAAGAGACTCTACTGTTGCTTTCAAACACACACATGTTAAATAATGTGGGTAAAGTACCATCACATGGAACTTGGAGAAAGCTGAAATTACTGCACCCCCCATTTTTGTACCGCTTCTTGGACCATTTGGTGAGGGACCCCTTCACTGCTTCCGTGTACTCACTGCCAACAACAGCTCCTACTCCTGCTGGTGGAGATGCACATTTGCTCTTTGTACAACAACTCCCCTCCCATGAACCTGTATGGGAATACAGGGGGAAAGGAAAGAGAGGAAAGAAACTGTCCCAGCTGGAAAGAGCCCCATGGTGCTGCCTTGGTGGCAGACCCAGCTCCCCAGCCTTGTCAAAATATATCTGGATGGGGAACATAAAAGACAACATGGAAATCTTACCCATAAGGTGTGAATATTCCACTCTGGGAGTCAGCCACCACCTCCACAGCTTTCAGAGGGAGAGTGTCCGTAAAAGGGGCAGGGAACAGCTCCAGGCAATGTTTCTTGCGGGAGTATCAATGTGCTGGCTTGAGGATGTGATCAGAAATCGTGTGGGGTCATTAAAACCCCCCTTCAGCCCAAGCTTTGTGTCTTTCTAGACCAGGCTGCTCTGACAAGGATCTGCTGTGGGAGAGGGGCCACCAGCACGTTCACAGAATCAGCCTGGGATACCCAGCTGACATTCATAGCACCACAATGAAGATAGGCAATGGAAAAAAGAGAAATATAAAAGGATACAAATGCAGCAGAAAACAAGCTGAGGCTCAGTGTGGAAAACTAAATTATTAGAGAATTATCTGGCAGATATTCAACAAGCAAAGTACTGAAATGGAGACGCTGTACTTGGACAGGGATGTACAGCACAAGGCGTGGGAAAGGGACACAGAGCTTTGGATAAACTTAGTATTTTGATACAAAGAGCAAGACATCTTCAAGCATGATATCTGATTGAGATTGGCAAAACAACTGAGCAGGAGATTTCCAAGAGGGAAAACCAGCTTCTTTCTGAGCAATACAGAATATGACACCTTTTTTGGTGTTTTGAAAAGTTGCAGAATTTAAGTTAGGGAGGAAATAAAGTCAGAGCAGCACCTCCTCCAGACAGCAAGGCAGCAGAAAGAAACCAGAAATGTACACAAATAATTATTTCCTATCTTCAGGTATTTTAGACATCTTTCGTATGTTGAAAACTAAGTGCAAACACAAACTTTCTTTCCATGTACCAGTGAAAAATGAATTAAGTTTACATCTTTCCGGTGAAAGAAATTAGTTATAGTTTAATCTTCCTCCTCTTTTCCCCTTCCCCAATAAATAGATATAAACAGGAGATTTTAATCTGAACAAAAGGGTTTCCCATACTTAGTCCCTCCTGCCATTGTCACTCCACCAGGCTGTGCTGTCCATGTGGATTTATTGTCACGCCACAGCTCACTGAGACTCGTTGGCTGTTACCAGGGTTCGGAGCATGTTTTCATTGTAATAATCCACTGCCATTTTCTACACCATCCCTGGATTTATGACATTATTTATTCTCCATAAATTCCCATTGCTTTTTTTTCTAATGGCAATTTCATCCTTTGTTTCCCCCCAACAGTCGCCCAGAATTGCAGCTGGGGGTGCAAGACTGGGGGCTGCTTGCAGTCAGTAAATGCAATTATTGACACGCCCCCAGCACACACATCCGTTTGTGTCCAGATTTGCTGCTAATAACACATTTGCAAAGGAAAAAGGAAGAGTTCAGGAAGGATGGAAATTAGCAAAAAAATCGCGTTGTGTGGCAAATCTTTTCAACCAGAAAAAAAGGGATTTTTTTTGAAGTTCAACCAATCCTCCTGTGACCATTGCACAGAGAAACATCTGCCTGACCAGCCAGACCAGTGACTTGTGACATTTTCACATGAAATGATCTTACCTTTGGTTCAGAATAACATCTGTAAGACACTTACATTTGGAAAACAAGAAGAAGAAATGACACTTGGAATTTTTATTTCATTCCACTCTTATTTGTGGAATACATGAATTTGTGGAACCAAAAAAGGTAATTTTCAGCCTCATTAAATTCCTCAGGGAGCGTGTGCGTGATTTTATTTTTTTATTTTATTTAACAAAACCAACAGAACACAGCAAAAAAATAAAAAAAAAGATTTAATTTTGATTTGAGCATCCTGCCCTCTCCCCTTGGTTTGGTAAATGAACAATTGATTATTCCCTTTCCACTGCACGACCACTGACACTGCATTTATTTCCCTCTCTGCAAATCTTCCCATTGAGAGCATTCCCAGCCCCATAAATTCTCATGAATAATGTACTAACCAGCATAAATGTGACACTTTCATATATGTGGCCTGATCTGATTAATTGAGATCCACAACATCCTATTATCTATGTTATCTCATCCTGGCAGTTTATATATATTAGATTGACCTGAAATACACTTTTAATTGATTTTTATCAACAAATCCAAAGAGCTGTGGTTTGATTTTACTGTGCTTATAGTGAGCCTGGATCTTCACTTAAGCAGAGCTGCATTTCATACTTTGATGGATTTTCCATTAAGATCACAAGAAAGAACCTTATTTAGATATCAAAATGTTAAACAAAACATGGTGTAAAGGACTGAGAGAGGAGAATGCAAACCAACACCATTAAAATTCTTACTAAAATAAATGTATATCAACAACGACAAAAAGCAGTTTCATACAACAGAAAATAAAATTAATGATAGTCAGAACTGTGAAACAGCTTGGCTCGGAATTTAAAAAAAAAAAAAAACCCAAGGAAAAAAGTCCAAATTCAGTGCTAATAATCAGTGAAACTGTGGAAGGAAGAGGGTTGATAGAACACCACAATTCTTCATTTGAGTCCCTCTAAAGAAAGATATTTATCTCCTTCTGAAGGCTGGTGGCCAAGGGATGACGCCTCAGAGGCTCTGGTGGGAGTTGGGAAAGGAACGTTTTGGAGGGGGAGATGCAGCCCCAAAGAGGGGGGATGTTCCCCTGCACAAAGGCCCAGGTCTCTGCTGGGCCAGTCCTGCTGTGGAGGGGAGGTTGGACCTGAGGCTCCTGCCACCATCCCACCAAGCACTCTGAGCAGTGGGATAACATGGAGGAGGGATGGCTTTTCCCTGAAGGCTTCTTCTGCTTCTCTGTCAGCCCAAGAGGCTGAGAACTTACAGCTGACAAGATGTATTTATCACTTCCAGGATCCTTTTGCTATTCCACAGAAACACACTGAGGCAGCCTTTGGCTGAGCACCCCGGATGGAGGACAAGTCCTCTGGGTAGAGCACCAGCTCAGTCCTTGCTCCCCATTCCCATTCCAGGGTGTCTCATGGTACTGGGATGCCTGGGAACATATGGGAATTCACATTCAGCGTGTGGAATTTGCCCTTGCAAATGTGCCTGGCACGACCTAAAGAGTCAAAGCTTTCATCGTGTTTTGCCACTAAAAGTGCACTGGAAAGGAGTTACAGCTCCTAAAGCTGATGGAGGTTGTAGGAAATCCACGTGCACTTGGTCTGTCCCTGAGCAGAAACATCATGAAAAGGGTAAGCTCTTGGTGGAACCGGCCCAAGAATGAGCCAAGAGGCTCCTTGTATTTGGTTTGGCTGCTGAATGCTCTGAAAGCAAGGAATAAAGGATAAAAAAGCCTTGATGAGAACAAGCAAGGCCCTGATGAGAAGAACCAAGGCTCTCACTGACTTCTCTTGGTGGCAGAGGGATGAGCGAGGCTGGTAAGCACAAGATAAAGTGGAGCAGACCCAAAGTGAACCGGAGAAAACATGAAAATATTGGATGTTAGGAAGGAATTGTTCCCTGTGAGGGTGGGGAGGCCCTGGCACAGGGTGCCCAGAGAAGCTGTGGCTGCCCCTGGATCCCTGGAAGTGTCCAAGGCCAGGTTGGATGGGGCTGGGAGCACCCTGGGACAGTGGAAGGTGTCCCTGCCCATGGCAGGGGGTGGAATGTGATGAGCTTTAGGGTCCGTTCCAACCCAAACCAGTTTGTGATTCTATGCAGCAAAAAAGTGTCAAAACTGTGAAAAGCAAATAAGAAAATATACAAGAGTGTAGATAAATATTCAAAGAAGGAACAGTGCAGACAATGGATAAAATTCCTTAAGAAAAATGTCTTGTATCTAATAATCATTGGAAAATCAACTATTATACAGGAGTGTGCAGACCAGAAAAAGCCAAGGAAAGAAAGCACAATAGAAGCAGTGCCTCAAAATATCAGATTTTATACATTTATGACACCAGCACATTCCAAAAAGGCAGACATATTTTTTTTACAGCTCTGACTAGCACCAGATAAGGAAAAAAACCAGGCAGAGGCACACAAACAAGCAGGAAATTGCATGGGAAGTCAACATCAATGCTCTGTGAACGAGCCGAGCTACAAAGACTTCACTGCATTGTGCCAAGGGAGAAAGCAAACCCAGAGCTAAGCAAAGAGAAATTAAAATTTCATGCAGGGTCTAAGGCAGTGTAAGACACAAACACACCAGAAAGGATATTTATCGGCCAAACAACACAGGAGTCGTTACTTTCAGCAGTAAATTAAAGGAATGCTGACATGAAATCAGAGAGAAATATTCCATACAAACCCACAGGAGTGAAATGGATAAGCAAACATAAAATATTCAGTCAGGATGATGCATCTGCCAGCAAGGGAGAAATTGTTTCTGCTACCCAGAACTGCAGATATTGGTGTAACTTCAGAGCCAGCAGTTCCAAAATGGAACTGACCTCCCACACTTCCTTATGCACAGAGAGGACCCTGAATGAGGCTGTGAAAACCTTGATCTGGTAGGAACTGATATCACAGAGAGCATCAGCCACAGCAGTTGTGGCACAGGGGGCCAGGGAAATCCACCAGGAGCATTGCTGGGATCTTTTCAGGAACTCTAGAGGTGGTAAAGCGAGGCTGTGGCTGCCCCATCCCTGGAAGTGTCCAAGGCCAGGATGGACGGGGCTTGGAGCAACCTGGGATAGTGGAAGGTGTCCTTGCCCATGGCAGGGGGGGGAACAAGATGGTCTTTAAAGTTCCTGTCCAGCCCAAACCACTCTGGGATTGTCTGACTCTGTGATTATTCTGTGATTCCATGAACCAGGTCTCAGCACAAATACCAAGACACGCCAAGGGCTGGCTGCTGGCGTTGCAGGTGAAAGCAAACACATCCCCAGATCCCAGTGACTGGGAAGAGGAACTCAGTCAGGACTACAGGGAAACCATTCCAAGCTGAAAGCTGACCCTCAGGATGGGCTTGATCGTGGAAAGTAAAACAGACCCCATCAATGGGTCCCTGGCCACTAGGCTTTGTACTGGGTGGAGCTGAAGTCCAGCGAATCAAAGCTCTCGTGGGGCAGAAATGCAGGTGCTTAAAAGACTGTGCAGTTCTGAGGATCAGGATTTAGCCCTGTGGGGCCTGAGCTCACATGTGGGTCTCAGGCAGGGATTGCTGAGCTGGATCTCCTTCAAACTCACTCTTTAGGTCTCTATAACTTCTGGAAATTGCAGCCCTACACTCCCAGGATAGGTTCTGATTACACAGCAGTTTCGTCTTAGTGTTTTTCCACTGATTCCTACTGAGTTCTGCCTGACTTGCATCAGTGTGATGGGAGGGAGTTCTCAACTACTCAGCACTCACTGCTGTGTCTTCCTGGGGTGTAGCAGAGAAGCCTGGGGGAGGGGGGATTTGGGGCTGCTGTTGGCACCAGCTGGTTTTCAAAGCAGGGCAGTTACTGAGGGAAGGGATGGTAGGTGCCAGAACAGCACTGTGCTGTCACCTTCTCTTCCTGGATCAGGAAAGGAAAAGTTTACAGCCTGGGAGGTTCCAGTTTTTACAACAGAATCATCCAGCTGAGATTCCTTCTTAATGGTTTGCTCTGAGAGCAAGGAAGCAGTCTGGAAACAGCCCAGGCAAGACCAGTTTCACGTTGGGACAGCAGCAAATCCCCTCCCCAGTGCCACAGAGCCATGGAATCATGGAATATTCAGCATTGGAGTGGACCCACAAGGGTCATGGAGTCCAACTCCTGATCGTGCTCAGGACACCCCAGTGATCCCACCCTGTGCCCGAGAGCTTCGTCCAAACACTTCTTGATCTCTGTGCCAGACATT
The DNA here is from genome assembly GCA_013398115.1 of Falcunculus frontatus. Lineage (NCBI taxonomy): Eukaryota > Metazoa > Chordata > Aves > Passeriformes > Falcunculus > Falcunculus frontatus. The sequence continues at coordinate 1,397,728 of VZRV01004040.1, read as the reverse complement.
GTGCCTGTAGCTACGTGAAAGACCCATTGCTCTTTTTTATTACCAGCTTTGAGTACAAGTGCTCCACCTCCCAGAATATCCCACCAAGCGTCACCTCTCTCAGGTTTGTCACATGGTTCCGGGCCCAGGAGCCTCCTTGAATTGTTTGCAGGTTCTTTCTACGCTTGGTGCAGATGGAGGAAGGTGTCCAGGGCCTTGCAGCACCGGCCATTACAAAGACACCTGGGGAGAGGGAGTGGCCTGATGCTCACGCAGGGCTGGGAAGAGAAACGGGGAGCTGAGAGGGCTCATGGTCCAACAGGAGAGCCAGGAGGAGCTGCCTGCACCAGGCCAACCTGGCACCACTATTGCTGAACATGTGGCTTCCTTGGGAAGGATTTCAGGTGTGCCCAAAGAAGTCCTTGGGAGCTGATCCTGGCCCCATCATCTGTTCAATAGGTTTCCCACAGAGATAAGGTCTTACCCCAGATGAAGACAACGCTGTTCCCTCATAGACTCAAGTGGGGAGTAGGGTGGGAGGTGAGCTTTAATTTAATTTCAGGCAATTAATGCCTTTGCTGCCTTCCTAGCCCCTCCTCTGTGCTTCTTCTGCTTGTGGGCTCAGGGTCAGTGTCAGGGTGGGTGAACATCAGCTGCACCCACTTCCCTACAGGTCAGAACGACCTGGTCCCTCTCAGGGACCCTTTTTTCCCAGTCCTCCTGCTCCTGTGACTTGTACCCCGTGCTGCTCACCAAGGGCTCTTGGGAAGGGCTGTCCTTGCAGGAAACAAGGTTCCCTCCCTCCCCAGACACCCTTAGGGCCTTTCCAGGACCCCATGAAAAAGGGGAGACCTATGCCCTGCTCAGCTGCACCCAGCTGTGTGGTGCCAGAAGGTCTGGGGCTGGTTCACAGCCCGATAAAAGACTTGCTGGGCTCACTGGTTTCAGCCCAAGGCTTCCCATCCGTCTTTCCTGCTGACATTTCAGGGCTGTGTGGGCCAATCCTGAGCAGAGATCGGAGCTGCCGGGTTCAGGCCCTGACCCAAAGATCCATGAGCACCCCCAGCTCCTGCGCCCCAGCTCCAGCTGAACTGAAGTGTCTTACAACTGCAGAAATATTTGCCTTATTTACAAACATCCAACCCAAGCTTCTCCTGACAAATCCATGCAGAAATTCCTTTTTCCTTTGGAAACGAAGTAGGAGGGTGACAGAACCAGACACGCAGATCTGTGACTATGAACTAAATTATTGATGCTCTCTTCTTATGAGTTGAACTCTTTATTGCAGCTGAATGTTGGATTATGACAGCCAATGGTCTGTGCAGACTGTTCACTGCATTATTTATATCAATCATCTGAGCTACAGCTATTTCTCTCAGTGGGGGCTCTCTTAGGGTTGAAAGATCTTTGCAGAGAAGAATTTGTGGATAGTAATTAAAATAAAATCAAATTCATTTCCAGAGGACTTGATCCTTTCACTGATTTACAATAATCCTTTACATATGCCACATTTTTTTTCTTTTTTCTTTTTTCTTTTTTTTTTTTTGTTAGTTTTTACACACAGGATTGTCAAGGGAACAAGAAAACATGAAAACAGCTGTGGTTTACTCCCAACACGGGGTTCAAGCTGGGGGGGTGGTTGCTTAGACACCTCTTGAATTTCCTTCTCCTCTTGACAATTGCTTGTCAGTCCATTGGGCATTGATACCTCCATGAATAATGAAGAAAAGGAAAATCATCACAGAAGTTCTAAGCTAAAATACTCAAGCACGTGGACATATAAATTTGCAGCATATTTTAACTATAGAAGAAGTTAGTGGCAAACAGAGTGGATAATTTATTGCTACACTTGTCAATTAATTATTCAGACTAAATGGTTTAAGCAGGGTAACAATGATATCTGTTTATCTTGCAGTCATTTACCAGGCACTTAACAAGTTCTGGGCATTCCCCCTTTTTAAGAAATCAATATCCCTCTTGTTTCTTTACCTTCATATTTACACCCAAGCAGGATTATTGGGAAGGGGGAAAGTTGGACAAAGCACCTAGAAAGGAAAGCCACAAGCAAATGCTTCAAACTTTACAATTCACATTTATTTTGAAAAAATGTTTTGTTAAAAATACTCCTACAAAGGCATTGGAGCAGCAGGTTTCTGTTTCCTTTATAAATACATCTGATTTATTTATTTATTTGTTTTTTCTCAGTAACATCGAAAGACATCTGACAAAGCCAGGGAAGCCCTGGGCTGAATGGAAGACACATCCCTGTGTAACAAGGACCTGCACACAATTTCCCCATTCACAATTAAAAAAAATACAAATACTGTCATGAAAAGTGTTCTGTTGTCCACAGGGTCACGGCCAACACACAGGAAGAGCAGGAACCCAGGGCTGGGGATGCCCTGGAGCCCAGCTGATGGCTCCCAGGACTGGTGGCAGGGGAGGACAGGACAGGACACAGTGTTGACTCGACACCCTTGTCTTCAGGGGCTGAAGGACTCACCCCATTTCCCATCCCACTCTCCAGCTCCTGCCAGAGCTGTGACCACGAGATCAGAGCCCAGCAAAGCCTCCTCTCCCTGCAAACCTTCCCTGTGCCATTGGCAGCTCCTCCACAAATCTTCCAGGGAAGGACACTTTCCAACAGATGCTGTCACACCACGTCCTGTGAGAGGACCCCATGAGCAGGTCACAGGAACCAATGCCCTGATGGACAAAAGAATTCCCTGCCACACCTCCCCTGCTACCTCACTGCCCCCTGCCACCTCACTGTCACCCTCCCTTCCCTCTGGGACCTTCCTGGGATTTAGTGTCTGAGCTAGGAAAAGATCTTCCCTGCAAGGAGTCTTTTGGAATGGGAGCATGGATGTTGGCTCTTCAGTTCCTCAGAAGCCCATGGGTAGATGATGGCACAGGAGGGAGGTTTGGATACCTGTGCCTGGCTCATCCTGAGAGCAGATCCCTGAGCTCCCAAACTCACCTGTGTCCTGCTCCCCACAGGCTCTCGGAGCTCCCCAACTCACCTGTCCTGCACCCCAAGGGCTCTCTGAGCGCCCAAGCTCCTGTGTCCTGCTTTTCATGAGCTCTCTGAGCTCCAAACTCCTGTGTCCTGCACCCCAGGGGCTCTCTGAGCGCCCAAGCTCCTGTGTCCTGCTTTTCATGAGCTCTCTGAGCTCCAAACTCCTGTGTCCTGCACCCCAGGGGCTCTCTGAGCGCCCAAGCTCCTGTGTCCTGCTTTTCATGAGCTCTCTGAGCTCCAAACTCCTGTGTCCTGCACCCCAGGGGCTCTCTGAGCTCCCAAACTCCTTTGTCCTGCTCCCCAGTGCTCTCAGACCACGGCTGGGGGAAGTGAGAGGGGTCATGCCTTTATTTAGGACGTGCTTGGAAGCACTAGGCTCATTTATCCAGCTAGAACTGTGACACCTGGGCTCTGGCTTCAGGTGCTGGAACACCCCCAGGCTCCCCAAGCTCAAACCAGGGCCTCAAAGCACTCCCCGGGTAGAGTTCACATGCAATCCAGCCAGCACGGCAGGGAGTGACACAAGGTCAGCAAAGCCTTTCCAAAGCAAACCTGGAAATACAAATCGTGTCCTCACACCGATGGAAGTGCTCATTCACCCGTGGCAAGAGGCAGGGTTGGACCTTCCCTGAACTATCCCACGGGAACATTGGCCGGGGATCCTGACACACCGGACCTGCTTTCACACAGCTTCCTACTGCTTCACTCAGGAAGATCTGTGTTGTGAGGTGGATGTTTCCAGAAAGAAAGGGAGGCAAAGGGGGGATTTTTTCATGGGAAGAGATGTAGTTAAGCACAGGTTCCTTGCAGAGACATGCTGAGCCAGCTCCAAGTGGCGATGGCCCAAACCTGAACAAACCATCCAGCCCTTCCATACTGGGGAGGGGACAGAGGGCAGAGAAACAACAGCGAGAGAGAGAGAGAGCTGAGGGTGGAGGCCAAGCAATGACAAAGAAAAGGGTGCAAGAGTCACAGGCTGAAAAGCGAATGGAGAAGTCCCAACAGAAAGCTCCTCCAGTGCAGGGGCTATGGATCCACAGAAGAAGAAGCAGCTGCAAGCCCCCATTCCTGATCCTTGATTTCTCCCCTCCAGCTCCAGCAGGATGGCGGGGGATGTGCTGTGATGTGGGGTCTTGGAGGACCATTCTGAAGAGGGGAGACGTGAAGCCAGGACTCGGGCAGGAGAACCTGGATGATCCTGGAGGATGCCCACAGCCTGGCTCCAGGGACTGCTCTCCTGGTCAGGGCATCCAGATTGCAGCTCCTGTTTAGTGTCTCCAACTCCCTCACCCTCCAAGGATTCTTTCCTTCCCCCCCTGCTCAAACCAGGCTTTTCACTTCTCAGATCCCACTCTTGGATGGGACATGGATGACCACACTCGTCTGTCCCTCTGCCCGTGGCTGATCCTGGGCAGGGGGAGCTGGGCTCTCTCACTTCCCTCCACTGCTGAACAGCTTGAAAGAAAACTCTGGAGCTTGAAGGATGGATGGTCAATGCTTCTACAGACCTGAGAGACCCAGCCACACCTGACAGCCTCGCCCTGAGCAAGCCTTCACTCCAGAACCCCGCAGGATTTTGGGAACTCCTGCAATCTGAACTTTATTTCTCTGTACCTCAGTCCTGTGGAAAACCTGGGCTGGGCTCTAGGACAGACTGGGAGATGCTCAGGTAGGGTGGGAATGGACACAGCGGTCACTTGGAGCTGGGCTGGCCAGCATGAAACCCACAGCCCTGAAACTTGGCTACCTCACCTGAGGGTTGGACTGTCCTTCACTAAAAGCTGGGATTTTCCTATGATCCCAATGATCCTGGGATCCTAGACACAGAAGCTGGGATTTTCAGAGGAAAAAAGAACCATCAGAGAGCTCATAAACCCATCAGTTCCTCCTGGAGATCAGAGCCCAGGTCTGGCCAACCAAGAAGCACAAGTGCACCAAATGTGTCCCTTCCCTAGTCCCCTACAGCTCACAAGGGCCAGGAACACACAGTCAGGGACCCTTCAGCTCCAGCCTGGTCCTTCTCCCACATTCCTGGGCTGCTCTGCAGAGGGACACAAATCCCTGCCTGTGTCAAAGAGCTTTTCACTTGTGCCATCAAGGCAGACTGAGCAACACAAGGGTTGTAATGTCTGGATCTAAGCTGTCCCCAGGACATAAAGAACAAATTCATCTTCAGAGCTGAGCCAGCACTCAAAACTGAACCTTGCACTTAATCCCTGCCTGGATCTTGCCCTGGAGCCCCCAACATTCAATGCCTGCTCTGAGGCCCCTCTGGGATTTCCCTGCACTCCCCCAGCCCAGCCCTGAATCACTCCATTGCACCAAGAGCTTTCCGCCCATTTTTAGAAGCTTGTCCCAGTCTCCTTTCCTGCATTTCCACCCTTGAGGCAGCTCTGACAGGTTCATTTGGACTCCTGGTCAGATTCCCAACCAACGAGCAGGTCACAAGGCTGAGCCAGCCAATGCAGAGGGACAAATCTCACTGTCAGAAACCACCCCAGAGCAGAGGAAGGGAAGGACAGGGATCTCTCACACCCAGCACTCCTAAGGTTCTCCGGGTCAGGAAAGAAGGGTTGAGGTACGAATGCTTCCATAGAGAGCTTCCACATCCAACACACGATGGATCACCCAGTCAATCTCCCTTTCTGTGCTTTTCCAGCTGTTTGAGGCACTGATGTCCCATGGCAGCTCCGAGCCCCAGGGATGCCTTGGGATACACTAGGAATTGGGAGGAGGAAGCAAGTGGTTTCCTCTGACATAGGAAGCCCTCTGGCTCCACACTGAAATCCTTCCCCAGAAAGAGTGAAGATGGAAAATCAATGATGCTTGATGTAGCATTTGGGCTTTTAAGAGATGTAGAATGTGTCAGTGCCAAGAATGCGATGATATAAAAGAATTTCTGCAGGAATCCTGTTACACACCCTGTGCCCGCGGGCATCCATGACCCAGAAAAACTGAAAGAGGTATTTTTGTGTCAAGGAGATTATTCTTCCAAAAGTTTGTCCAGTCACCTTTTGAGTCACAGAATGGTTTGGGTTGGAAAGGACCTTAAAGGCCATGAGCAGGGACACCTTCCACTATCCCAGGTTGCTCCAAGCCCCGTCCAACCTGGCCTTGAACCCTTCCAGGGATGGAACAGCCACAGCTTCTCTGGGCCCCCTGTGCCTCCCTACACTCACAGCGAACAATTTCTTCCTAAAATCCAATCTAAACTTATCCTCCTTTAGCTTAAAGTCATTCCTCCTTTTCTTATCAATCCATCTAATGCTGGGTATCCCTGTTCCAGCTGTGAGTTCCACCCTCCAATCACTGTGCTTTGTGCCAAGGAATATTCTGCTTCCCCTGCCTTCGAGCTGTTACTGTCAGAAATCTGTGAGACTGCTGCCTTCTCACCTTGCTCACATCTTTCCTGATTTAAGGGCATGAAATTTTTATTATTGTGGTTTACCTCTGCCAGAACCAAGAATCAAAATCTATTTATCTTTTATACCTCCCACTGACTTTTGGCTGTTCCAGAAGCCCCAGTCTGGCTGCACCCATCTGTATATTTATTTCTTAATTTCTGTGCATCCCTTTTGAGCGGAGGAGAACAAAAGCACCACCAGCATTTGCAGAGCCAGCACATAAAAATTTCACTGGCTCGTGACCTTGTGTGAAGGCTCCTGAATGCCAATATTTGATAGCAATCAGAGATTTCACATTTATTCTCCACCAGCAAAGGCCAAGCCAGGCTGTGGGTTTGCCACACCATCTGTCCCAGGCTGGTGATTTTATCAACCTCCATCTCCCAACCCAGCCCACTCAACCTGGAGTCAGTGAGCTGGGAGTGCAGACCAAAGGCAATTTGGGGAAAAGGGGATCTAACTGTCAGCTTCATCCTCAGGAGAGTAACACGCTTCCCCCAGTCCTCATGGAATCCTGGGATGGTTTGGGTTGGAAAGGACATTGAAGATCATCTCGTTCCAACCCCCTGCCGTGGGCAGGACTCCTCCTTTAACCCCTTCCATTAGTTTTTCCTAACACAGCTGTTTGACTCTTAAAGACAAAATTTAATCCTTCCCTCCCAGACACAGTTAGAATAACCAAAGGCTATGGCACGACATCTGTGTGAGAGCTCCAGACTGACCCCAGAGGTAGAAGTAGAAGCTACAGTTGAGGCAAGTGAAAAATTCCTGAAGTTTACTGGAACGGAAGAGCTGGAAATGGATCGACCAAGGGTTTGTTGTTCTTTTTTTTCATGAAGGCAAAAGGGGGTTCCTGACAAAAAATGAGGCACGCGAGGCCGAGCCCTGTGGTTTGTTTGCAGGGATGGCACTGGGGGCACTGGAAGGTCCCAGGGGAATCACACAGGGAGACAGAGTGGCACTGGTGCTGCACTCCTGCAGAGCTCACAGAGGAATTTCTTGCAGAATTTAAAAAGAAGAAAAAAAGGGAGAGATACTGCTGAATCAGTTGTAAGACAGCAGGAATGCAGATTCAGGAAAAGATTTGTGGGGAGAGAGGACTTCTTGCTTCCAGTCCCAAATTTCTGCAAATAACATTTGTCAGCAGAGTTGGCAGGAGTAACAGAGGGACAACAAGGAGGTAAATTCCAGGAAATATTTGGAGAGTGCAGGGAGTTTTCTAGGAAAGCAGTGGAAGATGGGAACACATATGGAAGCAAACGCTGGCCAAGTTTGTGTCCTGTCTTTGTGAAGGGCAAAGAATCAAAAGAAGCAAAGCCATCCTGAGAAAGTTTAAATAAAAAAGGCCAATACGTGACTGTGGATAAAAAAAGTTGAATCCTGTATGTGAAGAACTCGCAAATATGTAACATTTTTGAGGATGGAAAAAGACCTACATTAAATCAGCCTTGAGTTAGACATGCAGGAAGGAAGATGATTTACATTAAAACAATAAACTCCACTAAACCAAACCAGACAGCAGTGACACTTCCAGTACTCTGGATTTGTACATCCAAGGCAGTCCCAGATTTATTGCATCATCAGAGGATACAACTGTTAACGATGCAGCAGAGTTCAAGCCCTGACTCCAAGATTCATATAAATCAGCCCGGAAAATATAACAAGAAGTTTCCTCAGCTGCTCAAACCCTCTAAGAGGTTCTCTCTACAGGCCACTGCTAATCCACAGCCTGGGTGATGATTCCTGGGAAAGAACCTTTCCTTTAACCCAAATTCCAAGAACAGCTTCAGGGAGTGTGGGAAAAGCCCTGTCTGATTCCCCTGGGACATCCAGCCAGCAGCTGACACTGATGAAGGTCCCTCTCCTCAGCTCCAGCCAGGCCAGGAGGGAGCTGCTCCAGGTAGTGCTCGAGCAGCCAGGGAAGGGAGCAGGATCCTGGTCTGGGGAAAGGGATAACAGCAGCCAGCAGTCCCTGCGTGGCCGATCTGGCAGGCAGAGCTCACAAGGATGAAGCTCTGCTGTGTCCCCAGCTCCTCCCTGCCCTGCCCTGCCCTGCCCTGCCCACGGCTCTCCCTCACCGTGGTGCAATGCCCCGAGCTGACCCTGCTGTACAGCAGCCACGGAGCCGCGGGATGGATCACAGCCCTCACTGGGGTTTGGGCACTGGGGGAACACCGCAGCAGGGGGAAACCCTGGGACAGCCACGTTTACCTGGATCACATGGAAGCCCCAAGCAGAGATTGCTGCCTTTGGAAGCTACTGCTCGGCAGTGAGGATATTGTGGAGAGGAGAAGCTCCTCAGCTGCTGAAAAGCACAAATCTCCACTAATTCATGAAAGGCAGTTCTGAGGGTTTACTGGGGAGGTGAGCATATCCTTTAGGGAGGGGACACGCACCTCACAGTGCCCTGTTTTGTGTCCCCACAGCCACAAGGACAAGTGATTCCTCATGGCAGTGCTGCATCTTACAGGTTTGTTCTTCCTTTCTCCTTCACACCCGTGGGCTGTAATTCCAGCAAATGGGCTGGTGGCAACAGCTGGAAATGACCCACAAAGTATATTTTAACTTTTTACTATCCACATATGCTTTGCTTCCCCTGCTCTGCCCTGTCATGCTGTGCGAGATTTGAACTTATCACTGTCCAGCCAAGGGAGAACTTCCAACCTGCTCAGCATTTCCACTGAACGCCATCCACAGGGTGACCCTCAGCAGGAGATGGGAAATGGAGAAGGGAAGGGCTGGGAGGTAGCTTGAAAGGTAGAGGGGAAATGTGAAAATTGCAACGAGCTGCCTGAAAATCTCCATGTGATGATTTTTGTTAAGTACCCACACATGCACACATGCACATGCACAACAGCATTTCACAGTGTCAATGTTAGCAAGTGCCTTTTCCCCTTTTCCCCTTGGAGCACACTGAGTTTTCCACTAGACTCCCATTTCATAGCAGTACATCGGAGACCCATGAATTAAATATGTAATTGTCACTCCAGTGCCTCTGCCCCCACTCTGCAGCGTGTGCCAGAGGCGTTTACAACCAAAGCACTTGACGGGAACTCAGTTCCTTGTGCTCCCAGGAGAGCTGAGGGATGCAGAAAACTGCAGTGTTTTCTGGACCATGTCTATTTTAGTCCAGCTCTCCATTAGTCCTACACAGGCAAACACAGATGTCACAGCCATGCCTGGTATAAACAGATGGGAAGGTGTTACTTTTAGTACCACCACCATGTGATTTTTTGGTCAGAAGAAGAGACAAGGATGTGCTTTCTCTGTCCTGCAGACGGCCGCCACAGCTCTGGGGGCTGTGGCACTGGGACCCGTCCTTCACAGTGGGCTGGGTCTGGCAGGTAGATGTGTCTGAAGCAGCCAGCGAGGAGATTCAGTGCATTGAGACCAAATGTCTCCAAATAAAGAAGACCTGAAGTGCCCTTCCAAGGCCTGGGTGGCTCTAAAGGGATCCTGCCTGGGCATTGCTCCTCCTTAGCGTCTGCAGGAATGTAGGGGATGGCAGAGAACAGTCAGGAATTGTCTGGGGAGGACAACTGAGGGGCATCATGTGCTCCTTCTGCGTGGCTGCTCCACGGGAATCTGCTGGTGAGTTTTGTAGGCAGAGCTCTCGTGGCAGAGCTCTGGGGCACAGGGTCACTGCTGGCTGTGGCCGGACAGTTGGCACAGCACCACCCTGCCCTCACCCTGTGCTGCCACCAGACAGCTTCACGTGCCTCTGGGACACAAGGACAACTGCTCCTTGTCAGAGCACAGCAGCCACCACGTGGGACACACGCACCCAGGGAGGCTCCCACACCGTGCTGGGACTGGGCACACCCGGAGCTCCTGGTTTCCCCATGTGCCCTCTGCAAACACTTCCTCTGGTTTAGTCAGCTCCAGTGATTTTTGATGTCCTTTCAAAGCTGAGCCCATCACCTGACCAGGAGCAAGGGCTTTTTGGATGCAAAGGCATTCCCAGTATCCCTTTGGATACACAGGCTAAACCAGGCTGGATTTAGGGCAGCGAGCTGACCCATCCAGGGAGCACCTGCACACCCCATGCCCACTGCCCCTCTCCCCACACCACTCTGTGCCACCTGCCAGCCATGCAGGGAGATGCTGGGGCTGTCACGGGGGCACTGTGCCCTGTGGGCACTGAGCCCTGGCACCAGCACACACCTCCTGCCGTGTTCCCATCACTACAGGCGTGCCAGGGCTGCACACCCAGGGCTGGGCTGGATGCAAACACAAACACAACACCGCACTGGGGATTCTGGATGAACAGAGGCTGGAGGCACAATTCCTCCAGTGAGAGCCCCTGTCGCTGGAGCACCAAACCCTGGGACAGGGCAAGAGCTCAGGAGAGAAGTCTCACTTTTAGGGACTGCTCTGATGCCACTCGCAAGGGCTTTGTTTTTGGATCTGGTCTGGCAGTAGAAAATGCTAAAAGTATTTTATAAATGGCCTCATATTTTACAAGCAGTCTGGGGAGATGATATCTGGCCACAGAGGTCTAGACAGCTCGGGATTTTCATCCACAGCAGACTCACTTCCCCTTGGATTCAGCTCCCAGAAAACACAGCCAGGCAGCTCCCAGTGAACGTGCCTTCGACACTTCTCGCTGCCAAAAACAAGAGGAGGAGGCCAGGAATGACATGGCAATGGCAGACAAGGGCTTGTAAACAGCAGTCCTGAGGCCATGGCCAGGAGATGGGTGGGAAAATGCCACATGTGGAACGTTTCAAAGGATGCGAGGTGGTGCTGGGCAGGGAGAACAACCTGACTCCCATCTGCACCTCCCTGCACTCAGCTGGTGGCATTCACACATCCCAAAGACCCGGTCAGTAACTAAAGAATTTATTTCAGTTATTTATAAACCCGCTGATTGATCATTCAGATGCAACCACAGCATTTTGCCTCCAGAGAGATGGGATTGGAGGTTTTGCTGTCCTGGGCTCTCTCTGAGGTGAGGGGCTGAGCTTGAAGCTGCCTCAGAGCCCCCAGTGCATCACCCAGCGAAGGGACGGGGTCCCCAAGGCACAGAGCCCACCTGCACAGCCTGGCACCTGCAGGGCCCCATCCCCACCTGGAGATAACACAACCCCCACTCCAAAATGCTGTGCCACGAGCTCCTCTGAGAGGACTGGGCTTGCCCTGCCTTTCCGTGCTCCACGCACCAATCCAACACCTTCCTCAGCAGCCAGACATTTCCAAAGGGCTCTGACAGACAGCTGTGGAGTCATCATTCCCTCACAAAACCCATCCACCCTCCCATCTTTCCCTCCCAACCCCCCCGTGATGCTGCTCACCCCCGAGTTGAGCTGGTGGCTATTTCACCTTGGCAAACACCTGGAACCCTGACAGCCACAAACATCTGTTGTGCCACGACCAATTGGAAAGAACAAATAAGCAAACGGGAGGAAATGTGCATATAAAAAACCTTTTTCTCCTGGCATATGGTCAATAAGCTGCAGTTTTTCCTTCCACAGGGAAGGAATTTAAGTTCTTGGATGATATGATGCTTGGAGATGTCATTTCTTTTTCATTAAAAAAACCAAACCCCCAACCAACCAAAAATTTCCAACCCCAAACTCACAAACTGGTGTTAACAAAACAATGTAAAAGGACAAATCTCCCAACAATGACAACCGAAAAATAAAGGTACACGTCAGCATTTGTAATCAAAAACTACTACATACTGTACTTGGGAAGTCTTCTGGGAAAAGATCATTGGCATCTAGAAAGGACATCACTAAAAGTCTTGAGCAATGATATGTATGAGACACGATGCCATTGGAGGGTGGATGGACGGACCCTTAGGAAACTGTCACTCACAAAACCGTTCCATGACAAGAGAAAATAAGAGATGTAAAAAGGATTGGTTTTCCCCATCCCCACCCCCCCAGGTGTTACAGATTCCTTCTCATTTGTTGGAAACAGCCTCCTCTAGTCTTAGTTTATTTGTTGTGTTTTTGTTTGTTTTTTTTTTTTAAAAAAAAGTCTTCAGCTTTTGAAGAAGTCCATCAGTTTCTGAGATGCACTTGGTTCCACAGCACCAAAGAGCTTCAGCTCTCCCCGTTTGATCTGCTCACAGGGGCTCTGGGGAAAGGCCTGGCTCACGGCGTTCCCAGAGCCCAAGGGAGGAAGAGATGTGCTTCTCATGGCCTTTCCTTGCATTCCTCTTCCTGGAGAAGTCCCACTGCTCCAGAGGTGCCTGGGCCCAGCTGCAGCAGCCTTGTGCAAGAGGAAACATGAAGCCGCTCTTTTCTCTTCCTTTGGAGACTCCCATTGGTCTTGGAGCCCTTTTCAAGAATGCAATTGCTTTATTATTATTTAAAAATATTTCGTAGTTAGTTTTGTTTTTTCTTTCAAAATAGTTGTCTTTTTTTTTGTTCCCTTTTTCCATTGCTTAAATTCTAGAAGCTCTTGGCGACTTCTCATTGTTGAGGACAGGGTGTTCCCTCCTGCTGCCGTGCTCCTCAGAGCAGCTGCCTGTCTCTGGTCCATGCAGAACACTCAGGAACTGGAGCTTGGGCATACAGGGGTAAAGGGGAGCAGGGCCTCGAGGAGGAGGAGTGGGAGGACAGGCAGCTATCAAACCTCCACAGACTGGATTTGGTTCATCTGTGCTCTCATCACCTGGATACTGTTCAGAATTTTCTTCTGGTGTCCTGCTAAAGTGACCCCGACTCGCAGAATGTCCCTTTGGGAGGAAAGGAAACAAACACAAATATCAGGAGGTATTTTCTCACAGCAGAACAAGATCCTAGATGGTATTTAAAATTATCTTTAAGGTCCCTTTCAACCCAAACCATTCTGTGATTCTGTGATTCTATGATTCCCTGATTCTAGGAGTCCATGAGAATGGTATGCAGGGAGCTGAAGCATCCACAGATTTCTTCCATGAATGCAACAAACAGATGGAAGCCCTGTGAAACCTCTACTCTTCCACTTCTTCTTGCTTATTGTCCAATCCGTGCACTTTCCACCTACCTGCAGCATCCTCAGAGTCCTGAACCTCAACAGAGAGTGTGAAAGCAAATGCCACAGGCTCTGCTCTCTGCTTCTGAGTCAATTTATCTTAAATTTTTTACCCTTGTACTGTTTTGGATTTTGGATTCTCTTTCACTTTGTGACACACTAACCCAATTTTTCCACCCCTGGAGACACAGGACAGGGCTGTCCTGCCCCTCCTCAGTGTGGATCTGACCCCCCATATGCACATGGTGCTGTTCTTGATGCTTTTTCTTTTTGCTGATAAGACCATGAAATGATCAATTTTTGTACTTATCCCTTGGTTAAATCATGGCAATCCCATTTTTGGACAGCTTCTCTTTTTTATACACTTAGACATCTGAGAGAAATAAAGGTCATGCCAAGAGCACGAGTGTGGCTATAAATTCGTCCTATCCGTGTCTCCAGCTGAGCTTGTTCTCATCTCCCCCTTGGTGGACAAACCTCAGCCATGAAATCTTCAGATCTTCTTCTTCCCAGCAGGGGATGGGAGGCCACATGACCCATACCTGACTTGAAGGAATTTCAGGTGCCTTTTTTCCTTGAGTGTTAGGAACAGACTTTTAAGGGGAAGAGTGGCAAAACCTTTGCTATGTGTAGAGTGGAGGTTATTGGGCAAAGAAGAGTAAAGAGGAGCTCCAAAGGGTGGAAAAAATTCTTCACTCATGTCTGTAAACCAGAGTAAGACTGTGGCTCTGCACAGGTCTGGGATTCCAAGATTTTCCCTGGACATTAAATATTTGATTGGATATTGGCAAGGAATTCTTTGCTCAGAGGGTGGTGAGACCCTGGCACAGGGTGCCCAGAGAAGCTGTGGCTGCCCCTGGATCCCTGGAAGTGTCCAAGGCCTGGGATGGTGGAAGGTGTCCCTGCCCGTGCCTTTAATGTCCCTTCCAACTCAAATGGTTCTGTGATTCTTGAAAGACGATTTGGTGCTCAGGTGTCCAAGCCTGCAGACAAACCAGTGAGAACCCTTCCCAGCAGGTCACTGTTGAGACCGTGTGGATTTGGTGAACTGAATCAGTTTTCAGAAAACATTCACACTTTGCTGGCTCTCCAAATTTGGACAAACCAGCAGCTCCACTGACATTCCTATCAACTTCTGCAAAGGCCAGTGAACATCAGGGGGTGGTGTCAAGTCCTGTTACACCACAATTTTCCAAGGAAAAAGGACTTGGTCTGTCCACTCTATTTTACACCCAGCCAAGCAGGTGAGGAATGTGGAATGGAAGTTTGCCAAAACTGGTGGGGCATGAGCTGAGGATGCCCTCGGAATTGTGGTGAAGGCTCTTGGAGGGGACTTGAGGGCCATGGTAAGGGACTGGGAGAAGTGGCATTTAAGGGACACTGAGGATGCCTGCGAAAGAACAGCCAGCATTAGCTGGACTGTCTGCATCCTGCTTGCTGTCAGATATTGCAGACAGCAGAACCCAGGCAGGGCTGGGTTGTGCTCTGATACCTCTTTGTGGTCAAAGTTCTTCCCTACCCTTCAGATTTTGTGGACTCTCTTTCATTTCTATAAACACAGCCAATATTGTGCCAAAATCATCCCCAGGGCCTTGGGATTGTACCACAGATGTCCCAAAACAGTCAGAACTGCCATGGGGACTCCCCAGCAGCAAATAAGAACAAAAAGCCAGGGAAGGTCACAGTGGCTGTTTGAGTGAATGGATTCTGACTCACTGGTAGATTTAAGATCTGGATGATCCAAAAACCTCCCTGGCCACCAGGCTCAGAGATATTGCAGCCCTTACAGGTGGCTCTAATGCCTGCCCCTTTCTGAGAGTTTGTCTACAGATACCTGCAGCCAGCCACAAATCTTTCAGCCGAGGCATCAAAGCCCCAGCCAGCCCCAAGGGATTTCAGAACCCACCAGAAGTGGGATTTCAGCTGCCTACTTTCTCTGAAGAATGTGCTAAGAATTTGTGACTGCAGGATGATTTTAGTGGGTGCGGGATGATTTTAGTGGATGCAGCACAAACTTGAAACCACCCCCCACAAGGGGATCTTATCAAGGTGTATGAGGGGACATGCCTGAGGCTGGAGCCAGGCTCTGCTCGATGTGGCAGAGCAATGGCATGAGAGGCAATGGGAAGAAATTGATGCAGAAAGATCCACCTGAACATGAGGAAGAACTTCTTTACTGTGTGGGTGGAACAGGCTGCCCAGAGAGGGGGTGAAATCTCTTCCCACAGACATAATCCTGAGTGAGGAGCTCTAGAAGATGCTGTTTGAGCAGAAAGGTTGGACAGGATGACCTCCAGTGGTCCCTTTCAACTATAACCACCCTGTGATTCTGCCTTTCTTAGGCAGAACTTTGCACCGTGCTTGTCTCCATCAGTACACCAGCCATCTAAGAGGACTGCAGAGTCCAGAAGTGCTCTGGAGAATGCCAGCCTGAAATCCCCATTTGTTCCATGTGGGGGTTTGGACACCCTTGGGAGGTGTTCATTTTCACAAGGTAGGTAGTGGGGAGAGGAATTCTGCAGGTGCAGAGTGACAGACACATGGTCTGGAGACGGAATAGATTAGAAGTGGCTCCACAAAGCAACAATTCTATAAAAGTAGAACTACATCATATGAAAATAAGATCTAATTCAAAACCAGTTGCTGTAAAACTGCTGGGACTTTCCCTTGTGCTTTGGGACTCAAAGCCTGGGCACTTACTCTACAGTCATCTGAGATACTACATCAAAGGTGGTGAAACCAGCACTGGCAAAGCTCTCCTTGTACTGGCTCATCTTGATGGCATCCAGCCACTCATCCACAGTGTTGAAGCTGGTGTAATCCGGGATTGTGCGGTCAAGGAGGGGGAGGTTCATCCTGAAACACAGAAATGGGCAATGACAGACCAAGAGCTGCAAGCACGACTGCTCCTGCACCCTCCAGCAGCTGGAGGCACTGGATCAGCATCATTCACAGCACAGGCACTGCACTATACTGTGGAATTCCACCCAGAAGTCACTGTCCTGCCGAGGGAAGGGCTGTGCAGAGCAGCAGGGAAGCCTTTCTGGAGCATTTCACGCGGGGGAGGCAGGAGCCATCAGAGATGATGGGATGCAGCTTTAAATCCTGGCTGTGCAAGGGGAGAAAGCTCATTCTCATAGCAGGACCAGTGCTTCCCACAAGCTGGAGCATCCCAGCCAGCCCAGGGAAACTCCACACTCCTCACGGGGCTTTATCTGCTTCCAGCGCAGTGGGACTGGAATACCAGGATAATCCCACTGCTCCAGCATCCCCATGTACAGGAAATCAAGGTGCTCCTCTGTGTGCAGAGTACACTGTCCATGAGCTCCCTGTGCTCAGCAGAGCTGTCCAAGGAGAGGGACCCTGACATCTGTATCCCTGCTCTGTGGATGCCCCATCCCTGGAGGGGTCCAAGGCCAGGTTGGACAGGGCTTGGAGCAACCTGGGAGAGTGGAAGGGGTCCCTGCCCGTGGCAGGGGCTGGAATGAGATGCGCTTTAAGGTCTCTTCCATCCCACACTGTGATTCTATGATCCTTCAGTGCCCTCCCTATAAGGGATCAAACACGGGCCAAGCTCTAAAGTAGCTCCTGAGAGGTGCAGAGATGGTGCCACCAGGACCCAGAGCTGTTCAGAGGAGCCAAAGGACAAGAGGAGGACAGAGACACATACCCAGAGGAGAGAGGTGCCATGGCTTTCAGGCTGTTCGGATTTCGGATCATTTTATCCAAGGTGTTGACAATCTGCCCAAATTTGGGCCTGTGGTTTCGATCCTTCTGCCAACAGTCAAGCATCAGCTGGTGAAGGGCATTTGGGCAGTCCATGGGTGGTGGCAGCCGATAGTCCTGCTCAATGGCATTTATCACCTGCAGGATGAGAAAGAAGCATCAATACAGCTGTGATAAAACCTATTTAATTCATAACGTGCCTTTTCTTGGATCTTGAGGGTGACTGACACGACTGATCCTGCAGCCTGTACTCACTGCTGCCTTCCCACCTCATCCCCACCTCACAAGGTAACTTCCAGCCCTCAGCAGGTCAGGTGAGGTGTGAGGTGTCCTGGGAGGTGACACCAGCCTTGCTCAGCCATCCAGCCTGGCTGGCTGATTGTCATGATCAGCCTCCTGATCTGGGGAAAGGAGCATCCCTGCTGCCCTAATAGGACGTGTGATCCCACAGCTCCAGGCAGGGGAGTCAGAGGGAAGGGATCGCGCTTCCTGACAGGACATAGCACAACAGCTCGCTGGGAGAACATCCCCATCCAGAGAAGTGGAGGGAGTTACAGACAGGGAACCTGTCCCTGTGTTTTCCATCCTCCAGTGGTGTTTTCTGCTTCTGACACAAACCAGCTTGCGAGGTGGTGGGGCCGTGACATGGCCTGGGTGTGCTCAGTCAGCAGGAACAGCTGGATCTTCCTGCAGTGCAAAACACCCTGGGGAGGACTCAGACCCCAGTCAGCAGAGCAAGGCCCAGGAGAACTTGGTTGCAGCGTGCACAGAAGGGCTGCAGCACAGCTTGCCAAAGCCCCATTGCAGCTCCAGGCTCATCCAAGAAGGCTTTGGTCTCTCCTTACTGCTCCACACAATTCGGGAAAATGTCCGGTCTTGCAATGCCCAGTGGAACAAGGGCTGGAGGATCTTCTTCAAGGGGAACTCCACCTCCCTGCCACTCTGCACCTGCAGCAGCCCTCCATCCTCTCCTGGGTGACAAAGGAGGATGGAGCTGCTCCTCTTCTTCCAGGAACATCTGTTCCTCTGACAGAGGCATGTGCAGGCAGGGTTCTCCTGCCTCCTTGGCCGTGCACAGCACAGGCACTGAAGGACGAGCAGAAGGAGCCTTGGACGCCAGAGATGGGCTCATGCTTGGCAACAAAACCCAGAAGGATGGACAAAAGCCAGAACTGAGGATACTGAAGAAATCAGGAGCAGATCTCAAAATGACCAACTCTCCATGGGAATGATGGAAAAGGGGAGGAAGAGTGACAGAACCTCCCTCAGGGATCCCAAGGAAGGACCTCGATGTCTCTGGCTATTCTCACCATGGGATCAAGGCTGCCATGGCTTTGCCCAGCCATATCTTGCACAATTCCAAGGACAGAGATCTTCCTGGTGGGATTCCCCAGGGCTGTGCCCCCATCCTGGAGAAGGACTAGACATACTCGTGGTGGTGGATATACTGTTGAGCAGGGAAGACTACACAGAGAAAATTAAGGATACTGGGAATGGGAATGGGAGAGAAGCAGGGACGGGCTGGTGGCTGACCCATGCCAAACAATCCAGAGTGTGAGGTGGGGCATTGGGCAGGGTTTGAGACAGTCTGTGGCTCCAGGCAGGGAATGGATTGGGAGGTGCCCCTGTTGTGTGCGGCCGAGGTGCTGGGCAGGCTGACCTCAGACACAGGGCTGGCTTTGCTGCTGCCAAAATTTGCCAGATGGAAGAGTCCTCCCAGCTCTGCTGTGCTGGCTGGACACAGTGGTGCCCCATGGGGCCTGTGAAGGTCTGACCAGAGGCAACTCCTCTACAAATCGCTGATGGGAGGGCGGAGCTGGGGAGGGTTGGTCTCTTCTCCCAGGTGGGAGGACTAGAGTAAATGGCCTCAAGTTGAACCAGGGAAAGTTTAGATTGGATGGTAGGGAAAATGTCTTTATAGAAAGGGTTGTCAAGCATTGAAACAGGCTGTGCAGGGAAGTGGTGGAGTCACTATCCCTGGAAGGCTTCCAAAGGTGTGTGGATGTGGCACTTGGGGACAGGTTTAGGGTGAACGTGGCAGAGCTGGGTTGATGGTTGGACTCAACGATCTCAGAGCCTTTTCCAGCCTCAATGATTCCACGGCTACTGATGTGCTGTGTGCAGCTCAGGGATCCCCCCAAGGGCTGCTTAGCCCCAGCCCAGCTCCCTGGGTGTCAGGTGTGCCCAGGACAGCAGCAGGGGAGGCGCAGGTGGGGACCAGCAGCACGCAAGCACCAAGCACTCATCTCTGCCCAGGCCGAGCTGTTCCCAGGAGTCCCGCTGCCATCAGCCACATCCCAGAGGCAGCCCCAGCTCTCTCCGTGTCCTCTCCCAGCAGCCGCCCCAGGCACTCACACCCCAGGGTCAGGAGGGTAATCTGCCCTCAATATCCGCCACGCTCCTCCTCTGCAGGACCAGCTGTGCTTAAGTGGTGACAGCTTCTGGGGCATGGTGTCCTGCGGCAGGGAAAGGGAGAGCAGGGCTGGGGACAGCGACGCGCAGCGGGAGGTGCCAGGGCACAGGCACAGCTCTGCCATCCCCAGCACAGCACTCACGGCTGCCGCGGCACCGCGGCTGTGGCAGGAGAAACCAGCGAGGGAAGAGCTCCAGGAGAAGGACAAGGGAGAGGGAAGGTACAGAGACACCTGGTGCAGGACATGCTTGAAACTGAGGTGACAGTGAAGGCTTAGCAGGAAGGGAAATATCCTTGCTGAGAAGGGCAGACCCCTAAGTCCCATCCCTCTGCCTCAAAGAACTGATGGAAACATTCTCCTGATGTGGAAGGTGCTGGGGCAAGGCTTTGAACAGCGAAAGGTTCTAAGGCATTATCCACCTGCTCCAGGCTGAGGAATTCATGTTCATAAATTTCGCACCAGGCATTAGGGAGGAAACAGTCCCACTCTGGAGAAACCTGATGCGGCATGGACGGAGATCTATTGAGATGGAAAAGGTCTGATCTGCCACAGGGACAGGAAGAGGGATAGGAGCCAGGTGGGAGCTTGGCTCTCACTCTCTCCCTATAAGGCAAGGCCTTAGAAGCCCACAGGATGGTGGACATGGACATGGATGTCTGAAGGCTTCCAAGGGACTGCCCAGAGGCTGCTCTGAGACACACTGGAAGCCAGGCAGATACTGTCACATGCAAGTCTGCAAGAGCCAGGACGAGCTTTCTGTGTCACAAGGGTCCACCCAGGAGCTTGGCGTTACATCCTGAGTGCTCATGAGGTGAGGAAGGACAGCTCTTCTGAGAGACAGTGTTAAAAGAGCCCTTCTGACACACACATGCAGGTGCAGCATCCCCACAGCACTCACTGCCACTGGTGTGGTGGGCTCTGAGCCCCAGGTACCAGGCTAAGAGGAGCAGGGGGAATGAGAATGGCATTGCTGTGCTCAGGGCAGGGACTGCAGCCACGGGCCATCCTTGCAGGGAGGCAGGGAAACTGCTGGATCCCCGGGAGCAAGGAGTGCATGTAACTGTTTGACCTCAATTAGAGCAGAGGAATGAAATATTTAAAACTGAGCATGTTCTGAAGTACCTCGTGGTTTTGGTTTCTAGCTGTGTCTAAGTTACTTGGCTTCTTACAGACCCCAGTCTGAGCTTCCCATGGGAGATTTAATGACCATCTAGTGGAAGACGTCCCTGACCACAGCAGGAGATTGGAAGGAGATGATCTTTAAAGGTCTCTTCCAACCCAAGCCATTCTGTGGCTTTGCAGCAGACCTTCCTGGAGTGCCTGTGATCCCTGCAGATGAAACTCTGCTCCAGGGGCTCTCAGTTCAGGGAAATCTCCTTTTCCACACATCAGCTCCTTCCCTTTCTCAGCACCTGCCAACACCCCTGGGGTGTTCCCCTTAACCCCGTGCAGTGGGTGCTGTGCCATCCCCAACCTCTGCCACAGCAGCACCGTGGGGCCAGAACAAATCCCCAAATTATCCCCATTACTGCTTCCAAAGCTGTTGACCTTGGACACATCTGCCACGACAGAGAAGGCTCTGGACATGCCACAGGCTGGGACAGGCTGTGGCCACGCTGTGGCCTTGCAATGCTTCCCGTTCCAGTGTTTCTGCCTCTGGTTTCCCAAGAACTCACGTCCTGGTTGGTCATGTCCCAGTAGGGCCGCTCTCCGTAGGACATCACCTCCCACATGACTATTCCATAGCTCCACACGTCGCTGGCTGAGGTGAACTTTCGGTACTGAATGGCCTCAGGTGCTGTCCATCGGATCGGGATCTTCCCACCCTGCAGGATAAAAACAGGGGATGGGAATAGAGCAGGAGCAACTGAAAAACAGCAGTGTCCACAATATTTGCCTTCTGGCAAAATCCCAGAAGGAAGGGAGCACAGGACTATCTATCCCTCAGGGTGGATGTGGATTGTCCAGCCACGCTGGAAGCCTTCAATGCTGATGATTCTCCCCATCTGGTGACCTGTGCCACCACCCTCCTGAGGAAGGAGCTTTTCCTGTTGTTTACCTTGAACCTCCCCAGCCATGTTTTCGTTTATCACCCCTTCTTGTATCATCTGGTGCCACTGCAAAGAGTTTGGCTCTGTCTCTTCCTTACTGCCCTGCAGGTCACTTAAAGGTGTCCCCTCAGCCTCCATCACCTTAACCAAGGCCAGCTCCTTCCCCCTGCCTCCTGCTCCAGTGATCCTCAGCATGGCAAAATGCCCACGGTGCTAAGAGGGTCCTTGGTAGAAAAGTGAATGGCCAGGAATGTGAAAAACCCAAACTGATCTCCCTCCGTCCTTTTGCTGACACCTGGCTACCTTCAGAGCAGAATAAAGGGAATTAGAACACGTTCCTCTTCAGCCTTCTACTCTACTTCTGGAATTAGAACACTCTCCTCTTCAGCTTCCTCTCTTTGAAGTCAGCAATACACTGTTCCTGGGCTGAGTCCTGGTGTCCCAGTCTGTCTGTGGATATACACCTGATCCAGCAGGTTCTGATCCTTCTGTACTGGTGGGAAATGGGATGGACTGGGTGGGCACTGGGGTCTCTGTCACCCAGCTCTGGAGAAATCACGACTCTCCACTCCCACTGAGGAGGTTAAGCACAGGAGTGGCACACACAAGTGGGGACACAGGGCTCTGCTTAAGCCCTTCCTGCCTCCTGATTTTCTACCAGGGGCTTTGGACTTGAGCCATTCACTCAATGGACCTTCTGAAGGGAAAATCTTCCCCTGTGCTGAAAAAAAAGGCAGAAGTGTCTGTGTTTTGTGGCTGTGAGAAGATTAAAGAACATTATATTTTGTCAGTGAACAACTGCCATGTCTTATTAAGGGTCTCCCAGGACTCAGCCCCAATACACGCCAGAATAATGAAAAATGATAATGTTCCTTAATCTTCTCACAGCCACAAACCTCAGACAAAATTCTATGTTTTCCACAAGACGAGAAGATGAAGCAATCCATACCAAACAGGATGTCCTCTCCATCAGGCAGACTCTTGACAGAGCTCCTGGCAAGCAGTGGATTTTAAAAATGGCTAAAAAGAAGCCCTAAAGTAGAAATTAGACTCTGGAGGATCCTTGTGGGGTCTCACTTCAGTGAGACCTCCCATCTCTGGGGGGTCTGACCTGGAGCTTTACCACTCTGAAGACTTTCCTAAGGTCCAGCATGAAACACTCCAGAGCTTGTGGCTTCTGCCCACCCATGGACAAAGGTCACTGGGAGAATGATGATAAAAACCATTTTGCAGAGGAAGATACTTCTGATACAGCAGGTGCACATAATCTGTCATTATGGATGATAAATGTCCTGCTACAGTGCCCACAGTTCAAGGAGAATAAATTAGGGATGACAAATTTATTATGAGAGAGAAAAGCTACAGGCACAAAACTGGGGATAGAGAACAGCAGTAAACACCATGTATTTAGTTAACAAAGGGAAAGTTAATTGGCTGTAAGGAACACGTTGAGAAAAATAAATGCTATTAGTGTCTGTAAAAGCCATTGATGGCTGTGTAAGATGGACGAGTTGATGTCTGAAGCTACACAGATGAGAATAAACCCACACATTTTTAGGTGTTTGTTAGGTATTCAGCTACTGATAAAATTCACTAAGAGCTATGCCAGGCATCTCATCACTGCCAGCTTCAAAAGACCCAGGAGAGGTGATTTCCTACAGGTCATGCCCCAGCTTTATCAGCACTTATTTCCAAGAATTCCTGTCGTGGGCACTGATCCTGATGCACGCTCCAGAGTGATGCTGTGTGGTATTTATGAGGACTCCTGGCTGAGATCTCACTGAGCAAATCCAAATAATCCTCTGGTCCTGGTGCATCTTCTGCAGCCTGACACGAGCCACAAGTTCTTGGTGGCACTCGTGTCTGTGGCACCGAGGTGTTCCTGGGAAGTTGTTACATGATCATGAACTCATTTTTAGGAGTGTTTTTTCTGTTTAATTTGGATACTCTCTGGAAGATCAGTATCCAGTATCAGGCACCCACCCACACTTCCTACACTTCAGTCTGTCCTTCCTGGGGCTGAGCCAGTGAGATGACATGAGGAAGGACAGCAGGGCAGCACGACTGGACAGTGATGGTAAAAAACCCAGACTTGCTGCCCTGACAACAAATCTGTCAGGGCAGTGTCTCATCCCAAAGGATCCCAGCTGAATCACATGGGGAGGGTGCAGGGCACGATCCCAATCAGGGGCTTTTCAGGGACATTCTCATCTGGAACCTTTCCACTGCTGACACCCTAAAAAAGTGCTCCTCACTGTCCAGGGGGATAGGCCTTTCCCTCTCCCACTCGCTCCCTCGCCCCTGCCCCTCCCTCGCTGGAAGAGCAGCATTACCAGAGCACTGGTGTAGGTGGGGTCAGAGGTGTCGTCCTCCAGGAAGCGGGAGAGGCCGAAGTCGGACACTTTGCACACCAGGTTGCTGTTGACCAGGATGTTGCGGGCGGCCAGGTCCCGGTGCACGTAGTTCATGTCTGCCAGGTACTTCATGCCCGCGGCGATGCCCCGCAGCATCCCCACCAGCTGGATCACCGTGAACTGCCCATCGTTTTGCTGAGGGACACAGGGACACAGGTGACAGGAGCAGATTCGCAGCCCCTCGTGGCCAGGCAAAGCCAGGAGCCTCTTTCCACACCCATGGCAGGATTTGACATGAGTACATTCCCTCCCAAGGAGGGTGGGGAGTGCAGAGCTCACAGGGGCTGGGAGTCGCCTCACACACCTCAAGGGCAGCACTATGGCAGCTGCTGTCACCCCAAAATGCACCCACCCTGCACGGGAGAGCTCAGAAGGGACAATCTATTCCTATTGACCAGGTTACTTCCCCTCAACAGAGTCAATTACCCAATTCAAACCCAGAACCAGAAATATTTAGCCAGAGCAGCTGGAGGTGGAGTCCTGCTGAGTTAAAGCTGTGTCAGACTGTCCCTCCATGTCCATGGTCAGCCTGGATGCACACCTGTGGGCAGGCAGGCACAGCCTCTCGCTAGGATGAGTGGACAGACATGTAAGAGATGACAGCCCTGGTGCTGCCACCCCCACGTCTGTTCCCAAAACACAGACCTCTGGACTGTGCAGCAGCTGCCCCAGTGGCAGGGCATGCTGGGCAGGGAAGGCCTCTGGGAAGGGAATCTTCCCCCCTAATCCCCTCTGTGCTAGCACAGCCTGCACACTCCCAGATCTCGTACCCGCAGGAAGGAGTCCAGTGAGCCATTCTCCATGAACTCAGTGATGATCATGACTGGAGAGCTCTTGGTGACCACCCCCTCCAGGTGGAT
This sequence comes from Falcunculus frontatus, assembly GCA_013398115.1. Classification (NCBI taxonomy): domain Eukaryota; kingdom Metazoa; phylum Chordata; class Aves; order Passeriformes; genus Falcunculus; species Falcunculus frontatus. The sequence continues at coordinate 1,372,895 of VZRV01004040.1, read as the reverse complement.
GACGTTGGGGTGGTCGAACTGCCCCATGATGCTGGCCTCACTCAGGAAGTCCCGCCTCTGCTTCTCCGTGTAGCCAGACTTGAGGGTCTTGATGGCCACAAAGATCTCTCTTTTGCCAGGAAGCTTGAGATGCCCACTGCACACCTCACCAAACTCCCCTGTGAACACAAGGTAGGGCCTGTCAGCCTCCCCCACCTCTGCCGTGCCCCCCGAGGGACCCCCGGCCCCAGCTGTGCCTGCCCTGCCTGTCCCCGAGCTGAGCACCCAGCCCTGATCCATGTTCCCTCCCTCCTCCTCCCCTCCACCTGTACTCATCCGTGAGGAGCACTGCGCGTGGGATTATGTGCACATGGGAACTGATGGTTTTTGCTTCTCCCACACTGGACTCCCCTGCTCCTTCTAGTCCAGCCTGGGGCTTAGTAAGATCTTAGTGACATCAGTCTCCCCAGTGCAAGTAAGGCTAAAAGCTCCCGAATCCTGGCACCACGAAGGAGCCCGTGCTGCTGAGGGCCAGCCAGCCATTCCCAAGTCACCTACCTGCCCCAATCACCTGCTCGATTTTGACACAAGAGATATCGATTTCTTTTGCAAATTCCCTGACAGCCTCATTGGGATCTTCGTAGGTGAAAGGATCGATATAAATCTTCATCCCTGGAGTCACTGCGTAAAGGTGAGGGAGAGAGTCAGACAGATGGATGCAACTGGAATGGTTGGCACCAAGGAAAAGAGAAACCTGTTTGAGTGAGGGTCTTTTTACCTCAGCAAGTTGCACAGTCAAGGCAAGAAGCAGACAGAGAGAAACAGTTTGAGAAAGAACATGCAGAGAGAGCCATGTTTCACAGGACTGTCAAAGCTGGATTTAATGAACATTGGCCCACAAGTCATTGTTGGGGCAGTGGGGAGCTACATTGTGAGCCTGGACTACACACTGCAGATAGACTCCTCCATGAGAGATCTGTGACCATTCCAGGAGCTGTGCAAGCAGGAGGGACAGTCCAGTCTGCCCTGTTCTCCTGACTGGTACCCCTGCCCAAGGCTGGGTTCCCTCTTAGGAGCCCCAAGACAAGTAGTGGGGCACACCAGGAAAATCACAGAAGGCAGGTTCCTCTTGCTAGGCAGAGCAGGGGACACAGTGACACGTCATGGGAAAGGCAGCGGCCATGGGACCTGCTGAGGCTGGACTGCTGCTGCCACATCCCAGCCACCTGCACTGTGGGAAAGCTCTTACCTGTGCTGTCCCCTTTCTATACTCACTTTGTGGCCCCCGGCTCACTCAAAAATGGGCTATTTGGAGAGCAGAGCTCACAGCTCCATACCTAAGGAGCCCCACATAGCACCAGGCTATGACTGCCAGCTCCAGGATGCTGGCTGGATTCAGGAGGTTCACAGGCTCCCCGGGCCTTGGCACTTTGCTGTAGTGTCTGCACAGCAATCACTGCTGGGGACTGAGCAGGGACTGAGCCCTGGCCAGGAGTGCTGGGTGAGGAAGGGGCTCAAAGGCACCCCAGGCTGTACCAGCTCTGCTGCATCCCGTGGCACCAGGCCTGTTCTGAGTGGTGCAGGCACAGAGATGAAACCCACCCCAGCCTGGAGCTGTCATGTCCCACGCCAGGCCCGGGAGAACGTGTGAATGTGTGTTTGCAGCCCAGACTGACAAACAACCGGGAGCTGCATTTACATAATGTCTCCTGGAAAGTGTCATTTTTCCTGGTGAGTGATCATGAGGCAGCCAGCACAGGCTGCTGGGGCACAGGGCTGCAGCCCTGCCTTTTGGGACACGTTTCCCAGGTAAAAGCAGGAGCGAGTCCTGAGTGGAAACACTACTGGTGTTTCCCATGCTCTGAGCAAGGCCTGGATTTGTACAGGAACAAGGTATTAAAAGGGCAGAAATCCTGAAGCTGCAAGTAGAACATGAGGAAAATCACAACTGAGATTGGAATAAAGCAAGATTAGAGAGCCAGGTCTCTAGTGAGGGGGGAGAAAGGAATTTCAGGGACATGCAGGCAGGGCTTAATCATAGAATCATGGAATGGTTTGGATTGAAAGGAATCTTAGATGACCTCATCTCATTTCCATCCCTTGCCATGGGCAGGGACACCTGCCACTATCCCAGGCTGCTCCAAGCCTTGTCCAACTTGGCCTTGGATGCTGCCAGGGATGGGGGAAGGAGCATGCACAGGGGTGAGGCAGGGTGTGCAGTGAGGCTGAGCAGGAATGCTGGATGTGAGGGAGTGCCTTGCACAGGGATGTTGGAAGAGGGAGGCTGCAAGAGAGGGCATGTTAGGTATTGTATTATATACCTATATACAGATCTCTTTTCTGGGAATCTGGGAGCAGTGGGATGGGCTCTAGCAAAGGTGTGGGTTCCTGCAGGAGGACAGCACTCTGCAGGACAGGGATAAGTCAGGGAAGGGGTCTCACTGCTGCCCAGGAGATGGACAAAGCTCAGGAGCTGGAGGAGCAAGACACGGTGTGGTGGCAGAGGCTGCAGCACAGAAGAGGGTGACGCTTCAGGGGATGCTGGTTGTCACAGAGCTGTGGAGGACATGCCCAGGGGTTGGCACCTGACAGGGCTGAGAGCAGGGCAGGGCCCAGGGGCTGGGGGGATCCGGAGCTGCCCTGCCCACACACACATGCACACCCTGCCCGGAGCCCTCCCGCAAGCCCGGAGTGAACAGGAGCACGAACCGAGCAGCGAGCGGCCCCCCGGGGCCGGGGGGGGCCCCCGGTACGTACTGTGGCCACTGGTGTAGTGCTGCAGCTTGTCCGTGTACTCCGAGTCAGCCCGCTCGAAGCCCCGTCTTCTGGAAGGGAAGGGAGACCTGAGCACAGCATGGGCCCCTTGGGGCCAAGGCTGCACTGCGGGGGCACCTCTGTCCCCTCACCATGCCTCCCCTGTCCCCAGTGCCCGGCCCTGGCTGTGTCTCAGCCTGCCCTACCTGTTACACACGATGCCGATGACCACGACGGCGATGAGGAACACCAGCCCTGCTGCCGAGGAGCCGATGATGAGCGGCAGCTTCTCCTGCACGCTGGTCTGGTACTCAGCTGGTACACAGGGACAAGGGAACGGGTTACTGTGGCACAGGATGGGCCATCAGGCACACAGTCAGCACAGTCAGCACGGGCCATGTTTGATTCCTGGCATGGCTTTGGTCTGGGAAAGTCAGGACCCCCCCTCTGGTTGGGGGATGTGTCCCAGAAGGAAGGTTGGATGGAGCTATTCCTTTTGGGAGAAAAGTTTAGTCCTGTGGATGCTTGCTGTGCCTTGTCCTTGGCCCCAGGGCCAGAAAACTGGCTTGGCCTGTTTTATTTAGCAGCATAAATTTAGAAAATTAAGACATGGCTCTGCGTTTGTCATCAGCAGCTGTGCAGGTAGAAAACATAAGTTTTGCTTCTTCTACATCCCAGCTGAGCAGACACATGCCCACAGCAGAAAAGCTGGGCAGAAACTGGGGCATTCCCTGCACGGACCAAGCACCCAGGCCTCTCTCCAGGCCTCAAACGTGATTTGTCAACACACCCTTGAAGGGACTGACAGCCAGGGGACCAGCACTGCTGCAATGTCCATCTCCACATCTCTCTAGACCCTGAGCCACCTTTACAGAGGCAGCTGCGGACTCACCTTCAGTCATGGTCTGGAAATACATCTTCCCACTGTAGCGGCCGTACCCGGCCACGGTGCGTGCCCGCACCTGGAACACGTAGATGGTGCCAGCCTTGAGGTTCTGCACTGCCACAGTGTTGGTGGGGCTCTTCACCGTGGTCGAGTTCAACTCGCTCAGATCCTGCCGAGAAAACACAGATCCCTCATCAGAAAAATCAGTCCAGAATCAGGCGCTGCGCTTCTGCAAAGAGGAAGGGCAGGAGGCCAGGGTGGAGAGACCACCAAGGTCTGAACAAACAGGTCTTTCCTCCTGCCCAGGAGACACAGATTCAGGGATGTGAGTGTGGATATCCCTGGGCTATTCACCACCTCTCAGGAAAGGCTCTAAAGAAGGCAGTAGCTAGAAAAGCCACATTGCTTCTCTAAGCCTTGAAGTCAATGGAGATGGGAACTTCTTCCCTCTTCTGTGCCTTTCTCTTAGCACTGTTCTCCTCCCCCACTCCTCCTGCTGTGCCTCATCCAGCCTCAGCACACTCCACTTGCTCTTCCCCATCTCCCATCTCCCTTTGCCAGGAGGTAAAGCCCACCTGAACACTGGGTTTTGGGCCTTAGGAGAAGTTCTGCTCCCACCCCACTGCCCAGGGCCTGCTTCTCCAGGGACCATGGCCACGTTTCCAAGGCTGAGGACCCCAAGAGCATATTTCAAAGTGATAATAAGACTATTTCCAAACTTTTGTTCTGCCCCCTGTCTGCAGTTTTGAGCTGAGGACTGGAGCAGCCACACACTCGTGCAGATGGCATTGCACTTGTGTAGGTGATGGATCCATTGCTGCCCTTAGGAACTGTGCCCTTAATCCAGAAGCACTGGGGGATAGGCAGGGTCTCCTCATACAAGAAAACAGGCAGTCCCTGTCTCCCAGGGACATGGAGTCAACAGAGGAGGATGACAGAGGGTCCTGAATGTGGCCAGAGAAAGGTGGCTGGGAGCCTGGCTGCCATGAAGTCCCAGAAGTCAGGGCAAAACAGCAATGCCAACAGCACAATGCTTCTGGGAAACAGAGAGCTCTGAGGAAAAGTCCAGCTGTGAGCAAGCGCCCGAGACAAGGAGGTGCAGGCAGAGATTTTGGAATCCAATGCCTGTAGTGACACTGAAGTTGCTCATCTCTCCTGGCTGCACCTCGGGTCTGGCAGGTCGGGCTGCCCTGGCAGATAACCAGATGGAACGGAGGAGCAGCAGCTCAAAATCTGAGCTGGCAAGTTCTCAGTGAGTCCCTGAGATCTGCTGACTTCGAGTCACCGCACGGGACCCCCCCCTGCACCCTCTGTGAGGAGGGGTCACCTCGTGAGACTCTGGCAGGGACTGGCAGAAAGTGAGACATGAGATTTGGGGAACCCCGTAAAGTGTGATTGAGGGTGTGACCAAGGGACTGACCTCTGTCCCAGCTCTGAAATGACATGGGTGGCATGGAGGCATTTCTGCTTTTCCCATGGGAACAAGAGGTCAGACTGAAACTCCCAGGAAAGAGAAAGCACCTACTTCTCCTCACCAACTTCTGCAGTGGGGTGCTGATGGACAGAGGGTAATGAAAGGGCAATCAGGCAGAAGGAAGGTCCCACAGAATCAGCGAATCATTAAGGTTAGAAAAATCCTTCAAAATCATCAAGTCCAACCTGTGACCAATCCCACCTTGTCACCAGCCCAGAGCATTGAGTGCCATGTCCAGTCATTTCTTGAACACCTCCAGGGTGGGGACTCCACCACCTCCTTGGGCGGGCACCCCTTCCAATGTCTGAGCACCCTTTCCATGAAGAAATTATTCCTGCTGTCCAACTTGAACCTCCCCTGGCACAGCTTGAGACCATGTCCTCTTGTCCTGTTGTTTTTTCCCTGGAAGAAGAGACTGACACCCACCTGGCTGCACCCTCCTGTCAGGGATCTTGTGGTCATAGAATCATGGAACAGTTTCAGTTGGAAGGGAACCTTAAAGCTCATCCAGTTCCATCCCTTGCCAGGGACACCTTCCACTAGACCAAGTGTCCAGCTTGGTCTTGGACACTTCCAGGGATGAGGCAGCCACAGCTTCTCTGGGCAGCCTGTGCCAGGGCCTCCCCACCCCATCCAATCCGGCCTACAATAGAGATAATTTCTTGTCTCAAGCTGTTGGTTGAGCAGTGCTCTGGCGTGGATGGTGGTAAGAGAGGGGCCTGGCAGGAATGTGTTTCTTCAAGTGTGTGGCCAAACCCAAAGGGTGGAAATGCTGATGGCAAATCCTTCTGCAGGGAGGGCAGGGGAGCTCTGCATTACGTGTAGAGGAATGGAGGAATAGGACAAAGGGGAATGGCTTTAGACTGAAAGAGAGTAGGGTTAGATGGGATACTGGGAAGAAATTCCTCCCTGTGAGGGTGGGGAGGCCCTGGCACAGGCTGCCCAGAGAAGCTGTGGCTGCCCCTGGATCCCTGCAAGTGTCCAAGGCCAGGTTGGACGGGGCTTGAAGCACCCTGGGACAGGGGAAGGTGTCCCTCCCTGTGGCAGGGGGGGGAATGGGATGAGCTTTTAGGTCCCTTCCAGCCCAACCATTTTATGATTATTCTACGAAACACCTGGGAGACCTCTACTATTAACAATGTTCAGGAACACTTTTCAAAAGCTACAGTATCTGTTTTATGCATCTGGACCTGGTGCTGAAGGTTCCTGGTTATCACTGGGGTCTCTGGTAATGGGACTGATGACAGTGAAAAGCTCAAGTGCAGATACGCACAGACCAAGGAAAGAGGAACACACAGCAAACTCATGGCCTTGTTTGTCTGATCAGGCCTCAGCACTCCCTTAGACCTTTCCCAGGCAGGCCAAGAGTGAAACAGGTCAGGAAATGTTTACAGTTTTAGAGCTCAAGGGCTTGGATGAATCCTCCCAGGCCCTTGGAGGGCACTAACAACACAGTTGTTTTAAAATCATTTGTCTGACTCTTTTGGAGAACCTCATCCCTGCTCCTGGAGGACTTTAAATGGAATGTAATGGCCAAGCCTACAAGGTGGTTGATAGCTAGGGAAATTGATGTCTGCCTGGCTGAGGAAGGCGTGCTTGTGATGTGCTCTCCTTTAACCCCAGACCACAAGGAAAAAGCATTTACACCTCCCCACCCTCCTTGATCGAACCTGTTCTTTCCCCTTGGCATCACCTCTCCAGAACCTGCACGTTCACCTCAAACACTTCTCCCCTTTCCCCGCTCTGGGCTCCTCCAGCAGGCCTAGTGCATCCCACGTGGTTTAAAACCCAAGTCCAAGCAGAGGTTTGTGGTGTTCGGGTTTTTTTTCCCCACCGATTTTGGTTTGAGTTTGGAAATCCTGATTCAGAACAACACACTGGTTTGATTTTGAGTCCTCACCCAGTTCCCCTTCCCACAAGTCAAACTGAAGCTGAAACCAAAGTCTGATCAACAAAGAAAGAGTCTCTTGAAACATGGGTAGGCTGTGAGACACCCAAAGGATTTACAAAAATTGCTTCTAAAAAGTCGCATTACAAAAAAAAAAAAAAATTAAAAGTAAAAAAGCCAATGAAAAAATGTCAACCAAGTGAATCTGGCAGAGCTCCTGTGAGCCTGCACAGTGGCATCTGCCATGGCCCTGGGAGCAAATACAGCAGGACACAGCCACGCCAGGGCCGGGTGCCAAACCATCACACAGCTGCATTTCGGGATGCCCACATGGGGGAGCAGGGCCCTGCCAGCCACGCTGGGGCTGCATCTGTGGGATCCACAGCACCTGGACTCTCATAGGGATCCACCACTTGTGGGGCAGCTCAAGAACGTTTGTGTCCCCAGCCACGTATCCCACCAAGAGGGACAAGGGGAAATGGCCTCAAGTTGTGCCAAGGAAAGTGCAAGCTGGAAATAAGGAAACATTTCTTCATTAAAAGGGTTGTCAGGCACAGGCTGCCCAGGGCAGTGGTGGAGTCACCATCCCTGGAAGTGTCCAGAAAAATGAGATGTTGCACTTGGCAACATGGCTTGGTGGGCATCAGGGTGTTGGGTGAAGGCTGGACTGACTGATTTCAGAGGGCTTTTCCAACCTTAATTAGTCTCTGAATATTCTCTGAGTGTTTGAATGCCTCTCCCAAACCAGCTGAGTCCTGGACAGTGCCCAGTATCAGCGTGGCCCTGGGCAGGGACTGGCAGTGCAGGTAGGCTATCCCAGGGCTCCCTGGCAGGGTTCCCTCTCCATCTCCTTGAACTCACAGCTTTCTCGGGACAGAGCCCCCTCCAAGGATTTGGGAAGCACTGGGTGAAGGGGCAGCCCCACCTCAGGACAGATGGCAAACACCAGGCAGCAGCTTTGGCCACAGGCTTGGGGATTCTGGTGTCCAACACTGCAGGACAGTGTCCAAAATGTCAGAGAATCGTGGAATCCCAGGATGGTTTGGGTTGGACGGGACCTTAAAGACCATCTTGTTCCAAGCCCCTGACATGGGCAGGGATGTCCCTGAGTCAGCCCAGGAGCAGCACCTCCAGCATCCTTGGTCCAAGCCCTGGGGACACCCAGTCCTGGGGGTGCTGGACTCCAGCCAGAAGCTCCTGGTCACCAGAAGGGCTCTGCTTCCACCTCCACTTCCACATCCACCTACACAGGTCACCTCTCCCCCACCCTTCATCCCCCCAGCCAGCCCATGCCCCTTCTGCAGCACTGGCTGGAGACATCAAAGGGCTCCTTTGCCTCCTAAAATCTTGCACTGGTGACCAAACTGGTCTGAATGTCTTCAAACAATTAAAAAAATGGGTGACTTTGAGCATCATCAAACCCAATAATTCTGCATAATGAGGAGAGCTAATTACTCTTTGCACTGCTTGACACTGCAGTGGGTCTCCAATTCCCACACTCCGGGATGAGTTTGGCAACTTTGGATAAAAACTGCTACGCCCTTTCTAAATGAAGACAACAGACTTTTTTAATAAGACAAACGTTGGCAGGTGCCTCTTGGAAGTGAAAAAAAACCACATTAAGGCAAGGGCTGCAGAGAGCAGTCACGTCGGGCAGTGTTTGTGCAACAATCTGCGTGGATTTGCTCCAACTCCACGTGGAAGAAACTCATAATGTTGACTTTGTAGAGGCACTTTTAATGGCATCTAAGAATAGCAGTGTTATAAATAATCTGTGGAAGGGAAACAAAAATGCACCTTTGTTTCAGGAACTGTGAACAGCTCTTTTCTGTCAATGCTAAAATAAATTCTTCTACTTTTTTTTTCATTTAATTTATGTCTTTATATAGAAGAGAATCTATTCAAAATGAAGAGCCAAGGTGCTTTTTATACACAATGTGTATGCTGCTATTCTTCATTTGAGCTGTTTTCACGAAAATAAAATATAATTCTCTACTGGGGGGAAAAAAAATCCACCAGAAACAACTTAACCAGCTCCAGAGATCTTTGCTGAGCATTCAGAAGCACATGGGACAGTTTGTAATGAAATATTTGGAAGGAAATCACCTCTGCACAGACTGGCAGTGGAATGAGAACACACCTGGGATGTGTCACACACCACATCCAGCTGCTGGATTGACGGGAAGTAGGGGAAGAGCAGGCATAGCCAAAGCCCTGCATTTTGGGATTGTTCCCAGGGATCCAGTAAATGGCTTTTGATTGAAAAACTCAGAATCGCAAAGGCTGGGCTAACCTGGGGCTCAGCTGTGCCCAGCAGCCATAGCAGGATCCAGTGTCCCTGTGCACATACAAACATCAGGCTTGGGGAGATAGACAGAGCTGGGCCTTCTTCAAACCAAGAACCAGCAAAAAAAAAAAAAGGTTCCAGGGGGTTCAAATGACTCTGCCCCTCCACTCTGCTCTGGTGAGACCCCCCTGCAGAGCTGCCCCCAGCCCTGGGGTCACAGCACAGGAAGGACGTGGAGCTGCTGGAGCCAGTCCAGAGAAGGCCATGGAGATGCTCCAAGGGCTGGAGCTCCTCTGCTCTGGAGCCAGGCTGGGAGAGCTGGGGGGGTTCGCCTGGAGAAGAGAAGGCTCCAGGGAGACCTCAGAGCCCCTTCCCGGGCCTCAAGGGGCTCCACGAGAGCTGGAGAGGGATTTGGGACAAGGGCCGGGAGTGACAGGACACGGAATGGCTTCCCACTGCCAGAGGGCAGGGATGGATGGGATACTGGGAGGGAATCTCCTCCCTGAGAGGGTGGGGAGGCCCTGGCACAGGGTGCCCAGAGCAGCTGTGGCTGCCCCTGGATCCCTGGCAGTGTCCAAGGCCAGGCTGGACGGGGCTTGGAGCAGCCTGGGACAGTGGAAGGTGTCCCTCCCTGTGGCAGGGGGTGGAATGGGATGGGCTTTAAGGTCCCTTCCAACCTAAACCATTCTGGGGTGATTCCATGGCTCTCTGAAACACCAGGACAGGGATCACCTCAGCCCAGCTCTGTCCTTTGTGCCAGGCTCAGTGCTCCATGAACAGCACTGCCTGAGAGTGGGGCCACTTGTCTCCATCATCAAGGACGTGCTGTGCCCTAACTCTGACAATGGGACATGCAGATGTGGCTGCCTGCAAAGATTGGCCACCAACTGCAGCACCATTTTTTAGACAAAAATTCCCTTTATTTACAGCTTCCCCCAGAAAACAGAGGAGAGGGAAGAAAGAAAGAGGGTGAGAGACTAAGATAAAGTAAGAGGAGGAGAATGAACTCCCTGAGATCTTCTGCCTCTACATTGAGGGTCCCCAGGGAAAGGACCCCTCTGGCTTCCCAGATCTGTCTTGTTATCTACTCATCCATCTTGCCACGTATTCTGGGATCATTTCCAAGGGTCAAAATAAATGGCTGTGATTTATGCAATATAGGTCAGGACCTATTTAACAGCTTACAAAGGAGCCCCCCCTCCTCCCCATTCTCCCTCTGGCTCTTGGTGATGAGAAAATAGGTCACAGGCAGGCAGTGGGGGGGATTAATCATTTCTTCCGGCAACTGCTGGGAAAAATATTTTCAGTTCCATTTAATCATAAAGCTTTTTAATTAGTTAGTCTGCAATTTATAATGTATAGTTTATAAGCTCTTGTGCAAGGGGGCAGATTCCTGAAAGGAGAAGTCTCCTGCTCCCCATCTCCCCTGGGTTCCACGGATGAAGTTCAGCCTGGCAGGCCCTGGCAGGTCCTGGGATCAACATTCACGTGGTCCTCAGGTCTCTGAGCAGCCACTGGTGGGATGGACACCCTGGCACAGTCCAGACCAAAATCCTGCTGCTTGCCTGGACACGGAGGTTATGGAAGGAGCAGGTTCCTCGGGGATGAAAGAGCCAGAGCTGCGGGACCCCTTCACACTGACTCCATGGTGCAGTGTGGACCCTCCATGGGAGCATGGGACACCTTCTCCCTGCACGACACCAGGATGCTAAAGAGATGCCAAACTCACCTTTGGTGTAAATGCACCCAGGCACAATACTCCATAAAATCTCCAAGACTGGGCACCAACTGAGTGCGCTCCAGCCTGGGACTGCATGTTCCCTATCATCCCCATTTCCTACTGATGCACCAGTACATGAAAAGGAGAAATTAGACCCTGGACCTTGGCTGCCCTGCTCTGCCTGCAATGGGTCCACTTGCCACCAGTGCTGTGGAGGTGACAGGAGAAGCTCCTGAATGACCAGCAGATTTTCTGCACTTGAGCCACTGGAACATCACTGGACCCCAAAGGGTTGACAGCCACTGTCACCCACGTGGCCAAATGCAGCAAGAGAAGTCTCCTACTGAACCTACAACCAACCACTGTGTGCCCTTAAGTGAAGCTCTGCACTCCCTCCTCTCCCCAAAACCTGTGGGTGACCCCTGCCAAAGTCCCTCAGTACCTTCTCGTAATACTGCAGCTCATAGTCCAGGATGACTCCGTTGGGCTGGTCGGGCTGGGACCAGGACAGGGTGATGCTGTCCACGGTGCGGCTCACCTGGTGCATGATGGACACAGCAGAAGGGGCTGGAAGAGAGAGAAGGAGGGGGACAGTCAGACACCTGCACAGGCAGGACCTTCACCCTGGCAGGAGATGGGCAGGTGGGTTATTGCTGTTTGGAATTCACTTCCTGCACTGGGAGGGCCATCCAGGGGTCAGGAGATCCTGGATTTTGCTGTTTGTAGAGAGCAGCTAGGGGAGAAAAAAAATATTCTGCTGAATTGGTAGTTAGAAAACACGTAGGACAGTGCCTCAAGCAGGAAAATGGGCAATTCCAAGGCAAAAGCAGCCCAAGGTTGGAGCAGTCACAGCACTGATCCACTGGGAAAAGACCCACCAGCCCCAGACCATGCACTCCTCCCTGCCTGCCGTGGGGAAATCGGGGGGTTTGTACTTTTCCATTTGCATAGAGCAGCTTCCCAAGGCTCGGGCAGGCTGGGGCTGCAAGTTGCACATGCCAGTCACGGGAGATGCATCCAGCAGCCTGAGCAGGCAACGCAAAGCTGACCTGACACGCTGACAATGGAGAGCCGCCCGCCCGCCGGCCCCCGCACACAGCACGGCCCCACGCCGCTCGTCCCCCCGAGCACAAAGGGCCCCGCCAGGCCCGCAGACGGCCCGGGCAGCTGCCACGGCCACGGCCGGACACTCGGCCAGGTGGGCACCGCGCGGGCCCGGCCGTGCCACGCCGTGGGAAAGCTGCCCAGGGACCTGTGCTGACAAGCCCGTGGGGCAGGGACCGGAGCGTGGGGCTGCCACCTCCCTGGGAAACTCCGACCCGCGCTGCTCCGCCGTGCTGGGAGCGGGGCAGCTGAGCCTACAGCCCGGGCTGCTTCCAGTCCTGCGGCATCAGAAAACCCATCGGAGTCTGCAGCTTCCTCCTGAGGGGCAGCTCTGCTCTGTGACCAGGGACAGGACCGAGAGAACTGCTGGAGCTGTGTCAGGGGGGTTTAGGTTGGAGAGCACGGAAAGGTTCTTCCCCCAGAGGGTGCTGGGCACTGCCCAGGCTCCCCAGGGAATGGGCACGGCCCCGAGGCTGCCAGAGCTCCAGGAGCGTTTGGGCAGCGCTCCCAGGGATGCCCAGGGTGGGATTGTTGAGGTGTCTGTGCAGGGCCAGGAATTGGACTCGATAATCCCTGTGGGTCCCTTCCAAGTTGGGATATTCTCTATTCTAGGTGCTGACAGCAGAGCAACCGACACCCACCCACCCTTGCTGGAGGGCTGACACCCACGGGTGCCAGTGCTGCCTCCTCTCCCCGCATCCCAGACCGGTGGGACGAGCATGTGTCCATGCCCTCCCCGTGCCCAGCCTGCTGCTGGCACTGCCAGCACATCCACGTCAGTGCAGGGCCATCCCAGGCCTCCCCCAGCCCGGCCCAGCCCTGGAGAGCGCGAGCTGCAGCTGAGCGTCAGCCCTGGCATGTCTGCCAGCACAGGCTCACCACTGCAGCAGCTTCAGGGCTCAGGGGAAGCCTCAGGGGTGGGAGAGGACTGGAGACTGGTAGCATGAAAGCTTCCCCATCACTTGCATGCCAGACCAAATGGATGCAGAGATGTTTGCACTCAGACGGGCTTTTCCCAAGTCCAACCCTTGCAATATTTCACGGAAGAACAACTCCTTTGACAGCTCTGAGAAACAGCCTGGAGGAGCAGCACCCAAAGGAAGGCACCTCTCACCCAGCTCCAGGCTGGCTCCCCTTGGCATCAGGGGCAGTGACAGGAGCTGTGCCAGCTGGGATTGCAGTGGCAGGACCGTGGTGCTTGGACGAGCATGGCCCCAGCATGTTCCTGCACATCACAATGAATTACCACTGAGCAACTCCTCTCCAACACACCAACAAAAGCCATTTTCTGATCCACCGTCTGCCTCTTCACTGCTGCTTTTCTGACTCAGAGCACTGCAGCTCCCAGAATGTTCAATGTCTGGATGCCAAGGGGCTGGGTTTGGGTAATGCAACATCTGCCACCACACTGCTGCACCATTTCCCTTCACCTGCCTGGGTTTCCCCACTCCTGAAAGAAGGTGTGATGTGGATTAGCCTCAGCAGTGTTGTTGAGCTTTAGTTCTGTCCAGGAGAACAAAACTAGAAGGACAGCAGAGAGCTTCCATCCCTGGAAGTGTCCAAGGCCAGGCTGGACAGGGCTTGGAGCACCCCAGTCCGGTGAAAGGTGTCCCTGCCTGTGGCAGGGGGTGGGATGAGATCTTTAAGGACCCTTCCAACCCAAACCATTCCATGATTCTAATAGATCCTGAGGCCAGTCCTTCTATCCACTTCTGCTTAAGCCAAGCCCCATTACCCAACAGTCTGAAACCCTCTGTGTCACTTCAGCCCTCCCCTTGCTCCGTGGTACTGTTCCCCTCCCGCCTTGACATCCCAGTCCTGCTGCTTCAGGCCACATATTTCCAAACTCCCGGGAATAGTTTCTCATGCTGGCGTGAAGATAAAATACAGGTAACATTTCTGGAGCCTGTCAGCTCTTGCCGGTGCTCACTGCTTCCTTGTCGGCACAGATTCCACAGGACATCTGCGATTTTCAAGACTAACATCTCTGTCTCTGGAGACAAGGCTGAGGAGGAAGCTGTGACCGTGCTGCAGACGCCCTGTGGCAGGGATGGCACTGGACTGAAGGGAGCACACAGCCAGCCCGTGGTGTCTCTGCCACCTGCTCTGGGAACTGATCCCACACTCACACACTGGGCTATTCCAGGGCAGGGCCCACGTACAGCCAGAGCTGTCCCACCACAACACCAGGATGTGGCAACATCCCCTGATTTAGGCACAGGTTCAGTGGCCTTGCAGCTGGAGAAGCTCCTCAGCTTCAGGTTCCTCCTGGTAGGAGTGAGGTTTCTGGGATGTTCTTCTTCCAGTTCCATGCACTGCACCCACCCTGGGAGTACAGGACTTCTCCAAGGCATCTCCTGCCGCTCCTGAGGGAGCTGTACAAGACAACAGCTACAGCAAGATGAGCGTGACTCATCTGCTGCTGGTACCTGATGAACCTGCCCTTGTCTGGCTCAGCACAAGACCCAAATGGATGAGGTGGGGCTCATCTAACGAGCTTAATGAGGCAAATGTGCTGCATGGTGGGAGGAGGCAGGTGAGATGAATGACTGCAGCAACCTCAGCACTTTTCCTACACCTGGGGCAAGGGAGTGGCTCTGGAAGGGCAGGAACCTCCCCACCGTATGTCCTCAGTCACTGCTCCTCTCATCACAGACACCAGGGGACTGCACAGGAATAAAATCACAGGAAGGCCTAGGTGAGAAGTGACCTCTGGATGTTTCTGGCCCCACAGGCTGGCAGAGTAATTTCAAAATCAGATCGTTTTGCTCAGGACTGTGTCCACATGAGACCTAATGAATCTGATCCCCACGGATGGGGATCCCACAGGCTCTCTGAGCAGCAGCCCCCAGCTGCCTCGCTCTTGTGGGGAAGAAACATTCCCTCACATTCCACTGGAATTTTGCTGGTTGCATCTTGTGGACATTTCCACCATTCTCTCCCTTGATGCCCCTCAGCCTTCTCCTCTCCAGGCTGGCCAGACCCAGCTCTCAGCTGCCCTCACCTCTCACGCCTCAGCCCAACCTCATTGTCCTGCTGGACCTGCTCCAGTTTGCTCATGACTGTGACACTGGGAGTCCCAGAAGGACTCAGGACCCCAGATGCGGCCAAAGAGTGTTGGGCAGATGGAAACAATCCCTCTCCTAGATTTTTTGCTAATGCCACAAAACATGGTCCTTGTCACACCCTTCACCCCAGGTGAGGGCCTGGGGTGCACTGAGAGCCTCCCAGCCCTGTGAATCAGGGATGGGCTGGCACTGGATGTCTGAGTTTGAAACCAGTTCAGAGGAGCCAGACCTCAGAGTGACTTTCCCAGGTCCAGTCAGGAGGAAAAGCTTCAGCTGGATCCTGACATGACGCCCAGGCAGCTGACTGTGCCCTGTGACACACAGAGGAGATCAGATATGGAGTCCCCTCTCTCAGAGCTGTGATTACCCTGAGATGTCACCATGAAGGTATGAACAGAGGTGGATTTATCCCGATGGGATCTCCAGGGGTAGGTGTGTCCCAACAGTGGGAAAAACAAACAGACCTTCATTCCACAGCTGATAGAAACATTGCTCCTGACTGAATCCCTTAAGCCTCAATGTCATTTGACTTCACAGAACGTTCTGAGTTGGAAAGGCTCCACAAAGATCATTGAGTCCATCTCTGAAGTGAATGGTCCATATGGGGATCAAACCCACACCCCTGACATTATCAGCACTGGGCACTGAGGCAACCCCAACCATTGCAGTCCTTGAAAGGCACTTTCTGCATACTCTTGATCAGGGATGGCCTCAGATTCCTCAGAGCGGAGCCCTGTGGCTTCTCTGAATCACTGGAGAAATGAACCATGCCAAAACCACCACTGGAGTGCAAAACAAGCTTAATGAAAATTCACTAATGTACAAAGCCAACGTGTCCCACACGGTGACTCCTCTGGGGCAGAGGCACGGGAGGGATGCGAGTGGCACTTCCATGGTCACCACCCTGGGTTCCTGCACGGCCACACAACACTGATCACAGCCAGACTCCTGCCCAAGCTGGGCTTGGGGTTTTGGCAGTTTATCTTAACCGGGGAGCTGAGCAGAATTCCGTGGCTCGGGGCAGCTCTGCAGGATCGGAGTGGGGGTGCTGACAGATCCGCTGCTCCATTCTGCAGCACACACAGGGCACTGCCTGAGCTCAGGAACTGGAAACACTTGGGAAGGATGGGGTTCAGCAGGGCCCCCATCCTCAGGTCTTGCCAGCGGAGCTGCATGGCCATCGCCTCCCTGAAGGGATCACCGCTGAGCTTTGCCAAGGCTGGAATGGCAGAAAACCATCTGTGTCCTGCGCTGATCCCCCAGTGTGGGCAGCAGCTCCAGGGAGGGGATCCTGCCCCTCTGCTCAGCTCTGGGGAGCCCCCCCTGCAGAGCTGCCCCCAGCCCTGGGGTCCCAGCACAGGAAGGACGTGGAGCTGCTGGAGCCAGTCCAGAGGAGGCCACGGAGATGCTCCAAGGGCTGGAGCCCCTCTGCTCTGGAGCCAGGCTGGGAGAGCTGGGGGGGTTCACCTGGAGAAGAGAAGGCTCCAGGGAAAGCTCAGAGCCCCTTCCAGGGCCTCAAGGGGCTCCAGGAGAGCTTGGGGCAAGGCATGGAGGGACAGGGCAAGGGGGAATGGCTTCCCACTGCCAGAGGGCAGGGATGGATGGGATATTGGGAAGGAATTGTTCCCTGTGAGGGTGGCGAGGCCCTGGCACAGGGTGCCCAGAGAAGCTGTGGCTACCCCTGGATCCCTGGAAGTGTCCAAGGCCAGGTTGGACGAGGCTTGGAGCAGCCTGGGATAGTGGAAGGTGTCCTTGCCCATGGCAGGGGGTAGAACGAGCTGAGCTTAAGATCTCTACCAACCCAAACCAATCTGGGATTTGAAGACACCTCAAGACAGTGTCCTCTCAAACCAAGACAGTGTCCTCTCAAACCATGCTTGCTCAATGTCACAAGGTGGACACAGCCAGGCAGCTCTCAAATCTCACTCCACAGCATATTTTCCATGAAGATATCCTTATGGAAAAACTGGGATTTTATGTCCTGCTTGACTGACTGTCTCTCAGGAAGGCTCAAACACCAACTGGGGAGGACACGTGCAGTCCCAGTGGGGTTTCGCAAGGGAAGCACCAAAGCCACCAGGCTGTTCAGGAGTATCCGACCTTCCCAAAATTAGTGTAGCAGCTTCAGCCTTACAGAGGCCAATGCTTCATGTACCACGAGGTGGGTCTGGCCAGTGTCAGGGTGGCCTGATACATCCTGATGCTCTAATCTAACCAAAGGGTAACAGTCACGGAAATGGATCCTGTCCTCCTGTGGCTGGGCTTGGTCCCAGAGCCATGGTGTGGAGTCAGTAGCAGCAGGACAGACACAGCCCAGGCTGTGCTGCTCTGGCCTCTCCCAGGTTCATTATCCATGTCTGGGTGAAGCAGCTGGACTAGATGATCCTTGTAGGGCTTTCCAAATGAAATATTCTGTATTCTATTCCATTCCATTCCACGGACTGTGCTGAGGAAAGCGGTGACCCAAGAGGCCCAGGTGCCTCCACACAGAGCACAGAGAAGAGCTGTGAAGGCTGACAGGACTGAGCCCTCCTCTCCCACTCCCCCCTTCAGTTCCCTAGAGCACCAAATCCCAGGAATGCTGCTGGGATGGGACCCCCAGAGCCTCTGGTCCAACATCACACCAGGGAAGGGAAGCTGTGTTAGGTGACTCTTTAAACCTCCAGGGATGGGGCTTCCCTCAGCAGCCCCTTTGTACCAGCACCCTTTAGTCTTTCTGATTAGCTCCAGGTATAAAATCACAATTTCTGGTCATAAAGCACATTCCTTCTCTGCCACATCCCTGTAAACGAGCCCCACCATGTCCTGCTTCCCAGGCACTGTAGCTGAGGCACATCCAGCATTTTAAAGCGTGTCTTCTAAAGGGAAAAAAAAACCAGGACAAGAGATCACAAGTGATGGTCTGAGCCCTGATTATGAAGCTGAAGCCACTTTTATGAAAGAGTTTCTATTTTTTTTTAAAGAGCTTTTGCTAAAGATCCCAACCAGGCACATCTCTCTTTACAGCTTTACATCTTTGACTGAAAGCGTGTCTGGGTTTCCCTGTGACAGAGCTGCTCCCTGAGGATGCTGTGACATGAGGATAACACCTCCCTGGGCACGGAACCAGGGAGCTCCATGGCTCCAGAGTAGCACCTTGAGATGACTCCAGCAGCTTGTGCTCAGGGATACCAAACCCCAGGTGGCACGGATCCATCACAGAGAGGCAGCTTAACCAGCACTGATCCTCCACAAGAGGCTTTGGGTGCTGTAAGCAAGGATTTGCCTGATCTCCTGTACGGACAAAGGGGGTGTTGGTCACACCGCGAAGCCTCAGGCTTGGCATAGCCAGAGTTTGACTTTCATACAAATAGTCGCTTCTTTGGGACTTGCTGGAAATGATGGAAAGGATTAAGGGAAAGAAGGAAATGGAAGAAAACAAGAAGGAACAAAATATGAGTTTTCCAGGAGAAACAATGACTTTTTAATCATGGGAAAACCTGAAGAAGGTCACACCAAACCCAGGGCAGTGCGATGAGACAGCGCAAGAACACAGCAGCTTAGCAGAGAATTGGGAAAAGCTCCATAACACCCAGGTCTGAACATCTGCACAAACCCAGGCAGAGTTAAAAATAGCTGAAACACTTGTGGTTGACCCCCTGAGTATGCTACAGACACACCCCCTGCCTCCTTTGAGGACTTCAGATGGTACTGAGCCCACTGTGCCTCTGGGGAGGTTTCCCTCAAGCTCTCTTTGAAAATGCACCTTTTATTTTCAGGTTAAAATTTATGGACTTCAGTTTCCAACTGCAGGAACTTTTCTGGATTTTGTAGCTAAATGAAGGGGGAGTCTAGAAAAATAATTTTGTCCTCATGGAAGAACTGAAAGATAATGAAAATATCCTTTTTGTCCATGGAGAGTTGGAACTAGAGGATCTTTAAGGTCCCTTCCAATCCAAACCAGCCAATGATCCTGTGATTCCTTTCTGTTATCCAAGCAGTTTCCTGAGCACTTCACACATTCATCAGCCTGATGACGCTCTCCTCTACCTTTCCCAATTTTTTGTTAGTCTCCTTTCCAAACGTAAACCTCAGAATTGAGTTCAGTAGCCAGGATCCATCTCTCAGCTCCAGAGACAGCAGCCACCTCCTCGCTGAAGTTTGATATTGCTCTAAGTGTGTCCAAGGTGACACTGCCCTGCCTCAGCCCAGCCCTGCAGAGCTGCTCTTCCCTCTCCACTGAACACCTCCACTGGGTTTTTCTGGCTGTGCCCCCCAGCTCAGGGAAGGGAGATGATTGCTGGCTCCTCGCTCCTTCCACATCCCTGCTGAACAGGAGGATGAGGCTGTTCCTGCATTTCCTATCATCCCAGTCCTGCTGGGAGTGGGGTGAGAGATGCATCTGAAATTTGTGTAATTGGTAAAACTCTCTCTAAAGCTCAGGGAAATTCGTTAGGAGAAAGCTGACTAAAAGCAGCATGGGGGCATCACACAATGAAGAATTGTTTTGGGGCAATGAGAAAGAAATAGGCCCATTTTCCTCCTTGCTTTTATGTCTCTGAGTTGTTTTGAGGGTTCTTAGGCAGCTCATGTGTTTCTCTCCAGCCCATCCCCACAGCATCACAACTCTGAGCTGTTCCAGGAGCCCCAGGACATCTCCTAGGACATCTTCCCCTTTTATTCAACAAGAGCTTCCATCTGGGAGCTGTTCCTTTCTCCCAGCCCTGCTTTGTCAACATCCTGAGGTCACCTCCCTCTTATCCCACCCCTACCTGCCCCTGGATCCCTGGCAGTGTCCAAGGCCAGGTTGGATGGGGCTTGGAGCAGTCTGGGCTAGTGGAAGATGTCCCTGCCCAAAGGAGGGGGTGGAATAAGATGAGCTTTAAGGTCCCTTTCAACCCAGCCCAGTCTGGTATTCTGTGATTTTATGATTCAGTATATCCTGGTTCATTGCATCCTGAGGGACTCATCAGGGCATCCTTGTCTAACAGACTTTGATAGCAGAGGCCAATTTTCTGTGTCAGGTTCTGACTCTTGGGCCACCACCACTGCCAGTGGTTTTTAGGAGGTCTGGCTCCCAGTGAACCAAGCCCACATCCAGCCACACACTGGACAATGTCCACGGCACTCCAGGGCCCCTTTGTAGCCTTGGTGCTGCTGCGACCTGTGGGAGGTCACACTGTGCAGCCTGGGAAGCTGGACCACTGCTGTAAAGGGAATAAAATAGGAAAGACAGTGCCATCAGCCAGGGCAGCACTGCAGGGAGCAGCCCAGCGGCTCAGACTCCGCTGGCATCATCTTCTGGGAGTGTCTGGTGAGACTGTGTGGCTCCAGCCCGCAGAGGGGACACCAGGATCTTTCCACAGCTTCTCTTTCATCGTCTTTAGACCCATTTGAAAGGCTGCCATGCAATCTGCCCCCCACTCTGCAGCCAGCCCCTCTTCACCTGCCAGTCCCAAGACCCAGCCCCTGCTCCTTGCCAGTGGGGCAGCGCTGTCGAGCTCCCGGTAAAATCAAAGCGTCCCGTTCCTCCGCTGCCTTAGCTGGGAGAGTCAGGTTACAGGCAGCAAACTCCCTATCTCTGATCACTTTAATACCACTAACCCATGTCATGTCAGACAGAGTCAACATTTGCTCTGGAAAATACTCACGACGCAGAGAGAGCAAAGCCAGCCTGGCCCATGGCCTCTCCCCGGCAACACTTTGAAATCACCCAGGGGAAAAAGCGAGGTGAACAGCTGGGAGCTTTCCAGCGTCTCCTCGGAGCCCTCCTGACAGATCTCGGTCTCTGGAGTGTCGGGTTACCGGACGAGGGGGGGAATTGCTTTTATTCTAGGAGGGTCAGCAGGGAATTATGGTATTTTCAATTACCCCGTGCAGCAGCGGCTGTGATCGGGGTCAGGATTAAGTGCCTGACCTGCAGCTGAAGACAGAGTGGCAGGGAAATGCACCTTGATGCTGCAAGGCACCAGCCAGTCCAGAGGCCACGGGACAGGGCAGGGAATGGGGAGATGCGGGGGAGAAAGTTCTGTCAGAGCAGAAAGTTCTGTCAGAGCATCTGGCAGGGGATGCCTGTGACTGTCCCGCCACTGCAGCGAGGGGGGAGACTGGGAAAACCTTGGGGGAAGGGGGCAAGCTTCCCTCTCACTGCCTTCACCCAGGGACCCAGTCTGCCCGGGTAACCCAGGCAGCTCCAGCATGTGGAGAACAAGATTCCCTGTGGGTCCAGAGCAGGGCATCCCCCAGGACAGGATTCCCACACCCCGCAGTGAGGCTGGAGGTGACGCTGCGCAGCAGCCAGGACGGCGCTGTGATCAGTCACGGAGCAAGGGCTGTCCTGACCTTCAATCCACAGGGCTTGGAGACCTCTAGGCTGGGATCCAGGCTCCAGCAGTCTGGAAAGCTGTGTTTGAAGTGGCAGGAACACACAGGGCCTCTGTGCAAGGCTTCAGGCAGGTGCAGTAGGCACAGGGGTTGGGCTGACCTCTGTTTCTGCAGCATGGGCAGAGGGGACAGCCAGGACAACTGACCCTGCACTCCCAGAGACCTGGATGTCTCACACCACTGTCTCATCCACAGGACACCTAATCCACCAGCTCTCCCTCCTTGCCCTACGGCACCCCAGTCTCACACAGTCCCCAGCAGGTGACTGTCACTGTACAATGCTCCAACTGTCCCCACGCCAGGTGCTTCCACTGACCCCAAGGCCCCAGTTTTTTGTGCTCGCTGTTCAGCTCAGAGTCCAAACACATCCAGGTATTGAACTGAAAATCGGTTTCTCTGGTAAAAACCTTCCTCTTTTTTTGCTTTTCTGGGTAAAACTCTCTCCTGCCATTTAAGCATCACAGGCTTGCACGCCATGGGCCCTCCTGGAGAATGGATCTGAATTCAGACGCCTTCCTCCAACATGAGCACTGAATGCACCACAGTGAGGAATACCTGGATGAGGAAGGGAAGAAAGGAGGCTTCTCCTGCCCTGCCCTCCATGGGGACCCTGGGGACCCTGGTGACCCTGCTTTGCACAGGAGGTTGGGCTGGAGTCCTCCAGAAGCCCCTCCACCAGCACTTGTGTGTGTGACTCTCCCGCTAAAAGGGTTCACTATTCCTTGGACGATTACAACATTTGTCCCCCCAGTTCCTTTCCCAGTTCTGCCCCTGTGATTGCAAGTTCAGGAGCCACACACTTTTGGAACCAATTCTCTCCAGCAGAAGCTCAGGAAAGCAAGGGATGGTAGCACTGGGGCTCTTTCATAAACATTTGCCCTTAAAGGAGTAAAATTTCTCAGGTCTGGGATATTCCTGGACTTGGTGGAGCTCTGGAAAATTGGTGTTTCACAGTGTGTGAGGTTTTTGTTCCCCAGGCTCTTGGCAAGGTGGCCCCATCAGGCTGGTACCCACGCTGTGTCAAGTGTCTGGAAAACTTCCCAGTGGGCCCAGCCTGCAGCTCCTTGAGTCTGTAACTACAAACGCTGGAAAACCTTAAAAACATGGCCAAGCAGCCCAAAGCTGGTCCTGGCTGCGGCCCCACTTGAATCAAGGCGGGCTTTGGTGTAGATTACAGCCTTTAAAGCAGCTGCTAATGCCACAAGCCCAGCAACTTGGCCCGGGCAGCCGAGGGTTTGGCTGTGTTTGAGCTCTTTGTTCAGTGGGGTTTGCAGCCCCCATTTGCATGTGCCACCCGGCCTGCAGGGCTTTGTTCCCACACGGAGGAGCTGCTCCAGAGGATCCCAGCATCCCCCACGCCGCTGCCAGAGCAGCTTTGGGGTCACAAGGTGCCAAGGGTGTCCCCACCTCCTGGCTGCCTCTGCATGTGGAAAACGCATCTGCTCCAGATCACGGTATGTGCCCAGCAAAAGGCTGTAGGGAAGCAGGAACGCGGTGGGAGTCAGACCCCCATGCTTCCAACCTGCCCCCAGATTTTCCATAAAATTATACTTTCCCAAGAAGTGCCAATTAATTGCAACGATGACTGTCCTTAGGAACAGCCTGACTTCAAAATTTCAAACATAGAGAGCTTAGAGCTATAGTCCTTGAAAGGTGATGGCTGCTGCAGAGCATCCATAGAACCACAGGATGGCTGGGGTTAGAAGGGACCTTTCCACCCCCTGCCATGGGCAGGGACACCTTCCACTAGCCCAGGCTGCTCCAAGCCCTGTCCAACCTGGCCTTGGACACTGCCAGGGATCCAGGGGCAGCCACAGCTTCTCTGGGCACCCTGTGCCAGGGTCTCACCACACTCACAGGGAACAATTCCTTCCCAATATCCCATCCATCCCTGCCCTCTGGCAGTGGGAAGCCATTCCCCCTTGCCCTGTCCCTCCATCCCTTGTCCCAAGTCCCTCTCCAGCTCTCGTGGAGCCCCTTTAGGCCCTGGAAGGGGCTCTGAGCTCTCTCTGGAGCCTTCTCTTCTCCAGGTGAACCCTCACAGCTCTCCCAGCCTGGCTCCAGAGCAGAGGGGCTCCAGCCCCCAGAGCATCACTAAGTCTTGCTAATTTGTGACTGAACTTTTTCCCTTGCTCTCTTGCACAGCAAACTGCACCAGTTCCCTGTGTGTAGGGGAAGATTTCGGAAATACCACTTTTTTCCCTTGGAAAGAGCATTCCCCGCCCAGCCCCAGCGATGCAGCTTCCTCCTGCACCCCGCCAGGGCAGGGATGGCCACGGACCAGCCTGGGGAGGCCCAGGCACAGTGAGCATCCTCCTGCCTGCACAGGGCCACACAGAGACTCATCCCTTCCCACAGGGACCCCACTAACCCCCAGGGACCCCGAGAAGGACCGAGGGACACCTGGCCAGGAGGAGTAACCCCTTTACTACAACCTCCAGCCTCCCCATCTGCCCCAGGGCACTGCCCCAGGGCTGTGTTTGCCAAGGGCAGCAGGAGAGATAAATCAACAACCTGGAACACAGGAGGAAAAGGTGAGCCCTGGAGCCTTCCCATCAGCTCCCAGCAGAACACAGAGCAGGGATGGTGGCACACTGGGGGAGCCCCTGGTTCAGCAGAAGGGACTTTCCACCCTATCCATCATGGACAGACTGTTGTTTTCCGACCAAAGTCAGCTCCAGATGCACTGGAACAGGTTTCTGAAGCCCTAGGCAGTTGTGGGAAAAATGATCCTCAAACTCATGGTGTAATTTATGCAATAGGGAAGCCTGGGAGCCAGCAGGAGGAGGAGCCCACGGAGATGGTGGCGGGCAGGGAAGGGCATCTGCTCGGGAAGCTCCAGCAGTGCAGCCCATCCCCTGCTCTGCCAACAGCCCCCCCAACTGCCCACCACAGGGGTGGGAAGAGGCTCCTGAAGAGCCAGCAGCTGGCAAAGCTCCTTCCATCTGCTGCAGATGGTCTCCAGTGGCAGAGGAGAAGGGATTTGGGCACGGCAGGATCCCTCCTGGGCACTCGCTGCCGGCTGCTGCAAGCTGGGGGGATGCAGTGAAGGCAACAGGTTGGGACAATAAGAGAGGGGAGGAGGGCAGCAAATGCCAAGCCACATCACATTTTGGTGACAGTCAGGGTGAAGATGGGAGCCGTGGGTGAACGGAAGAGAAGACATGTTGGAACCAGGATGGTGACACGGGTCCATGGGAAGGCAAGGTCTGGATGTTAACTGGGGTAAGAGAAGCAGCCATGGGGATGTCAAGGTTTCAGGAGGTTTGGAGCCTGGGACCAGACCAAATTGTCACAGAAACCCAACCAGTGAAGTCCCCAAAAGATGAAAACTGGGATTTCGGTGACCTCAGGACAGCAGCCCAGCTTGCTCTGTCACACAGGCAAACAGGCTTTGTCCTGGCTCCTCCCCATGTGAGATGGCTCCAAAGCTCAGGAAGTTTCTGCTTTTCCCCCTTTTGTGTCAGTTTTCTGTACAAGAAGTACCCTACCAGGTCTTGAAACATCAAGAAGTATGAGACTGCTTCTCATGGACCGCAGTCACCTCAGTTCAGCTGATGCTTCCCCCCTCGGGTTGTTGTGGTCTCCCATTTATGCAGTTCCTGCACAGACTTCACAGAACCACTTCCAGCTTGCAGTTTTCCAAATCAAATGTTTCATTGGTGTCCTGACAGAGTCTCCTGTATTTCCTTAGAAAATCAGTGATTTCACTAGGAAAAAAAGCAGCAAGCTACACAGGCTCATGTGCACGGATCTGATGGGCTGCCTGTCTCTTGATGGCTCCAGACCATCTTTCTTTCTGAAAGGTGTTTTAGCTAAAGACAGGACTGAATTGGAGGAATATTCCCATCCCTGGAAGTATCCCAGGCCGGGTTAGACAAGGCTTGGAGCAACCTGCTCTAGTGGAAGGTGTCCCTGCCCATGGCAGGGGGTAGAACGAGCTGAGCTTTAAGGTCCCTTCCAGCCCAAACCATTCTGGGATTCTAACTGGTATTCAGGCTGATCTAGAACATCTCTGTTTTAGAACCTTTGAGACTTAGTCGAACAAGGAGTAATGGCCTCCCACAGCTTGGCAGGGTCAGGCTGGACATCGGAAGTTCCCTCCCCAGTAAGGTGGTGCAGATCTGGGACAAGTCAGTGGGACCACGAGGAGAGCTCTGCCTTTGGAGATAACCAACAAGTGTCTACCCAAAGCCATGACTTCCCTTATGCAGGGCTGGCGGCGGCCCTGCCCTAGGTGGGAAGTCGGATGAGGAATCTGAGATGCTCAAATGTTACAACCTCCTGCCTTTTATTCTGGTAGAAACAAGAAAGTAGAGTGTCAAAATCTTGTTGAAGTTCAAGTCCAGCTTGGATGGGGCTTGGAGCAACCTGGGATAGTGGAAGTTGTCCCTGCCCATGGCAGGGGGTGGGACTGGATAATCTTTAAAGTCCCTTCCAACCCAAACCATTCTGGGATTCTATTATAAACAAATACTCAGAGCTTTGAAGCTCTGGAAAGCTCATTCCAGCCCTTTGAGGTAATTTCTGCACTTTCCCAGGTTCTGGTTTCACAGACAGTAACTCTTGGCTGCAGCAGGGCTCAGCTGAGCAGCATGAGAGAGAGAGAGCAGGAGGAGCCACAGCTCCTGCTCGTGTCCGGAGCAGCGTGGGCTCTGCTGTGCCTCCCTCACAAGAAGGGAGCCAGACACATCCTCTGATGCACAGTGAAAATGAGAAGATAAAAGCAAGACTCCCTGTGCCCCAGGCAGTACAACTCTCCTGTCCCTGTCTAGCCGGCAGCATCACTAATGTGACAAGCAAACAGCAGGCTGGGATGGCTGGTGAGAAGGTCTGGTCCTACCCACCTCATCCCTTCACCTCACCTGCCCCCGACCTCTCCGTGCCCCCTGCTGGCTCTGCCAGCACAGCTCTGGGACCACACCTGCAAGGGAATTGTTTTGATTGAAGGTGAGGGGAAAGAATCCTCCTTTGTGGTGCTCTGCACATTCCGGGATCTATCTCACATGTGCTCCATAGCTCATGGCTGAATTCCTCGAGGTTTGCAACAGGACCAGGCTGGGCTCAGTCCAGTGCTAGGAGACCCCCAGCAGAGCAGAGCAGGGCCAAGGCCCGTGTCCTTGCTTTGGACCTTGGTCACCTGTCCTTGAGCTCGTGGGCTGCTCTGAGTCCTGTCAGGACAGCCCTGCCCAGAAGACCCTGAGTGGCTGGGACACAACCTGGGCTGTGACAGCCACTGAAATTCAAACCGTACTGATGCCTGGCATGAGCCTGGGGCAGATGTGTGAGCTGCACATCTTCCTCACCAAGGGACCCAGAGAATCATGGAAGATTGGAAAAGACCTCCAAGATCATGAAGGCCAACCTTTGACTGAAAGCCACCTCGCCCACTAACCCACATCACCGAGTCGTGATGTACTGCTGTGAAATGCCACCCAGAATAACAATGCAAATAATCATAACAAGTTTTCTGGATCTGTAGAGAGGGAGAAATCATCCTGATGGGTTTATTGGGACCGTGGATCAGTTTCCTCCACCACATACTCCTGGTATTCCCCCCGTAAGGGCCATTTAGGGCTCTCTGTGGCTCTGTTTGCAGCCAAGAGCCTCTGACATCAGCACTAATCCTCCCTCCTTATCCCCTGTGACAAGAGCTGCTCACAGAAGGGACACATTCCCAAGAGCCTGGA
The DNA here is from genome assembly GCA_013398115.1 of Falcunculus frontatus. Lineage (NCBI taxonomy): Eukaryota > Metazoa > Chordata > Aves > Passeriformes > Falcunculus > Falcunculus frontatus. The sequence goes on along the minus strand of VZRV01004040.1, from coordinate 1,345,682 downwards.
TGCTCTCTTTTCCCCACCACTAGGAGGTCTTGAATTTCTCTCTGGATACTCCAGAGCCCAAGGCTTCTTCCTCCCTCCTCAGGTCACAGAAGCCAGTTACCAAGAAGTGCCCTTCCCATTGCTATTAACTCCTCCTTGCCCACAGAGCCCTTTCCTTCAGCTTTCCCAGGGCACTCAGCCTGTCCACAGTGTGGATGGAGCCTGCAAATCCTCACAGCACCAAGACTCTCCCCACTCCCCACTCCTCCCCAAAGAAAGGCCACAGATTAGTAGTCAGGGGCTGCCAGCAAGAGCTGGTGCCTGGCATGGCTCTCAGTTAGTCAAGTGTTTTTATCTAGAGCCCTGGGCCAGGCTCAGCTCCTTGACCCCTTGGGATGCTGGCATGGTTCTCAGCCACCCTCTTGGCACAGATCTTTTGTTGAGGAATGGCTGGGAAAAGGTTTTTGGTGGCACCCAGGCTCTGTCATGGTCCCTTCAGACAGGACTGTGGCACGTGGCGAGTCCTGGGTTTCACTCCTGGAGGGAGGCTGAGCTTTGGGGGATGAGGCGCTGCTCAGCTGCAGGGTGTGAGAGGCAGGAGTGCAGGTGAGCTGGAGATGCAGTGTGGAGCTGCAGGTTGAGGAGAGCCTGCTGAGAAGAGCAGAGAGAAAGCACAGCCTGGACTCAGAGGTGACAGAAGGTATTGCCCAGGAATGCAGCTGGATCATGTTTATGGGGATCCAGTTTGCTGGAAGGGGTCACAGCCATGGGATGATGATGGTCACCAAACCATCACCCACCCTGTGCCACCCTCCTGGGCACACTCAGGACCTTCCTCCTGGCTGCTCTAGAGGGGTTGTTTTCTTACTCTCACAGGAGATTTTTCCTGAGATCATAGAATGGTTTGGGTTGGAAGGAACATTAAAGCTCATCACCCCCTGCCATGGACAGGGACACCTTGCACTATCCCAGGCTGCTTCCAGCCCCATCCAATCTGGTTTTGGACACTTCCAGGGATCCAGGGGCAGCCACAGCTTCTCTGGGCACCCTGTGCCAGGGCCTCCCCACCCTCACAGGGAGGAATTCCTTCCTAATATCCCATCTACCCCTGACCTCTGGCAGTGGGAAGCCATTCCCCCTTGTCCTGTCCCTCCATGTCCTTGTACATGTGGGTGCTGAAGAACTGGTAACACCTGAAGGTTTTGGATGTTGCTGGTGACGGGGCATCTCTTCTCAGTCCCACAGCACAGGGGGTCCCCAGCAGTCCCTGAGTGCCCCTGGGGAAACCAGGGGGATTTTCTTTGCTTCCTGTAGGGCTGCAGGACCCCGAGGGGTGGTGGGCACTGTGCTTTGTCCAGCTGTGGCAGGAGCACAACCCCATCACACATTCAACGATGGAGCCCCAGCTGGCTGCTCCACCCAGACTCATCCTCCCTCTGCTCCCTCTCCTCTCCCCCAACACCCTCCATTCTCCTGTCCCAGCTCTGCCTTTGTGTCTGCAGCTTCTGTTACCAACTGCTAATGATCTACATCAAGGCTGCCAGGCGGTGCCGAGTGTAAGCAGAAGAATTCAGAGCCTCTAATTACAGAGGAATTAGCAAGCAGACAGTTAGTGTTTAGTGCTAATGAATAGATACATTAAGAGAGACATCACACAGGCTGAGAAGTGTGAGCCCTGATAATAAAGGAGTGTCAAACCAGGAAAACACAAGGAGGAGGATCCAGGGGACTGAAAAGGATTCACCTGTGCCTTAGCTCGCTGGTTTTGCTCAGGTGGGAGCAGCCACGGGTGATAAACGAAGGTTCAAGCACAGCAGAGAAATGTGAGTACAAAATAGGAGCAACAAATTATTAATCCATAGTGCAGGACTGCAGTGGGAAGGTGCAGAGTCCCTTCCCAGCTCCAGGCAGCATTACAGCCACCCCATCTCCATCAGGTAAAGGAAGTTGGTCATCCAGACCTGCTGCCCTCTCCTCCCTGGGGGCAGACTTGGCCCGGCTTGGAGCCAAACCACGGCTCAGCCTGTGTCAGACCTGCCCTCAGGGCTTCAGGAACACCCTGACCCCGTTCCCGAGCTAACTCCAGATCAGAGGGCACTGTAATTGTTCACCCAGACATTTCTGCTGGTTCCCTCTGTCCTCATGCTCTGGAAGTGATGCCCAGGTGATGCTCACCTGCCCCACTGCTGTTTTACCCCACCCACCATCCCCCGCAGCCAGAACACACCACGGCCTCCAGGCGATTCACCCACGGCTGCCAAATTCAGCCCTGGGGGTCAGGTAGTGTCCAGGGCAGCTTCAGAGGGACCAGAGCCTCTCCTGCTCCCAAGCAGGGCTGTGCCTCTCTGGCATCCTTCCACCGCAATCCCATTAAGCCAAGCCCCAGCCCCGGCCGTGCTCAGCTCCAGAAGGCTTCCAGGTGGGCTGGGAAGGCAGCCCCTGGCCAGCAGCTCGCTGGGGCTCCCTGCCACCAGCACAGCTGCCAGGGGGCTGCTGGTGACCCTCCTGGGAGCAGCACTGCCAGCCACTCTGACCATCCCTTCCCCCAGCAAAGCCACCCTGCACAGAGCTGGAGATCTCAAATGAAACCCTCCCAGCTCTGTGCTTCAGCTGCTTCACCAAGTGACTCTGCAGCGGCACAGGAACTGGAGCAGATTCCCAGACTGTTATCCCAAATATCCATCTCCCAGCCCCTCTTCTGTGCAGCTCTCCTTTGCTTTCTCAGTCTGTCCTGGCTCTCTCTACAGTCCAAGCAGGGGTTGCAGCTCCTATCAAAATGCTCGAGCCACCTCACCTTCCCTCCCCAGGAGCCAGGAGTGTGGCTGCAACACTCTGATGGTGCCCGCAATGATGCTCTGAGGCAACAACCTCAGGCCCAGCCACACAGCCAGCACTGGAGAGTGATGCTGTGACACCAGGGGACAGTGCCACGAGCTGTTCTGCTGCCATGATGGGGAGGCAGCAGCATGCCTTGGGGCATGCTCCAGCTCTTCACTGAAATAAGGGATATTCTCACACCCAGGGCTTGGGATTCACCCAGGAATTGCCAGGCACTTCTGTCACCACCGACATTACAGAATAAGCAACATCTCACCCCACCTCTTGCCCCCTTCCAGCCCACAGGGGCTCAGCCAGCACTGCACGGATGTGTTGCCCACCCCACCCCACCCCGGTCTGGGGAGCTCTCCTGGGGGCACGGACCCGAGCCTTACCAGCCTGGTTGGTGGTGATGTTGACGGAGGCGAACTGCGGGGAGAAGGGGCTCTGGTCGGTGACGCCGTTGACGGCCTGGATCTCGAAGGTGTACTGGGTGTGTGCCAGCAGGTCGCTGATGTAGATGCGGGGCTCGGTGAGGCCCAGCTGGCGCGGGGCGAACTGCACGTTGTCCCCGCAGCGCGTGCAGGCCCCGCGCCCCGCCCCGCAGCTCTTGCAGATGATGTTGTACACCAGGTCCTCCCGGCCCCCCGAGTCCCGCGGAGGGCTCCACTCCAGCATCAGCGATGTCTCGTTCACGCTGGAGATCACGGCCTGGGGGGCGGATGGGATGGCTGGAAAGGGAACAGACAGGAAGGTGTGAGACAGCTGCACCCCCTCCTCCTCCTCATCCCTGGGCAGGACTCTGTGGGAGCTGAGCTGGGTGCTTCTCTTGGTGTCAGGGATGTGTGCAGCAAGCTGGACATCCAAGGGCAAGAGTGGGAATAAAACCAAGTCCTCTTATCCCAAGATAATTTGATTGTGTGACAGCCCTGGCAAAATTTACCAGTTAGTTTGTGTAGTGTCCCCCAACACCCCACTGGGACAGACACCTTTGTCAAGCATCCCTCGGTGCTTTGACTGATGATCTCCTTTCCCCACCACATGGTCCCCTCCCCGCTGCCCACACCCACGTACTGGTGCATGGCATGTCCACGGGATCGGCGTCGGCCCGGTAATATCCATTTCGGCACACGCAGTTTGTGGCCCCTTCCGAGGTTGTCCGGCTGTTGATGGGGCAGTGGACACACCCTTCATCCCCCTGGGTGGCCTTGAATGTCCCCGAGGGGCAGCCTGGAAGAGAGCAGTGGTGAGCAGTGAGAAGGGGGCTGGGGGGGATGCCTGGAGCCCAACACTGCTGTCAAAACATTCCTTGGGGCTCTGCAGAGCCCAAAGGAAATCCTGACAACTGGAAGTGAACACGGTGGAGAAGGAACAGCTGGCTGGAAGGCCCTCAGGAGGCACCTGCAGAGATGGGTCCCCATGCAGACACCTGTCCCCACTCCCCAGCCATGAGTGCAGAACAGGGATTGCAGGAATGCAGAGGGGATTTTTAAGCACTGCCACACAAGAAGACGTGAGTGGCTGTACCAGGTCAGACCATGGACACCAGAATCCTCCCCCCAACAGTGATTGTCAGGGAGGTTTAGGTTGGAGATCAGGGAAAGGTTCTTCCCCCCAAGGGTGCTGGGCACTGCCCAGGCTCCCCAGGGAATGGGCACAGCCCCGAGGCTGCCAGAGCTCCAGGAGCGTTTGGACACGGCTCTCAGGCACAGGGTGGGATTGTTGGGGTGTCCTGTGCAGGGTCAAGGGTTGGATTTGATCCCTGTGAGTTCCTTCCAGCTCAGGATATTCCATGATTCCCTGAACACAGGAGCAGGGCGTGAACCAGGTGCATGTGTTCCCCACTCCTTTCTAAGATGCAGCTTCCTGCACTCAACACCCCACATGGGTGTTTCTCCCACTAAGTTACCCCTGCATTTTTTATTCCCTGCAGATGTCCTGCACCCGTTTGACCCCCACAGAGCCCTGTGCTGTAACCACTTGCTGCAGGAAGATACTGCTGCTCTCTGCTTGGAAGCCAAGCTGCCATTCCTGATGCCATCCCACACTTCCATTGCAAATGGACACTCAATCACCATCCACCTTGTCCACGACCTCTAGAGTTGTCCAAACCTCTGTCATGCTCCACACTGCACAACAACATTCACTATTTTATTCTCTTCTTTTTTCAGCAGTGCCCACATTATTTTTTAACCACCATTGTACCGACTGTGAAAGCCCCAAGATCTGAGTCATGAGGGACACTGGGCCAACTCCCAGCTCACCTCTGTGCAGGTGTGTGTGAACTGGTCTCCTGGAAGATGCCCCTGCCCATGGCAGATGGTCTTTAAGGCTCTTCCAAACCCAAACCACTCTGTGATTCCACCATTCCACAAACCTGGGGTTGTTTTCTCCCATTTGTACCACCTCAAGTCTTTTGAATCCCAGCTGCCTTCTCACTCCCTGGTCATGCTGTCTCATAGGGTCCTTTTGCAACTCCCCACGGAGTTTTGTCTTCATGACTTTGTAGATATGGCACTTGGGGACATGGCTTAGTGGCGGACACAGCAGTGCTGGGTTGATGATCCTAGGGGGCATTTCCAACCTTCATGATTTTATGACTCAATATTACAAATAAATTGTCGGTTCTGCTGAGCAGTAGCAGTGGGCTGGGCTCTCCCTCCAGGGCTCTGAGCCCCTCACAGGTGAAGAAGATGCTCCATAAGCAGCAGCCACTCAACCCCTCGAGTGTCCAACCCCACAGGGTGGGCGAGGGGGCCGTGGGGGTGCATGGTGCCTACAGCAGGCGGTGGTGAAGGCTGGAAGGTGATCCAGCACCCACAGATCCAGCACTCGTGGATAAAAACAGCCCTGCAAAGCTCTCAATGCCAGAAAGTCCCCTCCAAGCCCAGGGATCAGCAGTGCCCAAGGAAAAGCTCGGCTCGGAGCGTTCCTCTGTGGTTACTCCTGTTGTGACTTTCTGTTGCTGTTAATTCTTACACAGCCTGAAGAGCCTGGGGGGAGGCAGGTGGTTCCTGCGCTGAAACAAGTTTAACAAACTTCTCCTTCAGGTGCCTGCCAAGGCTCCCAGGAATGAGGCAGATCAGAAAACAGCCTGAGAAAAACATTCACTGGGGTTGCTGTGAGCAAGAGCCATTGCTAAGAAGTAGCTATTTTTTATTGGGGAAAAAAGGAAAAAAAGAAGGGTTTATTTTTTTCAGTTTTCATCTCCCTTCCTCCAGAATTATCCTGAGTTTCCAATGAGAAAAGCTCTACAGAAAAATTCCATCAGCCTTCCCATTTGCACAGTCCCTGCTTCCTCTTATGGTCAAAGGAGCTGTTGAAAAACAGGATTCTCCTCATGTTCCTGGACCTTTCCATCGATCCCTCACCCATTTGATTCCATTCCCGACCCAGTTCCCTCGGGACCAGCCCATCTCAGAGGGTGTTAAGCTGTTGGGAGAGGTGATGGCTGGGCAGTTCTGCATTCCCCAGAAGCAATGGGGACATGATAACAGGCTTCCTGCACTAATACCAATATTTGAGACACACAAAAGACCAACGCACAAAATTGCTCTTGTCTGACAGCCCGGGCAAAATGCAGGGTCATTCCAGCAAGGATGGTTTCAGACAGGGGCCTCTTTCACCTTCTTGAGGTTTATTTTTAAAATAGCTACTTTCCTGTAATGCTTCTTCTGCATCAAGACAGAGACACATCCAAAAAGTGCCCAGGCTGCAGAGTGTAGTGACTACTCCAAGGGATAAAAACATTCCCCACAATGGCCCTGGCACAGGTCAATGGCTGGAGAGGGATAAAAACTGGGGCTCAGTGGTTGTTCCTCAAAAATACCACGCTGGAACACTGAAACTCTTTGCATGAGCCACCAAAACACAGCCAGGAGTTTTGGCAAGTCCCTTCCTCCCTAGTAGGTCCCGTATGGGATAAAATAACCCTGAAAAATCAGAACTTCTCCAAAGTTAAATGTTCTGAAATCATGCAGAAAGACAGGAAAATCACTGAAATTTGATGCAATTTTTTTTTATCGATTTATTTTTCTCAAGTAATGACAACCTCCAGAAGTAAAATAAATGAACATTGTGTTCAAAACTGTTCTGCTCCCTCCAGGTCTTCCCCTGGGTGAGAAAACAGCTTTTCTTTTGGAATCCACCCAAATTCTTGTTTCCAGAGTAAACAGCAAATCAAAAGTGAAATCTTCACACAGGCTAAAGCCCCTCCTGCCTGAACAATGGGAATGTTCTCACCATGTGCTGGAAGCATCACAGAATCATGGAACATCCTGAGCTGGAAAGGACCCAGAAGGATCATCAGTCCCACTCCTGTCCCTGCCCAGACACCCCAACAATCCCACCCTGGGCATCCCTGGCAGCGCTGCCCAAACGCTCCTGGAGCTCTGGCAGCCTCGGGGCCGTGCCCATTCCCTGGGGAGCCTGGGCAGTGCCCAGCACCCTTGGGGGGAAGAACATTTTCCTCATGTCCAGCCTGACATGGACATGAGGACACCTCAGTTTTCTGCCCTGGGAGGTGACAGCAGCTTTGGGACATTGCTGCTTTTCCTTAGGCCTGCAGCAAGGACATCCCTAGAAATTCCTGCTTGGAAAGAGGGAATTGAAGCAGTGAAAGCACAGAAATTTTTACTTCATCTGAGCATCCTTCATCCCTGGAGGGTGATTACAGTGCCAGTAGCTCTGGCCCCACCACTGCAGCAGTTTCCCACACCTCCAGCACCAATGGGATGCTAACAGGGGTTCACAGGGAACAGGTGGACCTTTAATGGCCTCGCTGCTGCACAGACCCATGGATGGCTGCCTCGCTGGGGCACGGCTCCGAGGGCAGCCTGCAGCACTGGCTGTGGCTCTCTCCAGCAAGGCTGGGAATGCTGAGCAGCACCAGGGGGTCCTTGTTCCCCATTCACTCATTCCCAGGGCATTCCAAAGGTGGTCGTGCCTGGGAAGGCACGTGCTTTGGGAACCAGAATCACAGAACAAACTGAGTTGGAGCAGACCCACAAGGATCATCGAGTCCAGCTCCTGAAAGGAAGGGAATGTCATGAGAAGGACCCATGGAAGATCCTGCCCTCTCTGCAGAGGACCACGCCAGGATGTGGGAGGCAAGGCCACCTCTGCTGCTGGCACCAAGCTTCCAGCCCTCCTGTCCCGGGGCAGCTCAGCAGGGAAAGGCATCCCATGGCTCAGGAGAAGCCAAATGCACAGGAGGGGCCGCTGAGGGGTTCCCTGTTCCCTCGTGTCTCACTGCCTCTCTCCAACTGTTTAATTAATCCAGTGCGAGCTGGGCAGGCTCCAAACAGGCTCCTCTGCATCCCAAACTGCCCTGGCTTTCAAAGCCCAGGCCCCTCCTGGAAACAGCTCCAAGCAAACAGCTCCCTCCTGCAATAAAAGTTCCTAAAATGGCACCTTCAGCCCGTGCTGAGGGCTCTGAGGAAGGAAGGATTCTCCTCGCCCCCTCTGCCTGGCCCTGTTTCTCCTGGCAGCAAGGATCTCTGCACTCCAGTGAGGCATTTTTAAAGGCTGATGGAAACCAGGCAGCCCTGGCTCTGTCAGGATCTGCCAGGAGCCTTAAATCCCCAGCCTTATCTCCCCACTGGCTCCTTTCTCCCTGTGGGGCCAGGGCTGGGGGCTGGCTCTACAGCTTCCCTGCTGCTGCAGGACCCAGGGCCAGTCCCCCTGGCCACATCCTGCCTCTCGCCCTCCTCTGTGGGTTTGGGATCCCCCCTCCATGCTCTTGGGGTCCCTGTCCCACAGGCACCCTCATCACCCCACAAATCCTACATGGGTGCCTTGGCCCCACCCCACAGTGCTGCTCCCACTCTGACCCCGCGTGGAATGAGTCCCACAGATAGGCTCTTATGGAGAATAAGGAAAACAATGTCCTGGGCCAAGCCAGGAGGAGCATGGCCAGGACTTCAGGGGAGGTGTCTCCCTTTCCCTTGCCAGGCACTGGGGATGCTGCCATGGCTGAGCTAGGGTTGCCCAGTTCAAGGGTGATATTGAGAAGCAGGAGAGTCCAGTGGAGGGTCACCAAGATGGTCATCCCTGGGGCACAGGGCATAGGAGAGGTGGGAAGAGCTGGATGGGGTAACTGGGGACACTGGGGTAAGGGGGGACCCAACTGCACCTGCTGAAGATAGACCCAAACGCTTCTCAGGGTGCCAGACGCTGCACCACAGGACAAGGACCACAACTTCAGACAGGACATTAAGAAAAGCCATTTCTCCAAAAGATGGTGCTGACCTGGGAGAGGGGTGGTGGAGTTCCACCCTTGGGGGAGATCGAGCAGAATTCCATGGCTGCCTTGAACTCCTGCTGGTGGCAGCCCCAGTGTAAAAAGGGGTTGGATATGAGACCCCAGACCCTCCCTCACCAGCACTTCTGGCTCTCTACTGTTTGAGGTGTTTCATGGAATCATGGAATGACAGGATGGTTTGGGCTCGAAGGGACCTTCAAGCTCATCTCAGGTTCAATTCCCTTCCACTATCCCAGGTGGCTCCAAGCCCCGTCCAACCTGGCCTTGGGCACTGCCAGGGATCCAGGGGCAGCCACAGCTTCCCTGGGCACCCTGTGCCAGGGCCTCCCCACCCTCCCAGGGAACAATTCCTTCCCAATATCCCCTCTAAATTTACTCTCTTCCAGTTTAAAGCCATTTATGACGTTCTGTGCAGAACTGTTATGTCCAACGTGCTCTGAATTTCCCCCTTTTTCCTTTCATCAACCACACCCTGCTTGGAAGCTAAGGTGGGTGCTGCAACGACATCGTCACTTTTCCCATATTCTGCTCCATTCTGTCCCTTGCACCTTGACCCTTGTTTTCAGTTCTGCATCCAAACAGGTCTCACTTTGTCTCACTTATAAATTTGTCCCTCCTCTGCTTGTTCCTGTCCCCTGTCCCTCACCCGATGGTGTTCGTCCTTAGTGAAAGGGTGGCCTTTGGACAACCCAAAGGAGCAATGCTGCCTTTGGATCCACTTCCAATTCCTCCCCGGTGTCCCCAGCCCGGAGAGTGCTGCAGGGATGAGGACTCAGCCTGGCCTTGGGAAGGCAGGAGGTGACACCCGAGCCCTTTGGATCCTGGAGCTGGCTGCTAGCTGGGAAAGAGTGAGGAGTGGGACCTGTAGGTGCCAGCTCTCTGCACTCTCCCCTCCCGGGGCCGCACGGGTCCTCCGGTTTCCTTAGGGATAAATTTAATTAGCAGCCTACACTGTTACCTCATCCTCAGATAAGCAATTAATGCCATTGCCAGGTGCTGTCACTGCCAACAGCTCGTGACAGCATTTGGAGAGCAGGGGAGGGAAATACAGGAGGGAAAACAGGGTTAAATGAGATTAACTGGAGGGGAACCTCCGTGATGTGGATTACAGAATTGTCAATACAGGGAGAGGTCTCAAAGCAAATGTTCCTGTTTAACCCCATCATTCTCCATGGGACGGGAATGGAAGCGAGACAGCACAGGCTGCAAAAGCATCCTGGCTCACAGACACTGTCCCCACTGACAGGGCCAACACCCTGCACCTCACCAGCAGCTCCAGGACATCACCTGGGTCCCACCACCTGCCCACGGGCACTGCTGCTCCAGTCTCACAGCTGGAGGTGCCAGCACTCCAAACCCCACATTTCCTGCAGTGGTACTCTCACCAGCCACCTCGCCTGCCCCAGCTCCACCCCAGGCTCCTGCAGACACAACTCCCTCAAAAGTGCCCTGCCAATGACTTCCACACCTGTCCTACCTGGCCACAGCTCATGGTGGTTTAAGAACTCACATCTTGTTCTCAGCATCATCTCCTGTGTCCCTCGGTCCCTGGGAAGAGGGGCAGTGCTGGGACAGTGTGGGGCTGTGACAGGACCTTAGTGCTGGGGTGTCACAGAGGTTTGGAGGACAGGGCAGGACAGAGTGATTCCCTGCTCTGGGAGCTCCCCAAAACACACCACACTGGAAGGTCCTGCAAGGGACAAATATACCCTGACCTCTGGCCAGGCTGTCCTCAGCCCAAAGCTCCACAGACCAAGGGCCAAGGATCAAGGGTCCATCCTTTGGACACCATGGGACAAACCAGTGGTGCTCATCACACACCAAATCCAGGCAGGTACAGTTCTCTCTCTCCTGAGAGCATCCCCAGCCTTGGGCAGGACCAGCCTCATCCCAGCCCTGGCAGCTCTCTCCCAGTGCTGTGCTCCAGCAGCAGAGCTGTGCTCTCACCTGGGAGAGACTTCCCAGCAAACTCCCCCCTGCAGGTTCCTGGGGTTCACAAGGTCACCTCCCTTCCAGCACTGCTCCCAAGTTCAGGCATCTGGTGAGCCCAGCACACCTGTGGGCAACACACCTGCGAGTCCCCCCCGTCCTGCTGGGGGGAGGGCACATCCATCAGTGCTGATGGGATTCGGCTGTCAGAGAGAAATGCCTGGAATTTCTTACCTGCCCGGTCAGCCTGGTTCAGCCTCCCCAGCCTGTCACGGGTTCTTAAAGAGAAATGGAAAGTTTTCTGTCCCTGCCTGAGCATGGGGAACTGGGATGTCACCAACATCCTCAGAGTATGGATGGAGAGGACCATAATCCAGCATTTAACCTGTCAGGGCTGTCCATACACAAAGGGAGAAGACTTCCCTGTCCCCATTTGGGGTCAGTCTCCTCTCCCAGGTAACAAGCAAAAGAACAAGAGGAAATGGCTTCAAATTGTGCCAGGGGAAGTTTAGATCTAGTATTAAGGAAAATTTTGTCATGGAAAGGATGGTCAGGTATTGGCATAGGCTGCCCAGTGCAGTGGTGGAGTCACCATCCTTGGAAGTGCTCAGAAAACATGTGGATGTGGCACCTGGGGACATGGGTTAGTTGTGGCCCTGGCAGTGCTGGGTTAACGGTTGGACTCAGTCTCAGAGAGCTTTTCCAACCTTAATGATTCCATGATTCTCTGGTTCTGTCCCAAGGAGACATGGATCTGTGTGTCCATCATGCTGCTGTGACCAGGGGTGGCTGCAGCCCAAAGGCTCAGCTCACTGCACACTTCCAGAGGTCTCCAAGGGAAGCTGAAACCAGGGGGTGAGTTCAGAGCTCAGGAGCACAGTGCTGGTGGCAGCAGATGCCTTCAAACTCCTGGCTCCTGCAGACACCTGAAGAGGATGTAGCTGCTCCAAGGCCAAGCTCAGCAGCTCAGTGCTCTCCTGAAGCAGGACATTCCCCACCCCAGGAATGCCAGATGCTGCTGGCCCAGAAGCAATCCCAGTGCCAGGCACGGGGGGAGCAGGACGCTGCCAGTGCTTGCACAGTGACAACCTCCAAACCTTGTCTTGGCAGCTTGGCACACACAGGAGGAACCAGAGCTCCAGGGGCTGGAAAGCAGCATTGCCTGGGAGCCCTGGGGTGACTTGCATAGAGCGAGGGAGGACTGGGGCACTGCTTTCATCTCTGGGGTCCCAGCACGGGAAGGATGTGGAACTGAAGGAGAGAGTCCAGAGAAAGCCACAAAGAAGCTCCAAGGGCTGGAGCCCCTCTGCTCTGGAGCCGGGCTGGGAGAGCTGGGGGTGTTCACCAGGACAAGAGAAGGCTCCAGGGAGAGCTCAGAGCCCCTTCCAGGGCCTAAAGGGGCTCCAGGAGAGCTGGAGAGGGACTGGGGACAAGGGATGGAGGGACAGGGCAAGGGGGAATGGCTTCCCACTGCCAGAGGGCAGGGTTAGATGGGATCTTGGGAAGAAATTGTTCCCTGTGAGTGTGGTGAGGCCCTGGCACAGGGTGCCCAGAGAAGCTGTGGCTGCCCAGAGAAGCTGTGGCTGCCCCTGGATCCCCGGAAGTGTCCAAGGCTGGGTTGGACAGGGCTTGGAGCAGCCTGGGATAGTGGAAGGTGTCTCTGCCCATAGCAGGGGATGGAATGGGATGAGCTTTAGGGTCCCCTCCAGCCCAAACCATTTTGGGAGTCTACAGTTTTATTTTCTTATTTCAAACATGCTGCTCAGGCCAGCAGCACGTCCCTTTTCTCTTGATGTAAACACTGAAGCACTGCAGACTCACACAGTGACTATTCTGAGCCAGCTTTCTCCAAGAGGTCTCCCAAAGAATTTAGGACCTTCACATTTTGTGTCTTTGTTTGGTCTTGTTTAATTGTTTCCCCAAGCTTCTGCCTGGGAGAGCTCCGCCCCGGGAGGGAGGCAATGTTAACCATTACAGGAACACTTCCCAAGGGTTTAACACAGGGAAAGGAACAAACCGAGAAGGCAAGTGGTGACATCAAAGTTGCACTGATGGAAACCCCCTAATCCTATAAACCCTTCCCGCTTTAATTGGTGTTAAAACAAAGATAATCTTATCTCAGCCCTATAAAAGAAGGGATAGGATGTTCTTTCTAAAAGCCTCTCTAAAAGCCCTTGTAAACTTGACAAACATTCCATGTTTCCAGCCCGAGGAGAATGACTTTAATCCTAAAGGAAACACGAAAGCAAAACCAGACCTCTTCCTAGACAAGAGCCCTTCAAGTGTCCCCAGCCCTCGTGGTCCTGGTGCCAATCTGGAGTCACAGCCCTGGCACTGTGGGGCTGCTGGGGACAGGCACAGACCCTCCAGGACCAGACACGGACTGGGGGCACCAGAGCAGGTGTGGACCAGGCGGTGTCTGCACATTCCCAGGTCTGAGCAGAGCCAGGATCAGACCCGGGATGGATTTGTGCCTCCCCCTCCAGGTACTCCAAGTGCATCTGGGGCTGCTCAATGTTTTTGCCTGTCTCCTCTCCACTCCCTTGTCCCAGATGTTGGAGGAGCAGTTTCAGAGCCTGCGATGGGGTCTCTGAAGGAATCCCCACCCGACCCAGAGGCCCCAGTCCAGTGTGCAGCCAATGGCACTATTTCCAAATCGCTTTGTCTTGACTTCCCCCAGCACCAGGAGCCCTCCCACCCCACGCTCCCCTCGCCACCTCCAGCAGAGCCCTGCAGGCCCCCTCTTGGTGCCCTTCCCAGGGCACAAGCAGCTTTTCCAGGTGGAGCTGGGGGTGGCCAGGAACCCTTGGAGTGGGAGTGGGCATGTTTAATCATCACATTTTAATGCTGCTTAGCACCCAGTTGGGACAAGTTCAAAGAGCCAGTTGGTTTGGCGCCAGCAGCCACTTTCCAGATGACAACACTGCTCTGTGTCAGCCCTCAGTGCTGAGTAAAACTGGCAGAAGGGTGATTAAAAATGGGCCATTATGGTGGGTTAAGTCCCTGGAGGAGCTGCACAGAACCTTTCCTTCCTGGCCTGCAGTGAGTAGAGAAGCTGTGGGGAGGCAGCACAGACTGGGAAGGGCTCACACTGCCCACCTGTGCTTCCCAAAATGCTCTGAAGGAGACTTAGGAAAGGCAAAACTTGAGGAGAACCAACCTTCCTCCAAAAAAAAGCTCCCAAGCGCACTGGCAATGGAGAGCTATTTCAGTTTGGGCTCCCCAGTACAAGAAAGGATGCCAGGGAAGGCCACCAGGATGCTGGAGAACACGGTGGGCGAGGAGAGGCTGAGGATGGATGTGAGCCTGGAGAAGAGAAGGTGAAGGAGAGACCTCACTGCTGCCTGCAGGGTGGAAGGAAAATGGAGCCAGACCTCAGAAGGAGGGCAAGACTCAAGCTGGCACATGAAAAATTCCAGCTTGACACAAGGACGTTTTTCACCATGAGGGAGGTCAAGTACTGGAAGGAGGGACCAGAAGAACAGGGATCCACATCATCAGAGACAGTCACAGCCTCTCCCTGCGAACTGAGCTGCTTTCCTGTCACTCCAGCTGCCTACAGCCAACTGAGCTTCCACTTCTCAAGGTCCAGGAATGGTCTGTAGGAGCAGACTGGGAAAAAATTCACTTTTCCCTTTGCTAAAGCAATCCCAGTTGAAGCGAGGTCCCTTCCCCACAGCAGAGCCCCTCGGTGCTGTCACCACCATGGCTCAGGGACCTCAGTGCCAGCCTGCGACTCCAGCTCTGCTCCACAACTCCATCTGTCCCTGCCACCTCGGATTCCCTCACGTCCCAACAGCCACACTTCTGGTGCTCAGACGTTTTCAGGGTTTCCCCAGCAACTTGAGCTGAAGCAGCTCCGTCCGGCAGTGAGCTGACGTTGGAACGCTGTGTTTGTTCTCACAAAGTGAGCTGCAAGGACAACCCAAAACTGCTGTGTCTGCAGGCACCTGAGCTGCCAGAAAGCTGGGGCTCCATTGAAACAGGACCCTCATGGCTGGGATCATTGAGGTCGGAAAAATGTTCTGATATCCTCTGAGTCCAACTACCAACCCAGCACTGCCAGGGCCACCACCAAGTGCCACAGCCACAGATTCACTGAACAATTCCAGGGATTGCTGATTCCACCACCGCCCTGGGCAACCTGTGCCAATGTCTGATCACCCTTTCTATGAAGAAATTTTCCCTAATATCCAATCTAAACCTCCCCTGGCACAACTTGAGGCCATTTCCCCTTGTCCTGTCCCTGTTCCCTGGGAGCAGAGCCCGACCCCCCCCGGCTGCCCCCTCCTGTCAGGGAGTTGTGCAGAGCCACAAGGTCCCCCCTGAGCCTCCTCTTCTCCAGGCTGAGCCCCCCAGCTCCCTCATGAGACCCGTGCTCCAGCCCCTTGACCAAGGAAGTCCAAGGAAGGAAGATACATCTCTGTAATCAACACGGGAATTCTTGACAGAAAACAGGAAATACGATGTGGGGCTGTACAATGAAGTCTGAGAAAACCACTGTCACTTCCAACTCTTCTCAAAGAGCAGCTTGAACCATCCTGCACATGAGAACCACCAGCGTGGCCATGTCAAGATCACCCTGTGCCAGGGACGTGCATGTAAGGAAAGCTTAAGTAGGGATTTTAGACATTATTTCCTAGGAAATCTTTTATAAAGCCTCCCTGTGTAACGACTGCCACAATTCATGGCTGAACAAACACCCAGGAGCAATTCCCACTGTCTACATTCCCTGTGCACTCCATGTGTCATTGGGCTGTAGTGCTCATGCAGCCTCGAGGGCTGTGAGGGATCAACATCACAGGGAGGAGGCTGAGCCCTCGGTCCCCAGGCCCCCATTTCACTGATAACTTTCTCTGAAAGGATGCTCTGATGAGTGAAAAAACAGCAGCAAATAATTATCTCTCTAAATCCATCAGGAGCAGTGCTCAATGGAGGGATCTGAGAGCCGAGCATGCCGGAAAACAGATGGGAAGAGGCAATTTTCAACAGCTCGTAATTCCTATTATTTGGGTGGGTTTTGCCTGCATCCATCAAAATGCACCTTCCACATCTGAAAGCTTTCTTCCACCAGACTTCATACTTCCAAAGTCCCAGATTTTCCTACTCCCACTGGAAGGCAGTGCAAGGAACTTGAGACAGAAAAGATGTGAGGGTGCTCAAAGAGAAGGCTGGGAGATGCTGGCCGGTGCCAGCTGTGTGAAGGTTGAACCCAGCCCCTGCCTCTGTGCATTTAAAAGTAACTCTGCAAATCAGGGTCTTCCCTGCTTCCCAGATTTCCAGGGCTCTCCCACTGTGCTCGAGGGCTGGCTGCCAGCCCCGGCATGATCATGGAACAGGTTCCCAGAGATGCCAACAAAGCCATCAAGGACAGAGAGTACAAATAAACCACCATGAATAATAACCAAAATAGCCTCAAATAAAGTTGCTGCTGCCCCCAGGAAAAGGCAATTCATATTTTTACAATAAAAATTAATTCTGAACCAAAAATGACAGTGAAGGAGTAAAAATGCATCTTAAAAAGTCATGAACTGGCAGCAGTAGCTTTAAATTAGTCAGCAGGAAATACAGCAGGTGGTAAAAGCAGTGGAAAGAACAGGGCCCTTAAAATTAACAGCAACAAGATGGAAATCAAGAACACAAGAAAAATGAAGCCATAGTCAAGAGATGGGCCTGTCCCCAAAATATGGGAAAATCATCCACTGTGCCACAGAAAGAAAGGGATATTTAATCACATGGTGTGTGCATGGAGAGGGATTGTTTCATAACCAACATTTCCCTAAAATTTTCCATTCCTCCTGAAGTAGGAGGAATATCAGCTATGGGCTCCCCGAGCAGGATTAGATAACTGGGACCCAAGAGCTTCAAGGCTCAGCCAAGGAAACTCTGTGCTGCAGCTGCTGGTGTTTATGAAATCTGGTGTAGTGAGGCCATTCCAGGGAAGCAGACACATGGATCATACCATGCCAAAGGATCTCCAAGGGCAGGAGGTGCTCAGCTCTCCTGGCCAAGGTGATGGCATCACTGCCAGAGGTGAAGACTAGAACAAGTGACTTGAAATAAAGTCCCCTGATACATTTTCTTGGTGTTGTTTGGCTCTGCAGAGTGGGCTCAGACACTCAGAGCACCCTCCCAGCCCCATTCTGCACAACATGGTCCTTGGCATTATGTGCCACAGAGAAACCAGGGTGGGAGACATCGAGGGGGCTGCAGAGAACAGGCTGAGTGTGAGGGCCCAGCATGAGCTGCAGCAATGGATCCATGAGATCTCAGATGGAGAGGACCCTCCACTCTGCTCTGGTGAGACCCCCTAGTGCTGCCTCTGGCCCTGGGGTCCTCAGCACAGGAAGGACGTGGAGCTGCTGGAGAGAGTCCAGAGGAGGCCATGGAGATGCTCCAAGGGCTGGAGCCCCTCTGCTCTGGAGCCAGGCTGGGAGAGCTGGGGGTGTTCACCTGGAGAAGAGAAGGCTCCAGGGAGACCTCAGAGCCCCTTCCAGGGCCTAAAGGGGCTCCACGAGAGCTGGAGAGGGACTGGGGACAAGGGATGGAGGGACAGGACAAGGGGGAATGGCTTCAAATGGACAGAGGGCAGGGTTGGGTGGGATATTGGGAAGGAATTGTTCCCTGAGAGGGTGGCGAGGCCCTGGCACAGGGTGCCCAGAGAAGCTGTGGCTGCCCCTGGATCCCTGGCAGTGTCCAAGGCCAGGCTGGATGGGGCTTGGAGCAGCCTGGGACAGTGGAAGGTGTCCCTGCCCATGGCAGGGGTTTGAATGAGATGAGCTTGAAGGTCCTTTCCTACTCAAACCATTTTGGGATCCTTTGAAGGCAGAGAGTGCCCAACGCATTGGGTCAGGCCTGGATGTGATGTGAGAACTTACACAGGCAATGTGTCACAACCAACAATTTTCCTCTGCAGCCCTGTGAAAACACAGAGAGATTTGGGCTTCCTAATCTTCAAGTTGCCCAAGCACCGAGCTCACTTGGCTGAGAGGGGTCCCAGTCATTCTCCAGGGACCTTCACAGCCTTTCCCCAAGGTTAGCCACTCCCAAAGCCCACGGCACAGCTGGGGCTGACACCAGGATTTCCTCTGTCTGCAGAGGAGAGGGGGAACGCAGCCACGCTGCCTCGGTGGGAAGCAGCTGGGATATTTGGAAAAGGGGCTGCAGTTGGAGAAGGGTTTTCTTCAAAGCACGAGGCTCCTGGAGCAGTTCCAGGCAGAGCTGGGAGCAGGACAGATGGCAGAGCCCCTCTAATCCAGACGGGCAAGCCAAGCCCAGCACTGCGCAGCTCCCTGGGATGCTGCCAAGCGCCAGCTCCCGCTTGCAAGGCCCCACTGGCTCATACAGATTAACCCAGCCCTGAGAAGGTCCTGTGGGAAGACACTCCTGTTTGGGAAGATCTGAGCTCTGATTGATGAAGGATGTGGGACTGGAGCAGAGGGAGGCAAGCAGAGCCAGGCTGGAGCATGGCCAGCCCTCTCCTGCTGTAATCCTCACCAGCAGAGTGCAAACCCCTGAAATTCCCCAACCTGACACATCCCCATCCTTCATCCCAGCAGGAACGTGCTGCAGCGCAGGGATGTTAACAAGGAATTGCCTCATTAGTAGGGGAGGACCTTACTGTTCTCAACAACTACTTGTAAGGAGGTGGTTGTAAGGAGAAGGTAGGGGTCGGACTCTTCTCCCAGTAACGAGTGATGGGACAAGAGGAAATGGCATCAAGTCATGCCAAGGAAGTTTTACATTGGGTATTAGGAAAAATTTCTTCATGGAAAGGGTATTGGACCAGGCTGCCCTGGGCAGTGGTGGATTCACCATCCCTGGAAGTGTTCAAAGAAGGTTTAGATGTGGTGCTCAGGGACAGGATTTAGTGGCGGACCTGGCAGTGCTGCATTAACAGTCGGACCCGATGGTCTTAGAGGACTCTTCCAACCTACTCCTGCTTCTTTTGGCTCCATCTGCAATACCACAGAGCCTGGGTTTCCACAGAAAGGCAACGTCATGGGCGAGGACACGCAGACTGACTGCAGGCAGCTTGCAAGGCAGAGCTCTCTGCTTGGCAGGACAAGGATCAAGAGACTCTGTTTTGCCATCAGGACTAAACACAAGCTCCTCAAGCATCTTTAGGATGCTTCGACTCTTCCTACCTTGTGACTTCTCCTCCCTCCCCTCTCTGGGGTACCTCAGGCCACTGCTTTTGTTCCTGTGATTTCACCTGCTCCCATGGCAAACCCTGGTCCCCCCAGCTGGTTCCCTGCCATCCTTCCACACAAGGACCTCAGCAACCCTTGTGATCATCCTGGTGGGATGGGATGTGGAGACTGCTCTGCTCCCATGCTGGTCCCTCACGCTGTCCTCCTGCCCTGCTGGCCCTGCTCTTGCTCTCTGGCTGGTCTAACACAAGGTATGGATGGATGGTACCTCTGTGAGGAGGTACCAAAAAAGTGATGAGAAAACTCACAGAATCCCAGACTAGTTCGGGGTGGAAGGGACCTTAAAGCTCATTCAGTTCCACCCCTGCCATGGGCAGGGGCACATTCCACTGTCCCAAATGGCTCCAAGCCCCGTCCAACCTGGCCTCGGACACTTCCAGGGATGGAGCGACCACAGCTTCTCTGTGCCAGGGCCTCCCCATCCTCACAGGGAAGATTTCTAATCTAAACCTCTTCTCTTTCACTGTAAAGTGAGCCAGAGCCAGAAGTCCTCGACTGGACCTCCTGGTACAGAGATGACTGAAGCCAAATGAAGGTGCCCAGTGGCATGAGAGCCATGGGCCCTCCACACCTGCCAGCCAAGCACGGAGCAGTGACAGCTCCTTGTGTCTCTGTCTCAAGGAGACCTCACATCTCTGGTCCTGGCCTCCTCTATGAGGAAAGGCTGAGGGTGTTCACCTGGAGAAGAGAAGGCTCCAGGGAGACCTCAGAGCCCCTTCCAGGGCCTGAAGGAGCTCCAAGAGAGTTGGAGAGGGATCTGGGACAGGGGATGGAGGGACAGGACAAGGGGGAATGGCTTCCCACTGCCAGAGGGCACGGGTAGAGGAATGGAGGGAAGAAATCCTTTCCTGTGAGGGGGGGGAGGCCCTGGCACAGGGTGTCCAGAGAAGCTGTGGCTGCCCCTGCATCCCTGGCCCTGTCCAAGGCCAGGCTGGACGGAGCTTGGAGCAGCCTGGGACAGTGGAAGGGGTCGCTGCCTGTGGCAGGGGGGGGCACAAGATGAGCTTTAAGTGTCCTTCCAACCCAAACCATTGGGTCTGACTGGTCCCTCCAGGCAACAAGCAGCAAATCCAAGCAGGCACAGCTGTCCCAGGGAACCCCTGGTTCTCCCTGTGCCCCAGAGCAGGGATCACCACACCATGGAACAGGCTGCATGCACAACCCAGCAGCACGAGAGGGCCGGAGGCAGCTCATGGCGTGTCCCTCAGCCTGGCCACGGGCCCTGGTCCAGCCCACACAGCCTGTCCTGGGGGCACACGCTGGGCTGGGACTGTGCCCTGGGGACTGCTCAGCCCTGGGCAGTCCTGGGAAGCAGCAGCACACAGAGCACAGCAGGGCCCCTGTGCTGGCCACCACTGCCCTCCAGTCCATCCCAGCACAGGCAGTGCCATGGTACTGGAACCCAGATACTCCCAGGACTGCTCTCGCTGGTCTAGAGCTGAAAATTAAATTAAAACCGCGACAGGGACAGTTAATTAAAACAGATTAGTGCGAGACTAATTAGGGACGCCGACACTGCAACCATCAAGCCCTGTGATGTTAATTAGCTGCTCATTAATGTCAGCTCCCTGTTCAGTACAGAAATATGAACTGCTGATCTCCTGGGCTTCACGTGCAGCAGAGCACACGGGATCACTTGGTCACCTCCTCCAGGGGCACGTCCCACCTTATCACCACCCCGCAGAGACACTGTCACCAACAACAGTGTCACCCTCGCCACCGAGACCCTCATCACCAACAGTGAGACCCTCATCACCATCAACAGAGAGACCCTCATCACCAACAGTGAGACCCTCATCACCATCAACAGAGAGACCCTCACCATCAACAGAGACCCTCCCCACCAACAGAGAGACCCTCACCATCAACAGAGAGACCCTCACCACCACCAACACTGAGACCCTCACCACCATCAACAGAGAGACCCTCATCACCAACAGTGAGACCCTCACCACCACCCAGCACAGAGACACAGCCACCACTGACAGAAATACGCTGTCCCCACCCTGTGCTCCATAGCCAGGAGGTACCCCCCACACCACCATGCACAGCAGGGCACCCCAGTACCCCCTGTGAGCACTGGCCATGTCCCTCATGGACACCTTCTCTCATGTCACTGTCAGAAAGCTGAGTGGTGCCCAGCACCCACCCACAGCACTCCCTAAAACTGGCACCCACTGCCTTCCACAAGATGGACGGACCTTGTTTCTCCCCATCCTAAGCCTTGAAAAGGCACTAGGAGATAGAATTATGGAGTTGTTCAGGTTGGAAAAGCCCTCTAAGATCACTGAGTCCAACTGTCAACCCAGCTCTGCTGTGTTCAACACTAACCCATGTCCCCAAGTGCCACATCCCCATGTTTTTTGAACACTTCCAGGGATGGTGACTCCATCACTGCCCTGGGCAGCCTGGTTCAATGCATGATCACCCTTTTCATGAAGAAATTTTTCCAATATCCTGCCTGAACTTCCCCCTGCACAGTTTGAAGCCATTTCCTCTTGTCCTGTCCCTGTTCCCCGGGAGCAGAGCCTGACCCCCCCCCCGGCTGCCCCCTCCTGTCAGGGAGTTGTGCAGAGCCACAAGGTCCCCCCTGAGCCTCCTTTTCTCCAGGCTGAGCCCCTTTCCCAGCTCCCTCAGCCGCTTCTGGTACTCCAGACCCTTCCTCACTCTGTTCCCTTCCCTGGACACGCTCCCATCCCACCACTGTGGCCAGAATTGGGACATAAAGAATAAGGCTGGAGGACATTGGAAAACCACTGAGATCCTTGGCTGGGAGCACTCAGGACTGTAGGGAGCACACCTGGTGCTCCAGGGAGCACAGCCTGGTTATAGGGAACATGCACAGCAACTGCCGGGAGAACACATGGGATGTATGGAGCACACGAGGGCTGTGGGGATCAGAACATGGGTGTTTGAGGCAGGCAGAGGGTTCCAGGGGACACAGAGGTTACAGGGAGCCCACAGGTGCTGCAGAGAGCACACACTGTAGGAACTCCACACGTGCTTGTAGGAACTCCACATGTGCTTGTAGGAACTCCACACACAGTTGTAGAGAGCCCACACAGCAACCGTATGGAGCACAAAAGGCTTGTATGGGGCACAAGAGGGTTGTATGGGGCACAAGAGGGTTGTATGGGGCACAAGAGGGTTGTATGGGGCACACACAGGCATTGTAGGAAGCACAAAGAGGTTGTGGGAAGCACACGCAGACTGCAGAGAGCACAGACAGGCTGTAGGGATCTCCAACAGCCCAAAGGGAGCACAGACAGGCTGTAGGGATCTCCAACAGCCCAAAGGGAGCACAGACAGGCTGTAGGGATCTCCAACAGCCCAAAGAGAGCACACACAGGGTGTAGGGAGCAGAGGTTGTAGGGGTAACACACACAGGTTGAAGGGAGCTCACACAGGGGTGCAGGAGCACAGAGGGGGCTGAGGGAGCCACCAGTGGCTCTCGGGCTGCTCCCACCCACAGTGCAGCACGAGCCATGGGTACCGTGCACCCCACTGCACCCCCAGCCTGCTGACTTCAGCCCCCCAGCAGCTCTTTGGCTGCCTGGTATCGCCCCAGCCACAGGGCCTGCCTGCCCCACAACAGCCCCTAGCAGGGTCCTGGGGACACGAGAGTGCTCCTGTGCCTGGTGACAGTCACAGTGTGGAGCGCTGAGCTGTCACCCAGAGGAAATGCAGCTGCAGTGGAGCATCTCCCAAAGATATTCCAGCTGCTGGGCTGCACCAGCCCCCAAACCTTGCATATCCCTCAAACACGGCCACATTCCCCACCACACACCCAGAAACAAACTGCACCTTCACATCTCACCACGGAAAACACAGGAGGGTGCTCACACCTTCTCTAACCTGTACCCTACTCCAGCACCACAAGAAACTCTTTGGATGAAACTCTTTGGGTGATGCATCCAACATCACCACCCTGGACTAGTGGAGGGCGTCCCTGCCCATGGCAGGGGGTGGAATGGGATGAGCTTTAAGGCCCCTTCCAACCCAAACCATGCTGTGATTCTGTGTTTTAGCCAGCTCTGGAGGAAAAAGGTATCTCCTGTGGGTGTGCAAACTGGTGGTGGGTGGGGGCCAAGAGGGACATCCTAGTGGGAAGCAATCAGACTCCACTGCTCCTCCTCCCCCAGAGCATATTTAGAGCTTTCAGAAAAAACCAAAACTTGTTTATCTTAACGCTAATCAATTTATAGCAATCAAAATAAAACCCATTAGGAGCCATTCTCCATTTGAATTTCAAAGAGGCTTCTGACCCCGGGAGGCTCCCAGCTGATTGATTAGAAATTTCTGACACTAATGTGTGTCTTCGAAGGGTCCAGTGTGGCTTTAATTCCTCTCTCCTGAGACACTGATCGTGTGTTAACATCTGTCAGCCCCTTCCTGCACTTACGGGAGGGGATATTCATGAACACATGGAGTTGCCTGGCACAGCTGGGGAGAAGGCGGCATTTGCTGGCTTAAACAGCTTCCAGGAATCCCTTGGGGCAAATCATTTGCATGATCCTTTTCTCCTTGGGCAAAAAAAGAGCTGGAGTGAACCAAGAAATAAAAGCAGTGATGCAGAGAGGGGGCAGAGAGTGAAGGGTTAGAGCTCAGGGCTGGGATTTGGCTTTTGCATCCCAGCTTTGCCCCTGACTCCTTGTGTCCCTTAAAGCCATAGGAAACACAGGATGGGTTGGGTTGGAAGGGACCTCAAAGATCATCTCGTTCCAACTCCCCTGCCATGGGCAGGAACACCTTCCTCTCATCCCCAGCTTCCTCCAGAAAAACCACAGATGGCACAAGGGAAAAAAAAAAATTCAAACCCAAGACACATTCACATTGTTCCCAGGCTTTTCCTTTTAACCACATTCCCAGTTCGGAAACTACAACCTTCACTTTTGGTGGGCAGGAATTCATATCCTTCAAGGGTATTCCATGACCCAAAGCAGATTGGGTCAGAGCTGGGCGGCCTCTGGGCAACCCTGCTCCCCCTCTGAGAGGGGGAAACAGGGGAACAGCAATGAAACATGTAGGAGAGGTGATTTTTATCTGGAGAGGTGATTTCTATCTGGAGATAGATGCAGGGAGGAGCCTTCATCCTCCAGGATGGACCACGCTTGGTCCACCAGTGGTTTGTAAAGTGGTGATGAGCACACCTGTTCCCACTTGGGGACAGACCTAAAGCACAGAGCTCCTGGTCCTGCCATGGAGTCCTGCCCAGCTGGGGGACATTTCTTGCCTGTGCAGGCACAGACAATGTCCTGCCAGACCTCCTGCCTTGAGGGCACCACCCTGCTGACCACAGACCCCTTTACTGGAGCTGGACACACACGGCTGGGCAAGAAAGGGCATTTTTTTGGTGGGGAGATTGAAATAATTGACCCAGCGATGGAGGGATTTGACCCATTACCCCACACCTCTTTGTCTGATGCAGAAAAGCTGAGGGTGGTCGAACACTCAGGCTCAGGATCTATCCATGGAGGGATCCATGGGGAGACAGCATGGGAACGGCGTAATCCCTCGCATGCTTTTCCATCTGCACAAAGGGAAGGGGTGGGGAAGGGGTGGAGAAGGGGTGGGAGGAGAAGAGGTAAATCTGTCCGTGCAAGGGGAAGCAGCAAGAGCAGCAGGCAGAGGCTCCCTGCTGCCTCCACCCCGCTCCCACTGACATCCATCCATCCCCTGTGCGGCGTTCCCGGACCGCACCAAGCGCCTCTCGCTTTCAGCAGATTAAAGCAACTAATCTGGTTAATGAAGGCAAATCAGTCCAGTGCTGCTGCTCTTCCCCGCAGCAGGACCGGGGCCACAGAGCAGAGCTCTGGAGCCCTACTGCAGCCCGGGGCTCCCAATGCTGAGCTGGCGCTGGTGCTGCAGTGTCCCGCGGGGCCAGGCTGGGCTGCCACTGACCGGCGGGTGGGCGAGGGCAGCACGTGTGAGAGGAGGCACCTGGGGCTCACAGGAGCCTTCAGCCTCTGACCCATCCCACCCAGGAGACACTGCCAGGTCCTGGGTGCAGGACGGGACACGGGGTAGTGGGGTGGGTGTGGTGGGGCTGGCCAGAGCGCAGGTCCTTGGGCAGGGCAGGGATGCAGCAGCAGGGCTGGGGAGGAAGCCCTGTCCTGGGATGCACTACAGATGGCACCAGAGCAAGAAACGAGATGAGCTTTAAGGTTCCTTCCATCCCAAGCCAGTCCATGATCCAAAGGATGCTGTCCTCGGGCCCTCCTGCAGCCCAGGAGGCAGCAGATGGGGGGGATCTCTCCACCCTGACACCAGAGGGAGGAACCACTGCTGCCATGGCCATCACACAGGTCACACCCTATGGACACCTCCCTCCTTCTGCACCAGTATCCCCCGCTGGGCAGCCCAGTGCCTGTGATGCCAACAGCGGATGGGAGGCATGAGAAGGGCTGTTGGCAATGTCTGCACAAAGGTCCCCTCAGTGGGTGCTGCCAGCAGCACCAGGGCAGAGAGGACACTGCCCACGCTCTCACAGGCACTGCTGGGTCTTCTCAGTGCCCCTGGGGCTGGGCCCTGCCCCTCATCCCTCTGCTCTTTGATATCCTGATGGCTGCTCCTCAGCTAAAGCCCAACACCCAGCAATGAACCATCTTGTTTGACATGCTCCAAAACGTGGAGAAGTCCCTCATTTCATTAGCTCGCTCTAGTGGTTAATCACTTAGAAACACATGCCTAATTTTTAAAATTTGTTTAGCTTCAGTTTAACTCTACCAGTTCTTGTTATCCCTTTCTTTAGCAGATCAAAAGCCCTTTAGAGGCTGGGCTTTCCTCTTGGTAATCATCTCACCTAATCTTCATTAGAAGTCACTGAGCTACTGAGCTTTCTCCCCAATGGAAGGGCATTTTCCATGGCTCTTGGGACCACATTTGTCTTTCCCTGCAGCATCCTCCAGGTTTATTGTTCATATCCCACTTGAACCTTGCAGAGCAGGGCGCTCTGCTCACCTGGAGGCATTTTTGCTCACCTGGAGGCATTTTTCTGACCTCAGGCTCCAGGACAGGCAAATTTTGCATTTAAATTCTTCATCTGAGATGTGGCTTGGCACGACCTCCCAAACTTCCTCACTTGCTGCTCACTGTTCTATCAGCAGAGATTTTCCACTCCCTACCACCTACAGCAGGTCTGGGTGCTGCTGACCCACGCTGGGGTCCTCCATCCCCTCATGCACCTAAAGATCATATTTAGAATCACAGAATAGTTCAGGTTAGAAAAGTCCTCTGAGACCATTGAGTCCAACTCAGCACTGCCATGTCCACCACTTAAACCATGTCCCCAGGTGCCACACCAACAGTGACTCTACCACTGCCCTGGGAAGCCTCTCCCTGTTTGACAGCCCTTTCAGCGATTAAATCTTTCCTAACATCCAATGTAAACCTCCCCTGGCACAACTTGAGGCTTTTCCCCCTCGTTCCACCACTTGTTACTTGAGGAGCAATCCCAAGACCTCAAGCTGGCTCCAGCACCCTACCAGGGCTCACTCTGTCACCAGAGCAGAGGTGGTGCTTGGGTCAAGCTGGCATCATGGTCCTGCCACAGCAGCATCCATGGCATCCCAGCAGGGATGGTGGGCAGGCACCTCTGAGGTCTCCAGGCCACTCTCCAGCTCACAGAAGGGCTCAGTCCCAAGGGCTCAGGGCAGCTGCCTGCAGCCAAGCCTTGGAAGTCCCTGAGGATGGTGACGCTCAACCTCTCTGGGAACTTCTCTGCTTTTCCAAAGCCCATCCTGAGCCTCTCAAGCTGCAGCTTGTGGCTGCTATTCCTTCCTACAGGACCTGGCACCACCAACAGGGGCCTGGCTCTTTCCTTTTTTAATGGCCCCACACAGAGCTGTGGCTGTGCTGAGATCCCTTCTTGGCTTTCCCTCCCCAGGTTCCCTGCACTGCACTGAAATCGGGTTGGGCCAACCTCCAGCCAAGGCAGCAGCAGTGCAAGCCACATCCAAGCACGCGATCCAACCCTGCTGCTCAGGAGCTGGGAAAGAGCCTCCTGAGATACAAGATAAAGGCCTCTGGCAGCCCAAGAGCACTGAGATCTGGAACACAGCTCAACCCCTCCAAAAATCCCCATCCAGCCTGAAAATCATAGAATATGCTGAGCTGGAATGGACTCACAATGATCATCAAGTCAACCTGCTGGCCCTGCACAGACACCCCAACAACCCCACCCTGGGCATCCCTGGGAGCATTGTCCAAATGCTCCTGGAGCTCTGGCAGCCTTGGGAATGTCACCATTCCCTGGGGAGCCTGGGCAGTGCCCAGCACCCTCTGGGGGAAGAACCTTTTCCTGATATCCAACCTAAACCCCCCTGACACAGCCTCAGCCGTTTCCTCGAGTCCTGTCCCTGGTCACCACAGAGCAGAGATCAGTGCCTGCCCTTCCTCCGCCCTCACGAGGAAGTTGTAACTGCACTGAGTGTCCCTGCAGTCCCCTCCTGTCCCAGTGGCATCCATCAGGCCCACCAAGGGTGACCCCCCCAACCCCCCCACTGCACAAAGCGTGGGTGACACCCCCAGAAAGGCATAGGCTGAGGTCTATGCCAAGGATGTCGATCCTGATGATGCTGAACAAGGAGCTGCCCTGAGCACCCCACGGGCTGGGGCAGGGGGTGATGAGTGACACGGGATGGGCTCCTGGCATCCCTAAATCAGCTGGGTTTGCCAGAGCTGCAGTCACTGGCAGCGAGTGATGGAAGATCTTCAGGTGCCGAATGACTGGGCAAGAACGCGGCAAATGAAATTCAGCGGTGACAAAAGGAAACGAATGCACTTGGGGGAAAAGAGCCCTAATTATACAAACACAATGATGGGCACTAAATTAGCTATTAACATGCAGGGAGGGGATCTCGGCAGCACTAGAGATAATGCTCTGAAAACATCAGTTCAAAGCTCATCCATCATCAAAAAAAATGAGAAAATGTAAGGAATTATGAAGAAAGGCGCCCAGTGCAGAGCAGGAATGTCATTAAGCCATGCATGGACCCACGGCTCGAACGTGCTGGCAGTGGTGGTCACCCCGAGACAAGGGCGTGAGGGAGCTGATAAAAATGATTAGGGACACAGAGCAGCCTCCATATGGAGAGTCAATCAACTCAGAGCTTCCACGTGAAAAGAGGCCACTCAGGGAGGGATATAAAGCCATCAGGAGTATGGGAGACATGAATGGGAATAGATTGCTTGCAATTTCATACAGTGTGCAAGGACATATTTTTTAACATGGTGCATAATTAAATTGCATAACTTACTGCCACAGGCACCCTGGGCACTGGAAATATGAACAGCACAGCAGGGAACAGGAGGAATCATCACTCATCCACCCCTTATTTTGCTACTGTCTGGCCAGTACAGAGCTCTGCAGACCAACCAACACCAGGGTGTTCCTGGAAAGGTCGTATTTATCCCTCACACATCGTCCTGCCCAACACATGGGGACCTTGGACACCTCCTGGATGTTTCTGGGTCTGCCGAGACCAACTGCTTGGCACCCTTGGGACCTCCAGCTACCAACAGCTGCAGCCAACAGCTTCCCAGGAGACACAAGCTGGGGGATGTCCACGCTCCAGCCCCACACACAGCTCCTGGTGAACCAGGTCAACAGTGCCAACACCTGGAACTGAAGGTGGAGGGGCTGCCAAACAGAGAGACTGAGGGGCAAGGGACAGATGCCACCTCCCCATGAGAGCAGCACCATGGAGATCGCACTGAGGACCCTGGACTGTGTCCCTGGAACCCTAGCATCCCACGATGTCACGCTGGGGAGTGCAGCCTGTATCCCCAGACCCTCCAGCATTCCCTGATGTCCCACTATGAACCGTGAACTCTGTCCCTGGAACCCCAGTTTCCCATGATGTCACACTACTGACCAGATGGTGGCCCCCAGCACCCTGTGATGTCACACTATGGAGTGTGGACTGTGTCCCTGTCACCTCAGCATCCCACAGACATGACCATAGGAGCAGGATCTCTGGAGCCCTGGTCCTTGCCCCTGCACTGTGTGCCTGACCCCGCCCACCCACCCCCTGTGCTAAATCACAGCGCCTGCACGTGCAATTAAACCTGTCCTAGGAGGCTGCTCCAATCCTCTGCTGGCCTCCCAGAGCCTTCTGTGGAATAAGAAACCACCCCAAAACAGATCAAAGATGTCCACAGAGAGGCTGTTTAAGGGGAAAGAGCTTCTGGGCTTCCCATTTGAGGGGTATGTTTCCCTTCATGCTCAGCCCAGTGATTAGTGCTCGCCAGGGAATCGGAGCTGCAAAATGAATTTGAGAAGACAGAGCAGTGTCAGGCTGTTAGAGGCTCAAAAAGGATCTTGGCTCCCCTGAGCCCCAAGGCTGAGCACTTACCATTCACATTTAACAACCAAACGCTTCCAAGGCAGGCAGAGGCCTCCCCGCTCGCCTCTCCCTCCCCGACCTGTCCCCGAGGACACCATTAGCACCTGAAAAGGGAGAAGCCACGGCCTTGGCAGCGCTTGGGGTTGGCCCCGGTGCTGCCGAGCGAGGCAGGGGCTGCACGAGAGCCAGGGCTCCGAGACAGCCTCACGCGCCGGGGCTCGTATTTTTGGAAACGGCATCCCAGAGGGCTGCAGTGGATGCTGCTTGTTCTCCTGCCAGCCTTGACTGTTTTGGAAAGTTTGGTTGAGCTCCTTTTGGCTGCCTCTGAGTTATTCAAGCACAGAAAGGGGGTTGTTGCTCACAGGAGGGCTCAGATTTTTTTCACGCGGTTCGGGTGAGGAAGCCCAGATTTGGGCTGCCCGTGCAGCTCCTGCAGGAAGGCGATGCAGAGTCATGGCTAACTCAGCAGAGTTATTTAAAAGCATGTATTCAGAGCTCTGGGTCTGCTCTGCAGCCAAGGGCAAGAGGCACCTTCTCCGCAGCCCAAACACGTCCATTCCCACCTTCCCCCCACGCTCCCTCCACGCCTCTGGCAACAGCCGCTCTCCTCGCCAGGCAGAAGGTTTGGCAGGAAAAGCTGGACAGGAGCAGGCAGGGCTGCTCCAGGCTGCACCACGAACCACCCCAGGAGCCAGGACACCCCCTCCTCTCCCTCCGCTGCTCGCCAGCCTCATGCTGATCATAAAGAAACCTCTGTGCGTCTCCAGGGAAGCGGGACTCGAGAGGGGCACAAAGCCTCCCGCAGCTGTGTGTTTGCAAACAACCCAGCTGAGCTGTGAAGAGGGGCTGAAAGCAGTAATTGTCTTTAATTAAAGGAGGTTGGAGGCATCTCAAGCTTTGACAAAAGACATTTCCAGTCTGCTAGCAGCTCCAGCACTCAGTGCCGCCGCAGCCGCAACCCGGCTGGGGGTTCAAAGACGGTGGGTGACGGTGGGGACATGGGGACGTCAGCCCTGGGGTGCAGATGCAGCAGTGCCAGGGCAGTGCCACGCACCCGCAGGGCACGAGAGAAGGACACATCCGCACTCCAAGGAGGACGCTGGCCGTCAGCAGGATGTAATACCTGGGACCCCTACGAACCTCGTGCTTGGCACCAGATGTGGGCCAGATGTGCCTGTGTGAGGACCCAGCAGCTGCCTGATGCATCCCACCCTCCTGGCAGACCTGGCTGCACGTGTCTGTGTCCAGGGGTGTCACCTCAGCCCTGCTGGGGTCTCAGCCCTGTCCTGGGCTGCCCTGGTGCTCCCCAGGTGCTGTACACAGCCAGGCCACAGACTAGGCACCAAGAGCGCTGCTGCTGCAGCTCTTCCTGGGCTAATTAATGAATCCTGCTTATTAGTGAGCTACCTGGGCTGGCGTGGAGCTCTGTCACGGTGCTGCATCCTTGCAAGCTCATGTTGGGTTCCACAGCCCTGCCCACAGCCTGAGCTGACACACACCAGACCCCCACCCACATGGATTCTGCTCCCACAAAGCCCTTCCCAGGGCTGGCCCTTGCTCCCAGCCGTGCTCTGAGCACCAGTGAGATCACAATGTGCTCCTGAAGCTCAGGGTACCGCAGCTCAGGGTAGCAAAATGTCCTCCTTCCCTCCTCTCCTCCATCCTTCAGGGCTGAGGCTCCCCTGGGAGGGCCTGCTGCCCACCATCCTCTGTTTCCTCCCTCCCACCTTTGCTTTTGGCCTTCCAGAACATCAGCATGCAGGAAATCACTAGTCTGGTTTCCATGGAAACCCCATCCTGGGGGGACACCCCCAAAATGTATGAAACAGTCGGTCTGGCACAGCTTTGGTGGTCCCACGAGTCCTGCTACCCCACCCCTGGCCTGGCAACCCCCTCCTGGGCTCGCCCACAGCCCTTCTGAGCCCTGGGGTCGGGAAATCCAGGATGGAGGGAGGAATTCTGCTTCCAGAGGCAGATCACTGCCTCTCTTCTTGTTTGCTCAGAGAAGCTGTGGCTGCCCCTGGATCCCTGGAAGTGTCCAAGGCCAGGCTGGACAGGGCTTGGAGCAACCTGGGACAGTGCGAGGTGTCCCTGCCCATGGCAGGGATGGGACTGGATGAAGTTGTTTAAGGTCCTTTCAACCCAAACCATTCCAGCATTCTTTAGGCAGGACTGAGCAGCAAACCTGCACCTGGCTTCAGTCTGAACCCTCTGCTCAGCTTTGCACACTCTGCTCCAACTGTTTTCCCACGTGTCCCCCCTCATCCCATGCCCTCACCCCGCTCCATGTCTGCCTTGCAGCTGGAAGTGCCAGAAAACCAGCCCTTGGACAAGGGTAAATCCCCACGATGGCTCCTGCAAAGGTGCAGAGAGCCAAATACACCCAAAATCACACCCCAGAGGACCCACCCTGTGTGCTGGGCAGGTCCCCGTGCGAATATTTTTGCCTGGGAAATCCTAGAAAGAGCAGCCGCGCTCTAATTCAAGAGAAACAAAAACAAACCGGGATCACTTCCATCTGTGCCAGACAGCAAAAAAAAACTTTCAAGAAGAAGAAGAAGAAAAAAAAAAGACCAGTTCTAATTATAGGGTATCATGAAGATACACACGCTCAGATTTGTCACTCTGCTTCCAGATTAGCTGTACACATGGTGACAACGTGAGTGAGCACTGGGCAGAGTGACATTCCTCTCCTGCTTCATAATCCCCTTTGGAAAGCAGGAACACCAACCAGAGAAAGCCCCCACTGAGGGTGAGCCAGTGCCTCCTGCCATTTCCTTTTATAGAATCCCTACGGTCAGAGAAGCCCTCCAAGATCATCGAGTCCCACCATTAACCCAGCGCTGTCACATCCACCACTAACACATCCCCAAGTGCCACATCCAGCTGTTGTTTGAACACTGCCAGGGATGGGGACTCCACCACTGCCCCAGGCAGCCTCTGCCAATGCCTGACCACCCTTTCCAGGAAGAAATTTCCCTAATATCCAACTAAATCTGCCCTGGCACAGCTTGAGGCCGATTCCCCTTGTCCTGTCCCTGTTCCCTGGGAGCAGAGCCCGACCCCCCCCGGCTGCCCCCTCCTGTCAGGGAGTTGTGCAGAGCCACAAGGTCCCCCCTGAGCCTCCTTTTCTCCAGCTGAGCCCCCCAGCTCCCTCAGCCACTCCTCATGCTCCAGACCTTTCCCCAGCTCTATTCCTGTCTCTGGACATGCTCCAGGAAGGTTCTCGGGCTGGGATTTGCCTGGATGGAAAAGCAAGCTGGAGATAACCTGGAGATTATTTTTCCTACAATGGCTCCCTTGTCTCTTATTCTTCAGTTGGTGCCACAGGTTCACTCCCAGGGTGTAAATTGAGAGCAAAACACCCCCATTCCTGCCTGGATCCATGTGGGAGCTGAGGCAGGTGACGGTACCTGTGAAGGTGACAGGATGGCAGTGCTTGCTGTCCCCACACCAGGACAAACAGCACTGCAAGGGCAAAGGAAGGCAGGATTAATCCATCATTGGGGTGCACTGTAGGGAAAGGGGAATGAGAAGCTTCTCTGGGTGTGAGTCATTCCCCAAATGTTTTTTCTATTCCTGTTTTCCCCGCTTTTCCTCATTCTGTTTTATTAATGAGGCTGCACGGATGCACTGAAAGGCTCAGAATTAATTTTGCTCGCCCTGCTGCAAGGAAAGGTCTGCAGCAGGAGCATTTCCACTGGGATAAACCCTCCTCAGCTTCCTGCCTCCAGCTCTGGGAATCCTCTGGGTGATGGCTGGCATGAGGGAGCAGCTCCAGCATCCACAGCCTGGGCAGCCTGAGGAATCACCTCCTCCTCCTCTTCCTTCCTTGAGATCCCTGAGAGCCAAAGGTGGTTCTGTAGGATCCCAAACCATTTAGCTGGGGGTGAACGGGCAATCTGCCAAAATAATCCTCTGGGATTGTGGTGACAGCAATATGGACAGACACTGGAGAACTGTCACTAGTACATGAGATGAGGGATAAGGAGAAAGGAAGGAGAGGGAAAGGGTCAGAGAAAGGCTCAGGAAAAATGGTTGCTTTTCCACTGAAATGTCTCAGGAGAGAGATCAGCCCCTCAGAAATTCCCAGGTAAGGGTCTGATGCCCAGCAGTGTCCTGCATCCTGCCTGTTCCACACACATGGGCACTTGGGGCCACTGCCTGGAGCGCCAGCCCCCATCCATCCATTCTGCATGTCCCGGGGGATGCAGACACCCTGCCCAGGAAGGGCTGTCCTGAGGGGCTGGCACAAAGAGGAACGGTGTGATGGGAACCACTCCCTGCTGCCCAACAGCCAACACGGCCCCGATGCTGCACAGCCCCTTCCTGCCTCCCCCTGGAGCCTCCTGAGAGCCCAAGGGCCATAAAAAGGCAGATCTGGGGCATTCCATGGAGTGTGCTGTCAGCTGTTCCTGCAGCCACTGCAGAAGTCACAACGATCTTTTCCAAAGCCATCCAGGCTGGGAGAAATGCTACTCTGCTCCATGGGCTCCACTTCAGGCTGCACAGTAATTCTGACTACTCTGGAGGGTTTGGGCATTTTGATAGTTTGAATGACAAAGACTTTCTCATGTGGCTATTTATTGTTCACTCTGCTCCTGTTCCTGTCCAGCTGCAGGTGTAACAACCACAGGACTCTTGGGACCATAATGTTTTGGAAGGAAATTGCTGGCTTCAGCCTTAAAAATGGTCTTGAACACAGGGTCTCCGTGAGCTCCAGAAGTGCCAATAGTCTGAAAGTGCCAAAAGACTCTAAAAGCAGGAGGTTGTCATAGTTGGAAAATGTCAGCGCCCAGCTCCTGAAGATATTCTCTCAAAGCACAGTTTGAATTCGCTCCTGGTCATAGGAGTTACTTCCAGCCTGTGGATCTCCAAGGAGACCCTCCCTTGGTGGTGCAGGGACGCCCATCCCTGACTGCTGCTGCAGCATCACTGTGGTACCCACAGCCCTTCATGGAGGTGGGGGCCAGCCCAGGTGCCTGGGATGTGTTTGGGAGCAGAATCCTACACTCAAACATCAAGATTTCCACTGGCCAACTGAAAACACCACTTTCTGCAAAGGTCTCTCCGGTTTCTGACACACGGAGCAAAGCCAAGATCCCTGGGTTACCTCCAAGCACTCCGGGAAGATGCCAACACCTTGGCAGGAGTCATTTCAACGTGCTGAGGAGGAGAAGAGATCTCAGTCTTCGAAGATCTTGCTGCAGAAACCTGGAAAGGCTTCATAGGTTGTCACAATGTGTTCACACACGTCCCCTTCTGGGTGCCAACGCACAGAGCTGGTGGCTCCAGGTCTGACCACAACCTTTTTCTGCCTCCCCTTCCCAGGCTGCTTTCCAGACCCAGTGATTTCTACTTTCCTCATGCTATTCCCTGTTCTCCATTTTCCAGTCTTCAAGAGCTGCCATCCTGCAAATCACCAGTTTCTCTGCTACTACAGCCAGCTTCCCCATTCCTTGGACTCCAGCAAAAGCATCCAAGCCAGGTGGGCAGGGGGCTGCTGCCCTCTGGGAAGAAAACTCCTGCTGGAGCTCACAGCAGAGAGAAGTCAAGGATGTGGTTCAGAGCCTCTTCTGTTTAAGGTCTTGGGGAGCATCCAAAGAAGGTCCATGAAGATGGGGAAGGGTCTGGAGGGGGAGGCAGGAAATGTTTAAGTTCCAACAACCCACACAAGGACTGGGCATCACAGATCAGTGTCACCAAACTTAAGGCCTCCTTCAAAACATGACAGTATTGTGTATTTTGCTTGGCCAAACCTAATTAAACCTCGTTTGAAGTTTGGCCTGTGTTAACAGAGCCACTGTATGAGCTATGAGCACTTTGATTCCATTTCCCAACCTTTATGGGGACTTTTCTGTACAGTTCCCAGTGATAGATTATGTTTCTAAGGCATATGGGGAACAATAACGAGTTTCCCTGGAGCTAATTAAGCTAATCATGGCTTCTAGATTAAATTCTCTGTAAGGTTTTTACCTTGTGTGGCTAAAATCAAAGAGCTGTGCTTTTACTGAGCACATCTGACTCATCTGACATCAGAGAAACTTTAAATCAGTGCAGAGAATGTCTGAGGGTATTTCCCAAAATTAAACGTTTGACACAATCTCTTGGCTTTGGCCCGACTTGCTGAAAAATCTCAAACGAAAAAGAAAAAAATCCTCAAAACCAGTATTTTCTCCAATTTTCCTCATTTCCTCATGTAACATACAGTGAAGAATATTCTCCTCTTGCCCCATAAAAATCCAGCACTGTGAGGAATTCAAGGAAAAATCCTCCTCCCTGCCGCAAGATCTCTGAGCACTTTCAATCAAAGGAAAAAACTAATGGCAAAAAACACATTCCTTTCTTTTTATGGCAATAATGAGTTAAAATCCTGGAATCCTGGGCCTGAATCCCAGCTATTCATTCCAGTTCCTATTAATGTTTACCACTTTTCTCAGAAAAAAAAAAAAAAGGGGGAGGGGGGGAAAGGGAGGCCAACGAAGGAGAGAGAGGAATAAGCGCCGCTCTCCCACCGGCATCGGCACAGGACACTTCCAGAGCTGCTATTCCCTGCTCACATGGGTGTAGCAGCACCAGGAATGTGGTGTTTGATCCAAAATGCTGTTCCATCTGTAAAAATAAGTCAGGGGGAGATTTTCTCCTGGGTACACATCAGCTCCAGGAAAGCACCCATGTTACTGCGTGTCCCTGTGCCCAGAGAGACAGAGGGGACACCACCCCCAGGTCTGCTTTCACCCACCTGCCCCCATCTCCTCACTGATCCCAGCACAACGGGATGGAGGGAGCAGCCTGTCCCCGAGTGGGAAGGGGGGCAGAGGCCCTCTTGAAGATCTGTGTGATCTTCAAGGTCCCTTCCAACCCAAACCACTGTGAGACCTTGAGCAGAGGGATGAAGGGGCTGGGGCAAAGGGACTGGGAAGCAGCAGCTGTGGCA
Organism: Falcunculus frontatus; assembly: GCA_013398115.1. Classification (NCBI taxonomy): domain Eukaryota; kingdom Metazoa; phylum Chordata; class Aves; order Passeriformes; genus Falcunculus; species Falcunculus frontatus. Next base: position 1,309,199 of record VZRV01004040.1, on the reverse strand, counting down.
GACAAAACTCCACCACGAGAAATCCTGGGAATGGCCATCATTTCCATCAGGAAACTACTACTGGGTTTTGCTGGACCTGAGATCTCCATGCCTTCCTCCAACCCAAGGGATTCGTGACCTGCCCACACGGATAAATGAGAAGGTGCTGTTCCCCTCTGGGCTCCCATGGGCTGCTCTCAGGTCACCTTGTGCATCCTGCTGAGGTCTTTCCTACACCATCACAGCAAGGCTGGGAGAGCTCTGCAACCTCCTGCTGCTCAAAATCTACTCTCATGTCCTGGAAAACCTCATCTCCTCCCTTTCTCTGTACAGAAAATACTTTTGTGGAAGGTGTCAGTCCATTCCTTGTCTTGAAAGCAAAATGAGAAAGGCACTCCCATTTCCTTTGTTTCCCAGGAAGGTGTAGTCCCTCAGAAGCTGCATTTCCTATTCCAAGGTGAGTGGTCCACCTCCCTCCTCTGGTAGCACATCTCTTGCCCCACTCCAGGACCATCTGTGACCCTCCCTGTGAGATCAGCATCTCTTGGGGCTTCACACTGCCAGCAAATCAATACCTCAGTCCTCTGTCTGACACCCCCTTGGTCTGTCAAGCTCCCCTGGGTCCCATTCCAACCTCCCAAAGCCCAGACTCCAATAGGAATGTGCAGAGGACAAGCACCAGGCAGGTGTGGAATGGCTCCCAGTGAGCAGCTGCAGTCTCCACCACAGCCCTAATTGGATTCACAACATGGAGAGGTCAGCGAGAAGAATCAAAGCCATGGAAAGAAAGACGCTGTATTCTTGCTTCCCAGACAGAGAGGGAGGAGAGGGAGAAGCCCCAAAAGCAGTATCCAACAATGCCACCGAGCCTCGGCCGGCTGGGAGCATTCAAATTGTCAACAAGCCTGTAGAAAAGGCAGACAAATTCCTGTTTTGTACTTGGGAAGGAGCCAGGTGATGTAATCATCTTCAAGGATGATGGTGGAATACTTTCCATTCCAGCAGTAACTCAAGATGTTAAATAGCAGCCACTAAAGTTAAACATTGCTAAATCAGCCTGTCAGGGCAGCACCTACCTAAGGGGGTGTAGGGAGAGGGCTGATGGGGCAGGGCACACTCAGCCTTCACTTTCCACACGCCGTGAGGCAACAGGGTGTTCCAGAGATGGAGGAAAAAGCTGTTTGCTAAACAAGGCAGTTGTGGCTATTTTAGAATTGCAATGTCAGTACCAGTCAAATAAGGCTGTGCCAGCTCCAGGACTGGGTCAGCGAGGGATTAAAGGAAAGTAGGGATCGTAGTGCCAACCTGTGTGCACTTAGGGAAAACAGATTAAGGCAAATTAGCCTTGTACGGATTTTTGATGAAATTACAAGATTGACTGGAGGGGTAATGGCATTAATGTCACACACCCAAACCTCTGCTGAGCCTTTCCCTGGCTAACACACGGGATATTTTGATTCTGAAATCAGTGGCTCCACTGACACTGTGGGACATCCTTGATGAATTAAAACTTGGCAGGCGGACGCGGCGCGGCCAGAGATCTGAGCGGGGCTGTTTCTGCTGCAGCCAACAAATGTGGTTCGTGCCTCTGGGCTGTTTAACATTTTTATCAATGACCCAGGAGAAAGCCCAGAGTGTTCCCAATAAAGTTAGCTGTTGACATGGAAGCTGTGGTGTGGTAAACACTGAGAATGATGGGTTCCTGATACAGCAATCCCAACGCCTCGGGGAGCTGGGCACAAGCAAGAAACGTGCATTTCAGTACAAACACGTGTCAAATCACACCTACAGGGACAAGGATGCAGTCCCAGTTCTCCCAGACCCACAAGGAAGGACAAGGATCCTTCAAAAATACTTAGAGAAATGCAATTGCCAAAATGGTTAAACAAAGGGGCGATGTAGGCAGAGGGAATCTCAGAATCCCCTCTGGCATGCAGCTGATCACCATGAGCAGCCTGTATGTGTGGGGCTGGATCTGCCAAGGGAAAGGCTAAAGCAGTGCCAAGGGCTGGGAAGAGCCAAAAAAGTTGGCTGAAAACCTTACCAGAGGACCAAGGGCCAAAGGTTACCCTTAAACAGGCACATGGAGCACAGAGGTGTGGCGATGGATGAAGCTCTCTGAGGTGGGAGCGTCAGGCACAGCGGGGTAAGAAGGCAGGGACAACCTCTGGAAGCATTTAATGGGCAGTTCTCTGTCTCTGGAAACATTTCCAGCACATTTGGCTGTATCTGCTCCAGTTCAACCAGGAATGCTTCCTGGAAGAACTTGATTACCCCTAGAGCCTTACAATTTATTGGCTGGGTCCACACTGTCAGTGGAGGCCCAGACCTGAAGCAGGCACAGAGCCATAAATAGCCTCTTATCACAAAAACATCACGTCCTCATGGGCTGTGACTGTGAGACAGCTCGGACAGGCCCTGCTCTGGCACATTGGGAAGCTCTTCTGAGTCCTCAGCACGTACTTGGCCCCCTCCAAATCCCAAGCACAGCTTGGCTGCTTCCCACCCTCTGTGCTGGAGGGACGGCTTGGGGTCCTTGTCACACGTGCTTGTCACGCCTACATCCGCCTCCCCCACACACAGTGGGGTGGTGGCAGGTCTGCTGCCCCGGACATCAAAACCATGGCAGGAAAGGGGACACTGCTGAGCCCTCGGGCTCCCTTCAGGGGAGGCCCAGCTCCACCTTGAGCTGGAAAATCAGAGAATCCCAGAATGGTTTGGTTTGAAGGGACCTTAAAGCTCATCCAGTCCACCTCTGCCATGGGCAGGGACACCTTCCACTAGCCCAGAGTGCTCCAAGCCCCGTCCAGCCTGGCCTTGGACACTGCCAGGGATCCAGGGGCAGCCACAGCTTCTCTGGACACCCTGTGCCAGGGCCTTCCCACACTCACAGCAAACAATTCCCTCCCAATATCCCATCTAACCCTGCCCTCTGTCCATTTGAAGCCATTCCCTGTGTCCTGTCCCTCCATCCCTTGTCCCAAATCCCTCTCCAGCTCTCCTGGAGCTCCTTTAGGCCCTGGAAGGGGCTCTGAGGTCCCCCTGGAGCCTTCTCTTCTCCAGGTGAACCCCCCCCAGCTCTCCCAGCCTGGCTCCAGAGCAGAGGGGCTCCAGTCCTCGGAACATCTCCAGGGCCTCCTCTGGACTCACTCCAGCAGCTCCATGTCCTTCCTGTGCTGAGGACCCCAGAGCTGGAGGCAGCATTAAGGGGGGCATCTCACAGACATGGAGGGGCAGAGAACAGAGAAGAGGGCCAAGGAGAAGACAGCTGCCAGCCTGAATCTGACCTGGTTTCTCCTCTTCCCCTCAGGTCACCAGCTCCCCTCCTCCTCAGAAGGGCCTGTGACCCCAAGGGATGACACCACGTTTCTCTGACAGCCAGAGAGTGTCACCACCAGCTTCTGCAGGGCAAAACCATCCCTTGTCACCCCAGCAAGACCAAGACTCCCGGTGCTGTACAAGCACAACAAAGAGAATACAGAGACCAGAGATATCCTGCTGTGATGGAAAGGAGCTTCAGAAGGGATGAAGGGTTGAACTGCTGGGAGCAGCAGCCATCAGCTGCTGTCCCTGAGCAGGCCCAGGCCGTGCTGCAGCATCCATCCGCTGCCCAGCCAGCCCGGCGAGAGCGGCAGCACAATGGCTCTGCCTCCACTGTGGCTGAGCAGAGCCAATGGATACGGGAGGCAGAGGGAGAAATGCGCTTCATATGCTGCATGGGAGGGACGGGGAGGGGAGGGAAGGGGGGAGGCGCAGACAAAGAACAGGGAGATGGAGAGAAAAGATGCAGGCAGGGAGCAGAAGGTGAAGAGGGGAGGACGGGGCTGGGGGAGGTGCATGCGTGGAGCCCCTCGCCAGCGAGGAGCTGGGGAAGGAGAGGAGAGGAGGGGGGAGGAGAGGGGGGAGGAACGGGCNCTTTAAAGACAAGAAAGAGAGGGAGAGGAGAGGGAGAGGAGAGGGAGAGGAGAGGGAGAGGAGAGGGAGAGGAGAAGGAGAGAGGAACGGGCAGCCAGCCCCTCGCAGGGCCCTGCGGGAGCGGCAAGCCAGGCCCAGCGAAATGAAAATCTCTTAACCACACAGAATTGTTAACTGCCCCCAAATCCTTTTGTGCTGGGGCTGCGAGCTTAGAAGAGCTTAAGCTGTTAGATGCATGAACTTCCTCCATAAATATCCCTTGTGCACACTGCCGCGAGCAGGCTGGCGCGCTATTAGCCAGATGAAAAACCCAGCGGAGAAAATGAGCAACTCCTTCCAGCTGCACAGAGGGGTTGTCCATTCCTCGGGATGCCCTTCTCCACCCGGACCCCTTGGTGGGGCAGGACGGTGGCCCCCCACACTCCCTGCCATGTCGTGTATGGGCGCCTCAGTGTGTGAGAGAACTTCACCCCGAAAACCAGCTCGGATTTGCTTTTGTTTTACTTCTGGAAAGGGGCCCAGATTCCCTCCCACCCCTGGAAACACGAGCAAACCTGCCAGCCACATGTAGGAGTGAGTCCCCTAAGCCAGGCGGCTCCGCCGCTGCCTCCGCAGGGACCAGGGGCAGGGACGCGGTGGGAGGAGGCAGGGATGCAGGGATACATCCCGCGGGTCCTTCCCGAGCAGAGCTGGGGCGACCGGCCCCTTCCCAGCCCTTTGTGGGGCTTGCTGGGAGGGCTGGGAGAGAATGGGGATGCCATGGCTGTCCTGCCAACTCTGTGGCTGGCTCTCCTCCCAGTCCCCACTCCTCTTCTGGGGGCTGCCGGGGAAAAATGGAGGGGTTGTCCCAGTCTGGCACAATCCTGGTGTCCCATCCAGCCCTGATTCTGCCCCACATGAGACGGGGAAGGGGAAGAAGGAAAGGGGAAGGCAAAGAGGGAAGGGAAAGGGAAAGAGAAGAAAAGAAGAGGAGAAGAACGGAATAGGAAGGGGAAGGGGAAGGGAAGAGGAAGTTGAAGGGGGAGGGGAAGGGGAAGGAAAGGGGAAAACGTGAGGGAAAGAGAAGGGTAATGGGAAGGGGAAAGGGGAAGAGGAAGGAAAAAGAAAAAGGGAAGGGAAAGGGGAAGGGGAGGCAGCCCCGGAGCCAGCTGCCCCATGGAGACGATGGGCTGCCGGCCACCGCGTGATTAATGAGGGCGGGGAGCGCGGGGCCGGCGCTCGCCAGCACCGGCTGCAGAAACAGCTGCCGAGGTACCGGACCTCCCAAAATCCTGCTGCTGCTGCCCAGACAAAGAGCGGAGCGGCCTCTCCCTCCACCTCGGCCCCCGCTCCTGCCTGCTCCGCTCTCCCCCAGCCCTGCGCGGACAGGAGGGGTTCTGGGAGCCCCGGGGCATGCGAGGGGACTGTCCCTTAGCTGGGCTGGCAGTGGCACCGGGGAGCTCCCCAAGAAAGCCCGGCTGCATCAGAGCAGAGCACTGTGCAGGGTTGGGTCTGCTCGGGGAAAAAACAGGCTGAGATGGAGAAGCTGCCATGAATCATTGGGGCTTTCTGGTGTTTCTACGGATGCTTCACTTGGGAGTTGTAAAACCCCCCGTCTGCCCTTGGAGGCAGGGATTAGCTGGGCTCAGTTTTCAGCAGTACTTCTTGTTGTCCCCATCCCCATCCCTGCTAAGGCTGGATGACACTTGATCTGCCCGAGCTCGGTGGGAAGAGGCGTTCAGTGGCTAAGTGAGAAGTAGCTGAAACCATGGATATTAAATGATCCCCACAGCACACCAGGACCTGAATTTCGGTGCATGAGCAGCCCAGCCACCAGCAGCAGACATGGAGCCTGCTCCAAGGGGACCATACAGCCTGCAGTCCCTACTGAGCACAGTCAGACTGTCCATCCCCCTCTCCAGCCTGTCTGTCTCCCACTTACCAGCACCTTCCCCATCCTTGGTTCTACCTGGCCAGCCCTTCACAGCCAGAAGAGGAGACACAGCTCCTCCCCTGGCTCTGCAGTGGCCACCGATGTATCTATAATTGATCTCGGGGAAGCCTCGGCTCCGCTCGGAGTGTGCCGATGCTATCGGAACCGCAGAGGGATTTGGATGTTCAAATGGGGGAAAAAGATTCCGTTTGCCAAACTCTGTGGTTTGCTCCATGCATGGCACAGCTGCAGGTGCCCATCACACAGCTCTGGGGTTCTCACCTCCCTCCCAGCAAGCCCAGGAGCTCCTTTCTCAACCTTCCCAAGCCCATGTGTGACTGGGCAGGAGCACAGATATCACTTCAGGGAGGGGGTGCCGAGCCTCTTGCTGGCCTGGGACCACACTGGCTCCGTGGTGTTCAGCTGAGCTCAGCAGGCACTCATGGAGTCAGCTTTGAACATCTACAGGGGCAGGAGAACATCTACAGGGGCAGAAAATTTATAGGGCAGGAAACCTCTGGCTGTTGAGGAGCCCAGGGGCCAGGTAGCTCTGAACAGCCCACAACCATGTCCCACCCTGGGCCATTTGCACCTCACCAGGACAACGCTGTAGACAACTTGCTCCCTCCCACTGCACCCTTTTGGGAGCCTGCATTCCCACTCCCCTCACCCCAGAAGCGACTCAGCCCATGCCAAAGCACACAGCACAAACCAACAACAGAACAGCCCCAGTATTTTGGGAGGCAATTGCAGATTGGTGACATGCACCACACGTGTGCACCTCCAAAACCTGGAGAGCATGGATGGCACCAGCAACAGGTGCCAGCCCTGAACCCAGTGGCTCTGGGGACCCAGAGGTCATGCACAGCCTCTGCAATGGATGGATGAGCCTGGGGCAGGCAGTGAGGAGCTGGGGAAGGAGCCGGCCTCCACCTCTGCCACCCCTGCCCAAGAAGGTCCCTCCCAGGTGGTTCACGCAGATCCCAGATGCAAAACCCGAGTGCCCCCACCAGCAGTGAGGTGAGTGCAGGAGCAAGCCCAGGGCCCGTGGTTACCTCTGCAGACGGTCCCGTTCTCCACCGACTCGTAGCCGGCCCGGCACATGCAGCGGCCGATGGGCACCAGCCACTCGCCGTCGCCATTGCAGTACAGCTTGATGGGCACGTCCACCTCCTCGGCGTTGGCAATGCACGTCCCCCTGGCTGCCACCAGTGAGGTGCTCTCCGCTCCCGACAGGGTTTCTTGGAAGACGGCCCCGTTCTGGATCACACGGGGACATTTGCGGTAGAAGACACGGACGGCGATCAGGGACATGCAGCCCCCGTAGTCCTGGAAGGCCAGGTAGAAGCCATTCTTGGAGACAGGCCCAAAACTGCGCACCTCGGTGTTGATCTTCATCACCCGTCCACCTAGGTCCACCTGTGAGAAGCTCTCATCAGCAGCAATTGTGTCCACCTTCATCCAAGGATTCTCCATCCAGTTCGGAAAAGTCTTGGTAGCTGAGTCAAAGTCCGACTCGAAATAGTACAGGTTAAAAGTCTCCTTACAGGAGCCTGGAACATTTGGGATGCTGCTGCAGTCCCGGACAGAAAATTTCATCTCCACGTGGATGCGGTGTGCTCCTCGCCTCCGGATGTACTTGGTCCGGAGCCAGTTGTTCTGGCTGGATTCAAAGACGTTGCACACCTGGTAGGTGCGGATCGTGTTCATGTTCTCATCGTACCCACTCACCTCTTCCCACTGCAGGCAGGACACAGACAGTCAGGGGGCTGCACTGAACGGATGCTCCCCACCCTCCTCACCTCTTCCCATCCCCACTGTGTGCTAAGCAGGTTCTGCCAGCATGAGCTGCCCCACTCTGTGCCCACCCCATCCCACCGGCTGGGGCAGAGTGCCCAGCACCTCATCCCAGCACTCCCCTGCAGGTGCCCTGTACCTGCCTGGGCAGGGTTTGACCCACACCATGCCCAGGCAGGCTCCACACTGAGGGGACAAAGTGTCCCTTTGGGGCCACCTCACCACCACCAGCACCGTGCTCCATGCCTGGATTCAGGATGAAGCCTCTCTGCTGCTGGTGGGACAGCGAGGCCACTGCTCTGCAGAAATGGTTTTAGCAAGGGCTGAGCCCACGGCTGCGCTGCACGGCTGTGCCCCTGGCACGGGAACACGGTGCCTTTAGCACAGGGATTCCCACCAGTGCCACTATGGGTACAGACACGGCAGACACGACCCGCTCCCTCACAAGCCATGAAACCTCCTGGCTGGCTGCAGCCAGTGCCTCTTCCCAGGGGCAGGACGGGACCATGGCCAATCCTGCCATGTTCCAGAAAGGGAGATGCTGGGTAGGTCCCACTGGAGCCCTCATCCCCACCCCTTCGAGGGTCAAATGCTTTGGGGTTCCTCCAGCAGGTGTGCTCAGGTCCCAGCCCCAGCTGTCCTAAACTGGATCTATGGGATGCAGACATGCCTACAAGCTGTGCCATGACAGCAACATCCTTCTCAGCAAGACAGCTTGGAACTGACAGATTTCCCCATGGGAAGCTCTGCCCAGCTCCCCCCAGCTGACTGATTACCAGCTCTGGAGGAAGCTCCTTAGAACTACAGAAGAGAATATCCTGAGCTGGAAAGGACCCACAAGGATCATCAAGTCAGCCTCCTGGCCCTGCACAGACACCCCAACAATCCCCCCTGTGCTTGAGAGTTGTGTCCAAACGCTCCTGGAGCTCTGGCAGCCTTGGGGCTGTGCCCATTCCCTGGGGAGCCCGGGCAGTGCCCAGCACCCTCTGGGGGAAGAACCTTTTCCAGATATCCAGTCTAAACCCCCTTGACACAGTTCCAGCCTTTCCCTTGGGTCCCCAGAGACCTCATGGCTGCTGTGACATCTCCTGGCCTTCTCCAGCTCTCTGCCCTTTTCCCAGGTTGTTTTTTCCCAAATCCTCCAGCGTTTGTTGCCTCCATCCTGTGTAGAATGGGGACGCTTCAGGGCAGGGGAGGCAGGGCATGAGCTGCAGCCTGTAACCGGCCACTGCTCCTCTGCGGGGAGCACCAACAGAGAAGGGTCTTTGTGGGAGGAGAACCCTCAGCTCGCAGAGCATCTTCCCCAGCCCAGTCTCTGACAGAGTGCAGAGCATCTCCATGCAGTCCCATCCCCACCCAGGACACCCCTGTGATGCTGGCAGCAGGGACCAGAGTCCTGCTGGCGTGTGACACAGTCCCAGCCAGCTGGAACTGCTCCCTCTGAACTTGTTCATAAACCTGCTCAAGTGGAAGCCGAGCTGTTTCCCGTGGACGTGACACCCCAAGCACAACCCTGCCCTGGATGCAGGAGCACAACATCCAGGGCAGGGCAGCAGCACAGCCCACATCCAGCACCAGTGCCACGACCAAATCCAGGGAAAATCCTGCAGGAGCAGAGCACCCCCAGCCCCTCAGGTTGCAAATGGTGTCACAAGGGCACCTAGGACTGGGGAGAGAGGCTCAGGAGATGGGAGACAGATTGCTCCTCACACATCAAGGCTCACAGCCCAACAGAAGGCTGTCAGGGAAGATCCCCAACAGCTCCAACCACTTCAGATTGGCAGTGGCTGTAAATCTGCTGCCAGGGCTGGGGGACGAGAAGAGCATCCTCGCAAAACACAGCGGGAGCATTTGCTTTGTTTTCCAGAAATAAATTTGGTGTGCTAGTGGAAAATTGCAGGATCTCCCTGTTTTTCAGGGCACTGGTTGGGAGGGGAATGAGGGAATCAAGGACAAGGCATGCAGAAGCAATTCCTTCCCTTGCCCTGCCTCTGATGTGGCTCTCCCTCACCTGGATCACTCCAGACACACACCTTGGGCAGCCACCAAGACCCAGGGACCCCCCACCCACACCTGCCCAGCCCCCAGGGAGGGTAAGAACACGAGCCCAGAGAGCTCAGCCTTGGTCAGGCAGGAGCAGCACATGGTGGAATGAGGGTCTCCAGGGCTTGGGATGAACAGGAGATGGTGGAGGCAGGGCTCGGGGACATCTATGAATGGCACAAGAGCTTCGGAGCCAGACATAAGGCAACTGTTTGGGCTTTTAGGTCTCTAATAATCCCCAAAAAGGAGCACACAGCAACTTCTGTCTTCCAGGTGATACTGGCTGCACCCCACCTGGCCAGTCACCTCTGGGTGGGATGCACTGCCTCGTCCTACCCGTGGACATGAGGCCGTGAAGGCACTGCAGCATCGTCACCCATGATGAGCACAGAGCAGGGCATGATGCATCCATATCCCCCCTGAGGGCCCTGCCTGTAGGGGGAGACAGGAGGTGATCCCATCAACCACTGGGACTGCACTGTCCAGATGGGCATCTCCATCCTGATGGGGGACCTGGGAGCACCCTGGGGGCCAGGCTCAGGACCCCCAGCATCCTCTCACGTCGCTGCTGCAGCGCGGCTGGCTCCTGACTTCCCTTTTCCCAGATGGGAGAGAAAGTCACCCCTGTGCACCAGCCCCTGCGCTTCCTTGACGCTTAATTAGAAGCCTCTCCCTTTCTCCTGGCTCTCTAATTAACATGCCGGGAGCTCAAAAGAAGGCAGCAGCACAATAACCCGGGGAGACGGCTTCCAGCAGGCCCCGGCCTCATTACGGCCGGGCTGGGGAGCAGGAGCAGGGCGTGCTTTACATATGGAAACGCCGCAAACTAGAAAGGCTGGGCCAGGAGAGAAAAAGACTTGACCTCTGCTCCCCCCCATTGTGCGCCCGTCATCCCCCTCGGCGGGCGCTGGCGGGGCTGGGGCAGCTCTGCCCTTTATCATGGTGATGGGCCCGGACGGCAGCGCCCGCGCACAGCGCACACTGCGGCCACGCTGCCCCAGCTCGGTTTAATCTCCCCAGACGAGGCTTTTCTTGGCTGTTTTCTTTTCTTCTGCCAAGGCGGCTCCGATTGGGGACATGCTGTCAGCCTGGGGGTGAGGTCCACGGAAACGTCTTCATCCAGCCCCTGTGGAGGGTGGATGGAAGGCAGGACGGAGCCTGAGCCACCACTGCCACCCACGGGCATGGGTAGCATCTCCAGGCTTCGGCCAGACTGGATTGGGCCACCCAAGCGCGAGGGAGCAGGTCTGGGGAGGTCGGGGACTGGGGCTGCTGCTGGACAGCACAGCCAGAGGTGGGCAGGATGCTCTGAAAGCACCTTGATGCCCCATGTGGGACACAGAGGTGGCTCCACTCTGGTTTTCTCTCATGAGCAGAAGGGTGCAGAGATCACAGAATCATGGAAATGTTCTGAGTTGGAAGGGACCCACAGGGATCACCCAGTTCAACTCCTGACCCTACACCGACACCCCAACAATCCCACCCTGTGCCTGAGAGTGGTGTCCAAACGCTCCTGGAGCTCTGGCAGCCTCGGGGCCATGCCCATTCCCTGGGGATCCAGGGCAGTGCCCAGCACCCTCTGGGGGAAGAACCTGACACACTGCCTTGTCCAAGCTCTTCTTTAAAGGAGCTTCTTCAGGGTGGTCTTGGGATGTGTCTCAGGGTACTCCTGGCCCTGGTAAAGCAGAGAGATGGTTCAGCTGAGCCAGCGAATGTCTGTCCGTGGGATGCCAGGGATGCTGGACAATCCTTTCAGGACCTGAGCCTAATGCCCTCATGCTGCTACAAGTGACAGGCAATGGAATAACAAGTGAGATACTGGGGATAAGTGACGGTGGTCTTGGCATGTTTCTTCCTGTCCTGATTTTTAGGTGGCTGCAGGCCAGCTCTATGGAGAGTATCATTCCTCTAGCACCACACTGGTTTGACTCTGTAGGGTAGGAATTACATCCCTCCAACACTGGGGTAGTTTTTGGAGTATCACCTAAAAAACTACTGGAAACCTCAACTGTCATCTTCTTCTGTGCTCTTCCCACATGGCCAAGGCACTTTGCTTCAGTGCCTGACTTTTGCTGGGCCAGGTCTGCCACATTCATGTGCAGCAGAGACCCCAGAGCAGCTCCAGGTCCCCACAAGGTGATGCCTTACCCCTGACGGAGGATGCACTGTCCAGCCCAGTTCCGCTGTTGCTGTTGTGGAGTCCATCAGTGTCTCTGTGGAAGGAAGGTGAAACAAGGAGTCACTGGATGCTGATGAAAGGACTGAAGATGGAGACAGGGAAAAAGGCAGGGAGGAGCCAGCCCAGAGCTGCAGGGATGGAGCCCACCCCACACTGAGCCTTCTGACCAGGTCTCAGCTGGGGAGAGCCAGGTACAGGTCCCTCCACCCAACTGCTCCTCACCCACTGTCCACTGCTCCCTGGCCCCCATGCAGAATCATGGAATCACAGAATGTTAAGGCTGGAAACGACCTCCAAGATCATCAAGTGCAAACATCAGCCCAGCACCAAAACCATGTTCATCATTAAACCATGTCCACAAGTGCCACATTCACACATTTTTTTAACATGTCCAGGGACCGGTGATTCTACCACTGCCCTGGTCCAATGCCTGACCACCCTTTCCATGAAGGAATTTTCCCCCACATCCAATCTGAACCTTCCCTGGCACAACTTGAGGCTGTTTCCTCTCATCCTGTCCCTTGCTCCCTGGGAACAGAGCCCAACCCCCGCTTGGCTGCCCCCTCCTGTCAGGGAGTTGTGCAGAGCCACAAGGTCCCCCCTGAGCCTCCTTTTCTCCAGGCTGCGCCCCCCAGCTCCCTCAGCCTCTCCTGGTGCTCCAGTCCCTTCCACAGCTCCATTCCCTCCTATGGAAACGCTCCAGCCCCTCAATGTCTTTATTTTCATGAGGGGCCCAAAACTGACCCCAGGATTTGAGGTGGGACCTTGAGGTGCACAGCACAGGCAATGTCTCCTGCTATGAATGGGGACTCTTTCATCCATCAGCCCAGCCGGATTTTCCTCCTCTGAATCCCAAATCCAGGTACCCCCAGCCTAGAGCAGTTCTAGCCCTGCAGATGAGGAGCAGCCTGAGCAAGAATCCTCCATCCCCTTATAGTTTCCTTTGCCAAAAGCAGGGGTTTTTTTTCTCAGCACTTTGCATAGTAGAGAGAATCCTGAGAGATGCAGTAGGATGTGGGAAAGAACAGCACTTTTAGGACTTAAAAGTACTAAAAAATTAAACCACTGTTAAAGCTGGTTTTCCAGATGATTTGGGTTGAAATAGGTCAGGTGATGCTACCACTGACCAGCACAGACAAGTCCTCCTAAGCCACCCAACAGCAAAGCCTCCTCGCCCTTCCTGCAGCTCATCATACTTCCAGCACTGGAACTCTTCTCATCCCAAATAGCTGTAGGTTGGTTTAACTCCACTGATGGCACAAGGAAGGGTGCTTGGGTTATGGTACCCCAACACCTGGGCCAACATGAGCCGGTGAATGTGCCAGCCAGCCCCATCGGAAATAAACGGGACAGACACTTGGAATTGTGGAATCGTTAAGGTTGGAAAAGCCATCCAATGTCGTCGAGTCCAGTCACTACTGCAGCACTGCCATGTTCAGCACTAAACCATGGCTCTAAGCACCACACACTTCTTTAACACTTCCCAGGGAGTGCTCAAAGGTGGTTTTTGGACACTTCCATGAGTGGTTTCCACAGTCTGGGTAACTCTCCATCCTCCAGGTCTGCAGCCACATGCTCATTGCAGTACAGGGATTTTTCTGCACCACACCCAAGGCTGACAGTTTAAGAAAATAGGACAATATCCCAGAGTTTAGGAAATGCAGTTTTAAAATTCTGCCCAAAGGCCTCAGCACACCGAGGCTGGACATGAAGAAAGAGTAGTGGGACAGACTGCACAGGGCAGCACACGGCCAGTGATTCTGTGCTGAGACCAGGGTGATGCCCAGAGAGGAAATTCTGTCCCTCTGCTCTGCAGGGAGAAAGTAAATCTGCCCCTGATTTCAGCACATGCACTGGGGATGCCAAATGTGCTTGCAGGGATGCTGGAAAGCGTCCATCCCACACACACTTAGAGTCCCACAGTGGTTTGGGTTGGGAGGGATGTTCAAGACCATCCAGTCCCACCCTCCTGCAATGGGCAGGGATACCTTCCACTATCCTAGGTTGCTCCAAGCCCTGTCTGGCCCGGCTTTGGACACGGCTGGGGTAGTCCCAGAATGGGAATGGAGAGTTACTGGATGTAACCACATCCTTCTGCTGTCCTCACCACCAGAAAACCAAGCATTCTGCCACAAACCCCCCAAGAGCATCTCCACCTTCTCCACTTTCACTCCATTGAACAAAAACAAAGGAAGAAAAGGTCAACCATGATCAGACCCATCATTGAAGAGCCAGGCCTGGATGCAGAGGTGACAACTGCTCAGTGTACGTGACCTCCCCTTCCCCACTGGCACCCCAAAAGTGCCTCGGCAGCACTGTGCTCCCTGCACCTACTCCTGGCAGTAAATCCTCCTCTGACTGTGGCTTGTTCATTACATTGAGCCAGCAGTTTCCAGTTCACAGGAAACCAGGATTTCGAAATTTGGTTTTATTCCAAGAGTAAAAAGCAAAAAATAGTTCTTTTCAATTTTTCCCACTAGGAAGAGTTCTGGAAAACAGCTAATCCCGAAATGTTGTGGGTCAGATTTACAAAATTTCTTTTTAAACTGAATATTTGTTTACACAGGGCAATAATAGTGTTTATTTTATCAGAGGATCCGGCTTTTTCATTAAAACGCCAGTGGCGTTTGATCTGAAAGGAAAACAACATTTTTCACCCAGTGCTAGCAAGAAGCTTTAAAAACCCCCTAAATTTGTTACTTTATCTTAACTATCAATGACAGTGGTGCACAGTAAGTACATTAATAGCAGTGACTAAAATGGAAAAGAAGATATATTCTAGGCCATTACAAATAATTCCCCAAATAAACCTCATATTTTGAAGCATTTTGCATTTTTAAAAGCCTTTTATTTAATGAAAACTCGGTGCAGTGGAAATGTCATGCTCGGTGCACCACTGCCCCCAGCCCCTTATCCTCAGCTGAAGGATCCCCTTGGAGCTCTGCATCCACACTGGCTAGCCTAGGGACAAGGAGGAGAAGAAATTTGCAGGTTTTAAGCAAGTTTTTCCAATAGCAAATTATCTTCCCATAAAAAACACCAGATATTCCATTAATTTTAGTCTGGATTTACACCATTCGGCTGCCAGCTATTGGATTTCCTTTTCCTGCTACAAAGACTCTGCAGTCCAAAACCTTTCCCTCTTGTGGTGCTCACGGGTGGCAAATGATCCATCTCCAAGACAGCTAAATTAGTTCAGCTTCCTTCTTCTTCCTCCCTAAACCAGGTTCCTGTCTTTGAGGCTCCTGTTTATCGTGCTTCACTTCAGGGGGTCCCAGGGCTGTGGTCCCCATTGCACACAGCTGCAATGCGCCCCTTTTGGGGCAGTTTTTGCATCAAGTTGCTGCCCGGGCCGAAGTCCTTTGGGAGATGGAGTTATTCTGAGCAGAGGGTGCCTGAATCACAGAAAATTGGGAATAACTGGTCGCTGTGAAGCACAGTGACCCTGCAGGGTCAGCACAAGTGGATGTGAATCAGAATTGTAGAACCACAGAATGGTTTGGGTTGGGAGGGACCTTAAAGCCCATCCAGTTCCACCTCTGCCATGGCAGGGACACCTTCCACTGTCCCAGGTTGCTCCAAGCCCCGTCCAATATAGAATTATAGAATCATAGAATAGGCTGAGGTGGAAGGGACCCACAAGGATCATAGAGTCCAGCTCCTCGCCCTGCACAGGAAACCCCAACAACTCCAGCCTGTGCCAGAGAGCATTGTCCAAATGCTCCTTGAATTCAGACAAGCTTGTGACCACTGCCCTGGGGAGCCTGGCCAGTGCCCAACCAACCTCTAGGTGAAAAACCTTTTTCTAATATCCAACCTAAACCTCCTCTGACTCAGCTCCAGCCATTTCCTCAAGTACTGCCACTGGAGACCAGAGTGGAGAGATCCGTACCTGTTCCTCTGCTGCCCTTCAGGAGGATGTTGCAGAGCACAATGAGGTCTCCTTCCAGTCTCCTCCAGGCTGAACAGACCAAGTGCCCTCAGCCACTCTTCATACGGCCCCTCTAGACCCTTCCCCATCCTCATGGCCTCCTTTGGATGCTCTCTAATGGCTTAATGTCTTTTTAATATTGTGGTGCTCAAACATGCCCCAGGATTACTGAGGTGAGGCTGCCCCACTGCAGAGCAGAGCAGGACAATCCCCTCCCCGGCCTGGCCGGCGATGCTGGGCATGATGTCCCCCAGGACACGGGTGGCTCTCCTGGCTGCCAGGACACTGCTGACTCAGAACCAACCGGCCTTTGACCAGGTCCCTTCCTGCAGCTGCTCTCCAGCCTCTCGTTCCCCAGTCCATCCACGCATCCAGGGTTGCCCCATCCCCGGTGTAGAATCTGGCACTTGAACTTCACACGGTTGGTGATGGCCCAGTCCTCTGTTTTGTCAAGGTCTCTCTGCAGGGCCTCCCTGCCTTGGAGAGAGGCAACAGCTCCTGACAGTTTTGTATCTTCTGTGAACTTGGCTCATATTCCTTCCAGTCCTGTCTCCAAATTGGATGCCGATGAGCACAGGACAATGACGAAGCCCTGCAGTGACAGGCCACCAGTCTGATGTCACCCTAGCCACTGTCACCCTTTGTGCCTGACCTGTGAGCCAGTTTCTCACCCATCACATGATGTGTTTATCTAGCTGGGGGCTGGACAGTTTGTCCGGAAGGATCCTGTGAGAGACAGTATCAAAAGCTTTGCTGAAATCAAAAAAGATTCCATCTCCTGGCTTCCCTTCATCAGCCAGGTGGGTTTACCCTGTCATAGAAGGAAATCAGGTTTGATAAGCAGGACTTCCCCTCATGAAGCCAGCAGGACTTCCCCTCATGAAGCCATGCTGGCTGTGACCAATGATTACGTTGTCTTCCAGGTGTTTTTCAATACTTCGCAGAATAATGCTCTCCATGATTTTACCATGCAATGAAGTGACACTGACAGGCCTGTAGTTTCCAGGGTCCTCCATCTTGCCCTTCCTGAAAATTAGGACAACATTCACCAACTTCCAGTCAGCTGGGACCTCTCTGGAATCCCAAGACTGATCAAAAATCACTAAGAGAGGCTTTGAAATGACATCAGCAGCTCTCTGAGGATCTTGGATGAATCATAGAATCCCAGAGCAGTTTGGTTTGAAAGGGACCTTAAAGCTCATCCCATGGGCAGGGACACGTTCCACTATCCCAGGTTGCTCCAAGCCCTGTCCAACCTGGCCTTAGACACTTCCAGGGATGGGAAGTCTGGGCAACCTCTCTGGGCAACCTGTTCCAGATGCTCATGGACATTTCTGAGTGACAGGTAACTCCAGGCCCAGGGACATCATTTGGACAAAGTTCTGCCACAGGTGCAAGCTCCACACAAGGTGTGATAAGCCCCAAGGTATGGGAACCCATCACCCTCCTGAGGCAGCTCCTCCACCTGCAGTTCCTACCGGGCTGCCCTCTGTCCCTGCCACTTCTGTGCCCATGGTGACCTGTGGTGGGCTGTCAAGGCCACATCTCCCCCAGCAGCTTCCCTGCTCCTACCTGGGGCTGCCCCATGCTCATACAAGCACGTGGGCACCCAACAGGACCAGCTCCTGTGCTGGGGACAAAAACAGACCAATTCCTGGATGGACAACCATGAGCCTAATTGTTAATGCCTTGACAAGCGCCTCGGCAACTTCACTCACTGTCACAGCCACTTTCACGGTGCCATCCTGCTGGTTTGGCAGCACCAGATAACAGGGTGAGGGGCTGATGCCTCGGCAGCCCCATAAAGATCCCCGTGGCACCCAGGACATGGAGCAAAGCCATGTGGGAGCAGCAGGGGTGGGAGCCTGGCCCCTGGCCCACCTCTGGTGGCTGCGATTACTGCAGCTCAGTGCAGCGCTCCCTCCACAGCAGCATCTTCTCAATGTTGTTGTTTCTGTTCTCCCCTCCCGCGTGTTTATCTGCAGCTTCACATGCTGCCCACGGCATTATAAATAAATCTGCAGCTGCTCCAAACCAGCAGACGCAACTCTGGCCCACTTCCCACCGGGAACCACGCTGCTCCCCACAGGACACTCGGAGACCAGTGCCTGTCCTTCTCACTTTGAAGATGTTTTCTCTGAGCAGCTTCCCGCCAGCACTGGGGCCTGTCCCCAGCACTGCTGCCTGCTCCGAGGGCACACCATGGCTCTGGAGGGACGCTTGGCATCTCCAGTCACATCATCACCACCACCCCACCACTGCCAGATGCTCAAAGTCACACTAAGACAGCGTCATGCTGAGGATCTGCTGTGACAAGGACCTGGGTGGGGGTTCCTGTGCTTCCACATGGTCTTCTTGCTGCTCAGCCAGAAGTGAGATGAGTGTGGGGTTCTCAGCTGCACCAGCTTTTCCCATCTGGCCAGATTAAGAATGAGACTGGTGGACAGAACTGGGAGGGGAGGACAAGTCTGAGATCATGCTGGGTGCTGGTGGTGGCAGGACATCAGCACGGGCTGGCCAGGAGTGGGGATGGAGAGTGGCAGGACCAAGGGACAGTGGCAGAGGCTGGAGGTGAAAGGGATTAACAGAGAAGCTGTGCACACTGCAGACGCACTTCTCTCTGTCCGGAAAAATAACTTCCATGGAGTTTTGCCAATTCAGACCAATTTAGAGCATCTGGACCGGAGTTTCTCAGCAGTCCTGGCAAATCTTTCACATTCACAGGCTCCAAGCTCATCCAGATAAAGAAACAGCTGGACAAATAAATAGCCCCACAGATAGCTGGAGCCTCCACCCTCATTTTTCCACCCACAACTTTTTCCCTTCCCCTTTCACTCCTCACACCAGCTCCTCTCTCAGAGTAGGACACTTGCCAGGATTTTAATCCTGGTCCAATATTATCAACACAGGGAGCAAGCTTCTCATGGACCCATGACCACATCAGCTGTGGCCAGTGCTGGATGTGCGAAGCAGGCAAGAAGCTCCCAGCCTGCTCTGATACTAAACTAAGGCAGAGACAGTGGGAGATCATTCCTTGTCACCATGTCCCTTATGTGACCTGGAAGCCCATCTAAAACACCTCATCAGCTCCAGGCTGGAGGGACACTCAGTGTCAGAGCCCAGCCAGGTGGAGCAAGACCAGGATCCGCACTGGAGACACCACAGGTCGGGATGAACTCCTCCACGCAGGAACACGTGCTCCTGGAACCACGTTCCCACCCTGGCCTCAGGCGCAGCCACCACATCCCGGGGCAGGGGGTGGCTAATGAGAAACCCGTCTGTCCCCGCCCGAGGAGCCCTCGCCGCAGATCGCTTTACCCTTCCCCACGCTGAAAGGCCCCTCTCTGCCTCCTGTGCTTTACTGGAGCCCGATTATGATATTTTTGCCAGCGCGAGCTGAGAGGGGCTGAGCAAACCCAGTGGCCCTTCCCTACAGCCCCGAGCTTTGCTTTGCCTGGCCGGGGGCCAGCGGAACAAGCTGAAACCCAATCCCCCCCCCGGCCGAGCCGCTGGCGCGGGAACAGCTTGCTGCATTGTGAGCCGGCGGCTACGGGATACTTGGGATACTTCACTCAGGGATCCACTTAAACTGCAAGAGGGAGAGTGATTGATAGGGAACGAAAAGAGGCAGTTGACTGAGGTGGGACGGGGGACCCCGGCCCCAAAGGCCACCCCGAGGTCAGCCATAGAGGGTCATGCAGGTGGTTCCAGGGCTGTGGACCCAGCACTGAGGTACCTGGTCATTCGATGCCTTTCCCTGAAAAGTTAGGTCCAGCCAGACTCAGAGACCTAAGAATTAGGATGATGTCCATCATCTCCATCACACAGAGTGCCTCTGACCTGCCAAGCAGGATCCAGGCTGATAGTCCATGGAGCAGGGAGAGCTGACACCAGAGATACCACGCAGCACTGGCAAGGGAAAGATGACCTCACTTTGGGGGAGTCATGGAGCCTTCCTGGCTCCTCAGTTCCCTAGGACATCAGTCACGGCTCCTGCAAGCCCTGTGAGACAGGAGCCAGCCCCAGAGCCAGCAGGGGAGCAGGGGATGGAAGCTGGTGGGGCTCAGCAGAACCTGCTATTGAGTGGTGCTCAGCAGCTTTGTGACACTCGGGGTCAGGACTGGCGTCAAACAAGGGGATGGCCCCAACGCCCTGCCCTTGGCACAGCATTTCAGCAATCCCAGGTGAAACTCCCCCTCCATTTCCATGAGGGAAATGCCATGAGGTGGGCTATGCTTTCCCATTCCCACCAAAATCCCTCCCTTACTCTGATCGCCCACACCTTGTCTGGACCATCCTGAGGGGGCCAAACCCAGAGCTGATACTGCTGTGCAAAAAGAAACCACTGAGGCCTTTGGCTCCCAGGAAAGCTGGGCTTGGAGCAGAGCTGCACCTGGCCATGGGGACCACGGCAACGCCAATGGGTGAACCAGGAGCCAGGGCTGAGCATAGCCACAGCCCAAATCCAGCAGCTTCCAGCCCCTCTTCCCAGCTCCTCCTCTCCCTGTGAAGGCCCTGGCTGTGCAAGCGCTGCCCTGCAGGGTGCTGACTGCTCCACTGCTGGAAAGCTCAAAACAAGGAGAAGCCAAACTCAACAGCCCATGGGGTCCTGCAGGTTACTCCAGCATGTGTCCTGCTTTCCAGTCACTCAGCTGACCCTCAGCCTATCCAGGATTGTCTCTGCCTGGCTGGGAGGAGAATGAGAGCTCCAGGTCTCAGCAGGGAATTCTGATTTTGTGACCTCTCAGCCCCTGCTGAAGAAGCAGGTGAGGCTGGATGTGAGGCAGGACCACTCTCCATCCGGCTGCCACATTAGCCCAGTCATGGCTGCAGATGCATCCTTTCTGTCCCAGTTTCCCCACACCAGCTGCTCCAGAGCTCAGCAGAACCAGGATAACCCCACCAGAGCTCTCTGGGAAGCTGCTCCAGCAGCACCAGGGACCCACTGGCAGCATCTGTCCCGAAAGGAGCTGGGACTTGTAGGTGGTCTGAGTTCAGGCGAGGGCAGGCTGCTGGGAAGAGACAATGCAGATGCCAAATGCCAGCAAGCAGAGGCCCTCCTGCTGCTGCTGGGAATGCAGGAGCCACACAGAGGAGACACAGACGCAGGCGTTCAACAGCCACTGCTACCGTCACTGCTGATGGCTCTCTGTGGTGGCACTGACCCCATCAGCTGTGAGATACCCTGAGGGAGGGAGTCTCAGGGTAAAGCGTTGCATCCAGTCTCATCCAGGCCCAGCAAGACTAAATTCCCCACTAAGCCTTTTTCCAAGAGGATAGAACAGGGCCGTGTCCCTCCCGAATGCCTCCAGGTCTCTCTTCCTCTCTTGGGGATGGACACAGGGGTGCTCTGAGAGGTTGGAGTTCCATGCCCAGAAGCTCCTTCTAGAGGTGCCCCAGCCCCAAAGGAACCATCAGCCTCCAGCACGCACTGCCTTGGTCCAGCTGAGCGGATGGAGGATGGACACTGGTGTCACCACTGGTGCCCAAACACAGAGCCACTGCCACTGGTGTGCAGGGGCAGATGCCATGTGCAGCTCCTGGCTGCAGCATCCCTGCAAAAAGCTGCTGTATAACATAACAACCTGCTCCCATCACCATGCCCTGGGGCCACTGGTATGGGGTGTAATGCCCAGGGTGCAGGGCAGCAGTCCCCTTTGATACCCACAGCCACTCTCCTGTATCCTAGATACAGCATTCTGTATTCCCAGACCCACTGTCTGTGTCCCCAGGCACAGGGGCAAGGTGACCTCAGGAGATGTGGGATGCAGCAGGAAGCCTGGAGCGTCACTGGGTAAGGAGCACACACTTGGCTCTTGGACAACATCATCCCTTTCCTCACCAACCCCTCCCCATAAAGGGGGCACACACCTGTATGAAGAGGTGAAGAGCATGGAAGGGACCAGGAGGGGTGGCACAAGCCCAGGGCATGGCTTTGTGGCCAGCTCTGTCCTTCCTCCCCTTGGGGCCACCCCCACCTGCAGTGGGGACAGTCAGCGCAGCCAGTGCCACCTCCCAGCACCACTGGCATTAAATGAGGTTTTGTCACCCTGCTTGGTGGCACAGGCTGCAAGCAACTTGTTCCCAGCAGGCTCCAGAGTCCTGCTCGGAATCCCAACTGAGCTATCCTTAATGGGCTTCAATTTTAATTTGCTTTTATTGGAAAACACAGATGGTGAACCCCCTCTCTCCTGGCCCGAACATATACAGGATAATAACATTTACAGGGAAAGATGTTATCTCCAAGCAGCCAAAGCTGCAGCAAAAGCCCCACCACCCTGCAGTGACACACAGCTGTGCCCCACAGCCCTGCCCGGGCCACCCAGAGCCACCAGTGGGGGGAGGAAGGACCAGGGGCCAGCAAAGGAGAATTAAAGAGCAGGATGAGTCCCTGGTGCAGCCCAGCCTCTCGGACTGACCTGGGTAACCTCCTCTGTGACCGGGTCCCTGCGGAGCAGCAGGGGCACTGCCCAGAGCAGAGGGATACCCAAAGCTCTGCCAGCACTGCTGTCCCCCCACCCAGAGCCAGCCCCTGCCTGCAGACCCTCCAGCTGCTCCAAGTATCCCTGACTCCAGCCACCCCCTGCAAGAAGTGCATGTCAGAGCTCAGGATGGTGGTGGGGAGGTGATGGCAGTGCAGGGACAGGCAGGGACAGGTGAGGACAGGCAGTGCTACAGGCACCAGGCCACACTTGCACCAGGGATCCAGGATTAGGGTCTCCCAGCAAACAACGAGCATCAAACAGCTCTGGGCTTGTGCCACATTAGCCTGGGCACCCAAACACCAGAGCCTGTGGGTGCTGCTGTTCCTCTGGCACTGCTGGTGCCATGCAGAGCCAGGCCCCCTTGTGCACCCCCCAAACCCAGGCATGGGGTGAGCAAGGATGCCCTGTGTCACACACGTCTGCTCTGTGGATCTACCTGACATTCCTATGTTTGCCTGCTGCTACTGACAAGCTGGAAATGTGCTTCTGGTTAGCAGCTCCATGCAGGAATGGCTTGGGAGGAACTGCTGCCTTGTTTTTGTCAAGCATGGGAGGGATCCTCTGGGCAGCAAGGGGCTTCAGCTCAGGCTCCTGGCCAGAGGAAGCTTCTCCCCAGGACAGACAAAGGAAAGCCCAAAACTCCTTCAAGAAGCTTGGCTTCCCTCCAGTCCCTCCCAAGGCCAAAGCATCTCCCTACTGCTATCCTTTTCTATCTCCAAGGGTTTGCCAGGAATGCAAACCCTGCATCCCCTCCAGCCCAACCATGGCAGATAAAGCCCCAGAGGAGCCAGCAGCTGCGGGTGGTGGCAATTTTTAGTGAGAGGCAAATGTTTCCTTCCTTGGGAAAGCCCCATCTTCAATACCTCACCATGGAGAGAGCTTCCCTCCTCCCCTCTTACACACTCATTCACCCCCAAGGGCAGTGGGTTGAAGTGAGGGGTGCTCTGCTGGTGGGTGCCACTGTGCTCCTGCTTGCCAGTGGTCCTGCTTGGGCAAGGGATGTGCTGCATCCCTCCCTCCCTCCTTTCCATTCATCCCTCCCTCCCTCTGTCCATCCATCCATCCTTCCATCCATCCATCCATCCATCCATCGATCCATCCATCCCTCCCTCCATCCCTCCATCCCTCCATCCATCCTTCCATCCATCCATCCATCCATCCATCGATCCATCCATCCCTCCCTCCATCCCTCCATCCCTCCATCCATCCTTCCATCCATCCATCCATCCATCCATCGATCCATCCATCCCTCCCTCCATCCCTCCATCCCTCCATCCATCCTTCCATCCATCCATCCATCCATCCATCGATCCATCCATCCCTCCCTCCATCCCTCCATCCCTCCATCCATCCTTCCATCCATCCATCCATCCATCCATCGATCCATCCATCCCTCCCTCCATCCCTCCATCCCTCCATCCATCCTTCCATCCATCCATCCATCCATCCATCGATCCATCCATCCCTCCCTCCATCCCTCCATCCCTCCATCCATCCTTCCATCCATCCATCCATCCATCCATCGATCCATCCATCCCTCCCTCCATCCCTCCATCCCTCCATCCATCCTTCCATCCATCCATCCATCCATCCATCGATCCATCCATCCCTCCCTCCATCCCTCCATCCCTCCATCCATCCTTCCATCCATCCATCCATCCATCCATCGATCCATCCATCCCTCCCTCCATCCCTCCATCCCTCCATCCTTCCCTCCCTCCTTCCATCTGTCCATCCATCAATCCATCCCTCCATCCATCTCTCCATCCCTCCATCCATCCATCCTAGTGTTGCCCACCAAGCAGCTGCCTTCCACTGGAAAAAAGCACCTCTAGAACAGGCAGGAGATGGGCTGTGGGACCACAAGGAGAGAGAAGCCCCTCTGCTATCACCTGCAGGGGCTGCACAAGGAGCTGGGGGATCGGCACAGGAGTGGGGAATGTCCACTCTGGGATGCACCTACAGCTCTGCAGGCCAGCCTGGAGAAGGTGGCAGCAGCTTGTGAACCAGCTGTGCAGCTCTTGGAGCCGGAGGAGAGAACAACCTGGGGTCCAGGCTGCCACTGGGATGGGGTCCTGGAGACCCCAAGGCTTGTGGAGCCTCATTTCCTTCACAGAGCAAGGGATGTGGGGAGCGGCAGAGCAAAGCTCACCCGTGAGCAGAGAATGAGAGCTCGCACAGGTACAGACAGCCCTAATCCGGTTCCACGGCTGTGGGAAGGGATTTTTGCATGCATCAAAAGGAAACACACCCGGAGGTGGAAAAAGGGCAATTTCCACAAGTTGAAAGGGATTATTAGCAAAAATTGATCGGGGGGGAAATGTAAACAAAAACAATGAAGGGTAATTACGGCTTATGGCGGCTTTGCCAAAATCTCATAAATCTGCGATCATAAAAGAAGGCGTCTTGAGTTCAAAATTATCTTGGCTTGGAATAAAAGGAAAAAATTGCAGTAAAAATAAACATATTGTATAAATTAAACCCAGGGGAAGTTGGCAGCAGCGAATTAGCAGCTCTAAGATGCAGACAGTTGCAAAAGGATGTATCAATGAAAAAATTGACTGCCAGGAGACAGAAAGGAGGGAAAAAAAGGAAATTTTAAATACACCAAAAGCAAACACAACCAGAGCTGTGGAAAGGCGAGTCCATGGGGATGCTCAAGTGTGAAGGCAGCAAACACAGACACCTCAACCAAAACAAGGGCACAGCCAGGAAGGATGAGCAGCTCTGGGGACCTGCAGCACCCAGGAGATGCCCAAAGACACAGACACAACTGAAACCCCTGGCTGGCAGCATTCCACTGCCTCGGGCAGCTGCTCACCCCACCCCATCCAGGAGCAAGGCCGGCGAAGTGGTGGGGTCAGGACAGCAATTCGGGAGTTGTTTCCTGAGGGCAACATCAGCCCCAAGACAACCATTTGCTCTCCAGCAGCAACGTGGTGTGGTCAGCAGAGCCCTACAGACTCGTGGGGCAAGGACAGCCCAAGAGCTCCCCTCTCCCATTCCAACACCTTGTGCCGTGCACCAAGCAGGGACAGGGCACTCCAAGGATGGGGAATGATTTTGTAGCATCCCACAGGGCTGGTGGAAAGGAGCTTGGGGGTCTTGGTTCAAACCCATCTCCACCACGAGACTGGGTCAGCTGGGGCTCTGGGAGAGCTCTGGGATGAAGTCCCAGTGCCTCAAGGACTTGCTGCCAAGTGATGTGGACATATCCAGCTGCTCAGCAAACCCTTCCTGGACCAGGAGGATCCTAAAGCACCAGGTGCTGCCTGCAGAGAGGCCATGGTGGTTCTACAAGCACTGCTGCAGAATCCATCCTGGTCCTCCAGGAATGATCACCAAATCCTGCGAGGAGAAGCAGCCCGATAGCTCCGTGAAAGCCACGGCAGTCACCCAGACAACTCAGCCAACACACTGGCAGGAGTCAAACCAGAGAAATGACCAGGGTATTAGCCAGGATATAGGACAGCAGAATGAGCATCAGGGAGAGTGGATCCAGTGCTGAGAGCTCTGCAGGCCAAAATCCAGGTGGTTCACACCCTCCAGGCTGCACTGGAACCTCCCTGCTCTGCATCTCAAATGCTTTGTGGAGGTGCAGCAATGGGCCCCCCATCCCGAACAAGCTTTGAGGATAAAGCAGCAGAGGTATCAGATGCAGCCATGAACCTGTGGCTCCTCTGCATTCCCCAGCATGGCTGGGGCCACCCCCAGTGGCACAGACACATGACAGCAAGGACAGGACATCAGGAGTGTCCCATGGGCAGGAGCCGAGGTAGGGAAGGACAGATCGGGGCCACTGTGCAAGGTCCCTCTTTCATTCCTCAGTGGGGAAGGTCCCTCTTTCACTGCCTTTTCTCACTGTGGGTAAAAGCCACATCTGTGCCAGGAGGAGAGACTGCTCTTCTCCAGAGGCTGGCAGTGGAACTGAGGCACAGAGCCCCTGGCACTGCCTGCCCTGGGACAGGCTGGGGGATCAGTGAGCACAGAGCACCCTGTCCCCTCGCCACCATCAGCACCACTGGGGCCTGCCAGCGCAGGACACTGAAGTGACACCACAGGAGTTTGTGCTGCCTGTGCCCAGAGACACCCAGCACCTGCAGCTCCTGCTGGGACAACATGTCCTTGAGCCAGGCTGTGTCTGCACCCTCTCCCTGGCACCCCAAACCCCCAGTACTCTTTGCATGGATGCATCTTGGGGACCCTGGAAGGATCCTCCAGCTGCATCCCTGCTCCCTCCCCACTCTGGCAAGAGACAGCTTCCCCGCATCTTCTGAGGATGCAAAGGATTCGCAGACAACCTTTAACAGCTTTGTGGGATTTAGGGTTTGCTGCCTGAGCCTCATAAAAGTACCACATTTCCAAAATTTAGTTTACAGGGTGATCGAGGCATTACCTGACACCAGCCTTGACATGGGAAATCAGGCGAAAAGTGCTGTGCAGTGAATGCCCCATCCCCCAAATTCCCTACTCAGCATGAAGCAGCCTTTATAAATCAATGTCTGCAGGAGGAAAACACGTGAGGGAGCAGCAAGTTCATCCTCCCCTTGCTGCTGCACTCCCGGTGATCCCTGAACTCCACAAGTGTGATGGGAAGGATGTCTCCAGGGCTGATGCCCCATTCACTGCTCAGGGAGAGACTGTGACCTGTGTGATGTGCTTGAGCACCCAGGGATGCACCCAAATCTCAGGGAGCAATAAAAGAAGAGGATACTGTTCTTCTCCCATTTCCCACTCAGTCCTCTGCACCCCTCTCCTCTCCCGTGCTTCCAGGACATGGAGCCCCTGGGAGCATCCCACAGGTCCTGCTGCTGCTGTACAAGGGCCTGAGCCAGCCACGGTGGCCAAGCCATGGGAACCCCAGCACCCTGCGCTGCTGTCAGTGATGCTGGAGCATGGGGATGCACAGGGAATTTGCGGGAGGAATACGTGTAGCTTGGGCTGAGTGGCCACACTGATGTCCTCAAGACCAGGCAGAGCGGGAGGCTGCACTCAGCTCCCTGTGTGGGCGTCAGTGGCACCACAGCATGTCCCAAAAACACTGATGAGCCACCAGTGCCAAGGAGAACCCAGAAGCTGCGGTGTCACCACAACGCAGATGTGACCCTCTGGTTACCTGTCCCCAGGGCAGGGTGCTGACAATGTGAGCACAGCCTGGGGCTGCCAATGCTGCCAGGCCTACAGGAGGTGCCTCTTGCCATAACACACCCCAAATGCATAGGGCAGGGCTCCCCACACCCCATGTGCTTGGTAGGCAGAGAAGGGGGTACACCAGCCAGTCCAGCCCTGCCAGAAGGGTTTATTTAATTAGATACTGGGGAGAAATTGTTCCCTGTGAGTGTGGTGAGGCCCTGGCACAGGGTGCCCAGAGAAGCTGTGGCTGCCCCTGGATCCCGGGGAGTGCCCAAGGCCAGGTTGGATGGTGCTTGGAGCACTCTGGGATAGGGAAGGTGTCCCTGCCCATGGCAGGGGTGGCACTGGATGGGCTTTAAGGTCCTTTCCAACCCAAACCATTCTGGGACTCTATGGTTGCACCCCATGGCACCGCAGCAGCCTGGGCAGTATAAACATGGGGTGAAAAACACCTCCTTAATCCATGAGCAGCATCCCTCCCTCCTGCAGGGGATCCAGCACTCCTCCGTGTCTCCTGATTTATCCTGCCTGGGGAACAGAGGCGCCAGGACCAGGGGGATGCTCTGGGCTGCTGGCCCCATCCACCCGCTCACACTGCCCGGGATTTATAGATGGATAAAAATCCCTTGGCTGAGCCTTTGTTTACTTTGCTCAGAGAAAATAATTAACTCTTAACGTAGTTCTGGTGTTGCTTCCCATGGCAAGGGAGTGGAATGAGATGAGCTTTAATGTTTCATCCAATCCAAACCATTCTGGGATTCTCTGATTTAAGAAACTTGGTAAAACCTTAAAGCTGTCCCACTCCAAGCACGGCACACACTATAATATTCCCTGTATCACAACACAGCAGTGCCAAGCCTCAGCTCCACACACTCACTGTCCCCATGCCATGATGTCCCCAGGCTGGGACTGATCCCAGGGATGGTGTGCAAGGAGCAAAGCCCTGCACGGGGGAGCCTGGGAAAGAAGCCACAGAGTGATGAGAGAGGTGGGGGGCAGGGGCAGGCTCCCTGCAGGAGTCAACTATGGTGGCTGTGAGAGCCAGCTGGCTTCCAGCACCGAGCAGCTGGGAGGGTGTCAAACAAGACCATCAAACCTCTGGTGCCTTTCATCCCTGGTAACTTTTCTACCCGCAGATAGCATGGATTTGCTCAAGGTCACTCCTGTGACAAAGCTCCCAAAGCAAAATATTGCATTACAGAGACACAGGTGATAGGAGGGGAAACCCAAAGAGCTCTGCCACCACCACCCAGGTGGGTACTGGGAGGTAGCACCTGGGATGGAGCCAAGCACGTGGTGCCCGGGAGCAGAGCCCTCCCCAGCATTCCCTACAGGGATGGCACAAGGCTGGCAAATTCCCATTTGGTGACAAGCAAAGCGCTTGCTTTGGCCAGCCCCTCCAAAACCAACATGTTCCTGCTCCCTGCAGAGCAAAGAAACATCAGACCCTGGAAAACACTACCCTGTGCACCCCCAAACACACATGAACAGAGCAGCTTTACCCCCTTTGTGTCACAGGGGAGGGGGCAGGGAAGCTCCAGGCACTGATCCCCCCGACAGCAGCAGCAGGTCCCAAATCCCTGTGGCCAGGAGCTGTTGGCAGCAGGGCCGGCTGTCCCGGCCAGTGGCAGCCACAAGGACGGGGGAACAAAGGCCAGTTCCCGACTCCATCGATCCCGAGGTCAGACGGGTGAGGGGGGAACATCTGCTCTGACCCTGCCCAGCTCTGGCCCAAGGATTTCCCTGGGGTTATTCAGGCAAGGGTGAATTTTCAGAAGGAAGCAGTCAACACTGCTGTTAAAATTCCCAGCACGGAAAGCCCCAGCCCCAGTTTGTGCCCATGGGGAGGGACCAGGAGCAGCACAGGCTAAGTACCAGTGATTCCATAGTGGCCAAGATCCATGTGGCTGGAAGATGCCAGAAGGATAAGCCAGACCAGCAGCTTGTGTCCAGGTATCTCCAGCCTTCCTCTTGAAGTGTTCAATGCCAGGCTGGACAGGGCTTGGAGCAACCTGGTCTAGTGGAAGGCGTCCCTGCCCATGGCAGAGGGTGTCACCCAGGCTGCCTGGCCAGAATGTGCCCTGGGTGGCTGGAGATGGAGGAGCATTAGCCAGAGGGAAGAGCCCCGGAGGTCAAAACCAGTTTATGAGAAATCAGTCACCTCTGATCTACAGATTCGAGCAATAGTGAATCAACTCCACCCCTGGGTGATCTGATCAGTTAATTAGACACGTTATTAAAAATATGCTCCTCTACCAGGCTGAATTAGTCCAGCTTCCAAGACACAGAGTCCTGCCCTGTCTAATTAAACAGACCTTCCCGATTAACAATCCTTCCTCCAGGCCACTACCAGCAGACAAGGCAGCAGACACTCCTCAGTCTCCTGAGTAAGGCCAACAACGGGCAGAATTCCACACCTTGAGTCATGACTATTAAACTGGTTTATTTTTATTTTGATTCTCCTTTAGCTGCAGACACCAGAAACAGATCCAGAGCCCCCCAGGGCAGGCCTCAGGATCACAAGGACAGGACATGCAGGTATGTCCTGGCTCAAGGATCTGATCAGCTGCTTCACTCCAGCAGTATCCCATTTCCAAGATGTTTTCAGAGTCAGAGATTTCCTGGTTGTCCTGGTTACGCCCCATAGCTGTGGACCACACTGTGCTCCCAGATACAGTGTGGCCATATTCAGACCCACATCTGTTCCCTGATGTGCCAAATTCCCTCAGGTGTAACCAATCCATCCCCTCCAGCCTTTACTGCTCTCCCAGCACTGGTACTTGCTGCAGATCAAAATCTCCCACTTGGAGTATTTTCCTCTGACCAGCCAATTTCAAGACCCTCCAGTGCACACCTATAAATCCATCTCTTGCTGGATCCCGGAGGGAACCCCTCCTTACTCCTAACGCTGCAGAACTGCACATGAAAGGTGTGAACCCCCTGCTTACCTCTGCAACAGCTCTTGGGGTGACTCATCTGTTCCCTAATTTGAAAGCACCAGGTGCTGCCCACATGCTTTTCTGCAGGCTGACACCCTGTGTATCCCACATCTCCATGGAATCCCCATCCCTACAGCCAGCCTGAGCTGCAGCTGTATCCTCAGGGAAGCTTTGTGTCCCATGATGATGCAGAACACGTCCTGCTGCTGCCCTGCTCCCCCAAACCCCACATCTGAACCCAAGGGAATGGCTGAGGCTGTGTCACGGGGGTTTAGGCTGGATATCAAGAAAAGGTTCTTCCCCCAGAGGGTGCTGGGCACTGCCCAGGCTCCCCAGGGAATGGGCATGGCCCCAAGGCTGCCAGAGCTCCAGGAGTGGTTGGACAACACTCTCAGGGAGAGGGTGGGATTGTTGGGGT
The DNA here is from genome assembly GCA_013398115.1 of Falcunculus frontatus. Lineage (NCBI taxonomy): Eukaryota > Metazoa > Chordata > Aves > Passeriformes > Falcunculus > Falcunculus frontatus. Next base: position 1,278,468 of record VZRV01004040.1, on the reverse strand, counting down.
GTCCTGTGCAGGGCCAGGAGCTTGACTTTGATGATCCTTGTGGGTCCCTTCCAGCTCAGGAAATTCCATGATTCCATGATTCTGTGAACCCTACATCTCCACCAGCAGCACAGAGAAAGTACAATCCCCCTTGGAGAGCATTTCTGTGAATTTATTTTTCCCCTTGGTTCACATCCCTGTGGGGTTCCAGAGCTGACTGTTCCCAAGCCAGCAGCTCCACCTCACAGAAGCCAGCACAGATGCCCAAGAGCCTCGTGGGGACCACGCAGGCTGGACCCACCCTCCCCACCACCCTGACCCCTGCCAGCTGGGAGCCTCCGCCTCGCTCCAGAGGCTTTTATTAGAAACACACAGCCACCAAAGGCTGCAAGTGGAATCCATTACACAGCATTTAGTACAAATCATTTGTATTTCACAGCCCGCAATCCTGATTTCACAGGGAAACGGCTGTTAAAGACCCTGCTGCAGCCAATGGGGAGGCAGCAGGTGGGAGCAGGGATGGGAGGAGCATTCCCAGATCCGGGATGGACCTGCTCCCACACCTGGTCATCGTTCACAGCCGCATCCTCCACGTGTGAGATGCTTTGGAATGTGGGAGGAGGCAGCTCTGCTACCTGCAAATAATCACCCCCATCTGAGTCAGGAGATTTTGGAAGCTGGGATAGGATTACAAATCACTGCTCCAAAGAAAAAGAATCATAGAATCCCAGAATGGTTTAGGTTGGGAGGAACCTTAAAGCTCATCCCATTCCACCTCCTGCCATGGGCAGGGGCACCTTCCACTATCCCAGGTTGCTCCAAGCCCCGTCCAACCTGGCCTTGGGCACTCCCAGGGATGGGGCAGCCACAGCTTCTCTGGGCACCCTGTGCCAGGGCCTCCCCACCTTCACACTGAAGAATTTCTTCCCAATATCCAACCTAATCCTTCCTTCTGGCAATGGGAAGCCATTCCCTCTTGTCCTATCACTCCATGCCCTTGTGACCAGAACCTCTGATGCTTCCAGTGTTTAGTGTAGCACCACTCTGGCGAGGAATTCCGGATATGCGCAGACATTTCCAGTTTGTGCACACAGAAAGGTTGTGAGCCATGCCTTATAGACAAATAAACCCATGGATTAGCTCCTTTCCCACCTCCTCCCAAGTGCTTCTTTCCCCAGCCTTTGGGGACAGGATCTCAGGGGCAATGGGAATCCACAGCCAGATGGGATTGGCACCATCAGACAAAGTTATTTGTGTACCACCAACACTTGGGGCAGAATGAGAACCAAAACCATGGTTTAAACCTGAACATGGCCATTCCCAGAGAGCTGCGATTTCATAAAGAAAAAGCTGGAAGTAATGAAGGGAAAACACAGCCCTCACCCACGCTCAGCTATGCAGAAGGGACCTCATCCCATAAAACAAGAACAGTGACTCATATCATAAAATGAGAACAGCAAGTCACTCCAGGATGGACATCCTGACCCATGAGAGACCATATTAAAATATAAATCATGACTTTGGATGTTCAAGTTGGATATTAACAGATGATTTAGGACATTGCTTCCCCAGGAGGACTGTCCAGCCCTGAGTCTGGCCACCAGGGACCTGGGGGATCTCCAGCACTGGAAGCTTCCAGGAACTGGCTGCCCAAATCCACAGTCACCTTGATCACTGCTACAGCTGGGGCAGGGGGACCTTGGGGACAGGGGACCAGAGCTGGACATCTGCTCTGATCAGAGATGGAGCTGATAAATCTTGTTCTTCTAGAAGGTGAGACATAGCAGGATCCCAAATCACTGCTTTATAATGATCCCAGCCACTCCATCATTCCAACACCCAGTGCTCCCTTTTTCTGGCAAGTGGAACTACAACTGCAGCTCTACATTCTACCCCCAGGAAGGCTGGCTGAGAACACAGGCTGGAAACAACATCATTCCTACCCACCTCCACATTAACCACCTGAGGATGTGGGAGCCCCCACAACCCACTAACAACACCTCTCCTTGGCCTAATCCAGGATGTTCATCTATTGAGTATTAGAACTTATTTGGTGGGGGAAAAAGTAGCATTGCTTCCTCTTTATTGTGTTTTGGAGCAAAAATCCAGCAGATGCATCAAGCCAGCAAGGCAGGAGGAAAGCAGGGGCTACCTGGACTAACACCAGGCTCAGGGACACAAGTGAGTCTGTGCCTTGGCATTCCATCCCGAAAATCCAGAGGCTCAGCCATCCGTGAGTGGTGCCAAAAGGACTCTTAAACAGCAGCAGTGCATCGAGACAGCAGGGCTTGCACAGCCCAAAACCAAGAAACACCTGCAAATATCTGGCAGGTGCCACCTTCACAGGTGAAGGCTGCTTTTGCCAGGGCAGCAGCCAAGCAGGACGTGACTCCTGCTGACAAAGGTCATTGCATGTCCTCTCAAATCCACCATCAGTGGTCTTTCCTCAGTCCTAAAACATCCCGTTAGCTCACCTGATACTGCGCCTTACCCGAGGCTGAGGAAGTCCTGGACTCCCCTGTCCATTTCAGCAGGAAATCTGGGCAGGGCTCCTGAGGAGGAGGACGGTGAGAGCCAGGAGAGGTGAGTGCAGAGTGACCAGCATGCCTGGCCTGAGCTGCCACAGCAGACTGCACTGTCACCTCCCCACACCAGGTCTCCTCCAGCTCCCTGCGAAGGATGGGATCCACCCACGCCACCACTGGCACATCCGTCCATCAGAGCTGGGACTGCTCCACAGGCCTGGAGCACAAGTCCTGTGAGGAACAGCTGAGGGAGAGCATAGGGGGCTCAGCCTGGAGAAAAGGAGGCTCAGGAGGGACCTTCTGGCTCTGCACAACTCCCTGACAGGAGGGGGCAGCCAGTGGGGGTCGGGCTCTGCTCGCAGGGAACAGGGACAGGATGAGAGGGAACAGCCTCAAGTTGTGCTGGGGAGGTTCAGATTGGATATTGGGAAAATTTCTTTATGGATCATTATGTGTGATCACACATTGGCACAGGCTGCCCAGGGCAGTGGTGGAGTCACCAGCCCTGGAAGTGTTCACAAACCATGTGGATATGGCACTGGGGGACATGGGTTAGTGGTGAACATGGCAGAGCTGGGTTAACGATTGAGTTTGATGATCTGGAGGGCTTTCCCAATCTCAGTGATTCTGTGATTCTATGAATCAGGAAGTTCAGCAGAAGAGGATGCTGGAGAAGACCCCTCAGTTCACATCGGTTCAGCTGAGCCCCCACTGCACCAACATAAACCATAAACATGCTCAGGACACGCCTGTCATGACGGGCAGTGACACACGTGATGGAAAGCCGACACGTGATGACACAGTGCCCGTGACCCAGCTCTCACCACCAGGTCTCTGCCTCTCCCCCTGCCTGGAGACACTGGTACCTGTCAATATCTGTCACTGCTCTGCTGTATCACACCCTGCCAGCGGTGAGGACAGGCTTGTTACATAATTTTAATGCACAGAGTGCATTAAAGACCCTGAGGTCTCAAATTTTGGACCTCATAATGACACAGAACGAGGGCTGAATCACTGGACTGGAAGTATGGAGCTGTCCCAGCACTGACGACCGCAGCGTGTGTGGGCCAAAGAGAGAACAGCCCAAACCTGAAAGGGCTTTGCCTGTTGATCCAAACATATCAATTTCCAAAATTTCATCAAATTTACAATCAGAGTCAACCAGGAAACAGGAGCAAAAAGTACAAATGGAAACCAGAGGGGTTTGGGACTAGATCTTTAAGGTCCCTTCCAAGCCAAACTATTCTGATTCTGTAAGAAAAGTTTAAACTATTTTTTTTATATATATATAAAGGCAATCTAGGAAAACAACAACTTCAACCAAAACCAGCCTCGGAGGAACAAAGCGTTCGTGACAACCACACACACAAAGGCAATGCATGAGAAATGGAAGGAGAATAAGCACAATCCATATTTTATTGTGACTGGCAGGAAGTGAATAAAAGAAACCTCTGGAAAAGCCACGTCTGAAGACAAGGAAAAGTTATGATGAGGTTTTTTTCAGCACATAGAAAAAATGCTAAGTAAAAATGTTAAAATTCATAGAAACATAGAGAAAAGCATTGAGACAGCCCAGGGCTGGCGGTGCTGTCACTGATTCGAGCCCTGCTTCAGTCCTGCTCCACTCCCAGGGTGATTAACAGGGTTCTTTTACTCTACACACAGTCAGAGCTTCCCTCACTGCAGTTCCTGGTGTGTGAAGGGTGGCCGTGGTCAGCCAGTTTGTGTCTTTATTAGGAAAGTGGGATGTTATTCCACAGCCCTCCAGAGGACAGGGCTGCTTCCTCCCCTGAGTAACCAGGATTCCTTAGCTCATACATAACTAACGAGCCAGGGAACGTCTGGCTGTAATTCCTTAAAAATCACACACGTTTGCAAGCATTTAGCAAATAACTGAGAGTGGAACGGATGCGATGGGGCCACGTGGTGCCCAAACAGCTTGGCTGCTTTCCCCACAGACAACAGCCTTGTGGAGGTGGGAGCAGCCCCAGCCATTGTTTATCTTCATTTCTGGCCATTTCAGTGATGACACTTCAATAAACAAGCCCAAGGAACCATGACCACATCAAATTCCTGTGCGACACCTCCACAACAGACATGAAAAATCAAATTCTGGGACAAGCCACTATCAAACTGGGAGAAAACCACAAAAAGACTTCACAGCCTGGTTCCTGTACTGGTCAAGGTTTGCAGGACTAACTAACTGGGCAGTGGAATAAACCTGGGTAGCTGTTTCCAGCACTGTTTCCAGAGAGTATCACCATTCCCTCTTTCTCCTCTCCTGTCCGAGTGACCACCACAACCGACGGAGCTCAAAGTCATAGGCCTAATGAACTCAATGGACATTTTATGGACAATTGTGGACATTTTATGGGCATTTTACAGGGATGGCCCATAGACTAAGGGATCATAGAATGACCAAGGCTGGAAAAGCCCTCCAAGACTATAGACTCCAACCACTAACCCAGTACTGCCAAGTTCACCGCTAACCCATGTCCCCAGGTGCCACATGCACATGCCTTTGAGCACTTCCAGGGATGGTCACTCCACCACTGCCCTGGGCAGCCTGTTCCAGGGAGTGCTATCTGTGTATTATATCTGTGTGGGGATGAGCTGCCAGCTGGGGTTAAACCATAACAAAAGGGAGAGTGAGAACTAAGAAAATCCAACACATTTCACCGTGACAGGCCCAACAGACTCCAAGGATTAACAAGCTAGAGCCCATGAGGGGACGCCTGGAGAAGAATAAAGCCGGGAAGTCCTTGAAGACACTAATGCAGAGCATCTCAGAGCAGAAGGATCATGTCTAGTGGATGGACCAGGATTACAACGTGAGGGAATGGCAGGCACTCAAGGTCTCGCTCGGTTTGAAATCACTTCTGGGGAAATAATGAAAAAGCTGATGTAATTCCAATCATAAAGAATTAAAGAACAGGAGTATAATTAGCACCAGTCAACATACTTCTACAAGAAACAGGTCTTGTCAAACAAATCTGATTTCATTCTTCACTGAGATTACAAGTCTGATTGGTGAGAGGAGCTGTGTACAAGGCAGGGGAGTGCCTGAGTGCTGGAAGCAGGAGATATGAGGGCACTCTGGAGAACACAGCCACTGCGCCAGCCACTGCCTGCACTCCAGATCACCAAATAACATGCTAAAAAGGGGGTTAAGAACTGATTAGGTGGCAGGTTCCAAGTAATGGTTTCCAGTGCTGGACCTCGGTGGGCTCCGCAGGAACCAGCCCTGGGCTCATTTCTGCCTTAGTCAGCATGATGGAGAGGGATGAAGGGAACCACTGCTGAGCTGGGTAATGCCCTTGCAGCCTTGCAGAGCATTCTCAGGTGAAGGATATGGGATTCACCTCCCTCGGCATTCGCTGTATGAAAAAATAATGCTCCCACTTTAATGCAGTTGTTAATTTTCTCCAGATAGTAACGACAGAGAGAAAAGGGCCTCTGAGGACAGGCTGATGATCAAGACCAGCCAGCCAGGCAGGTGGGCTGAATTGCCCTCAGCAGGATACTGAGGGGGGGGTTGTTCCCAGCTTACATTAGAAATCCCATTTTTATGATAATGATTAAATTGTTCAAATCATCTTCAAAGAAAATTTAGCGGGGTAAAAACCTTAAAATAAATTAAACTCAGTTGTGAAAAGCACTGGAAAGCCTGGTCTCCTCCAGCAACCTCTCCTGGAGCTGGTGTGGCTCAACAGATGTAAACACCAGCCAGGAAAAGCTCCAGATGGTCCCAGTGACATGGTGGCACTGATCAGGGACAGCCCCTCGTGCCCAGCTCTGGCACCACAGCACGGAGGCTGTTCCCACCCAACAGACCTTCACTGTGTATGAAACAACAGGATGGCTTCAGTCCCTTTCCAAGGAGGCAGGTGTCACTCACAGGACTGCCACCACAGCCGGGACCTCCTGGCAGCCAGGAGCATTAGGGCTCTTCCTTCCCTACATTGCTGGGAGAGCAGGAGCATAACTATGGTTTTATGGTTTCCAGGAGAGATGAATGTCCCAGGCAGGAGCACCTCCATTGTCCCACACATCAGCAGCTCCAAGGCATGATCAAGGTGTGCACATCTGCCTCAAGGATGCAGCAACCAGGATAAGGAATACCCTCGGCAGCAACGAGGTCTCCCACCTGGGTATCCATCCATTCCCTGTCCCTTTGGCTCCCCAAGGGATGAACAAAACTCAAAGCACCTCAAGGAAGTCCCATGGATGGTGTTAAACTAGGAGCTCTTCCATGGCTGGCATCACACACAAAGGTCATGGTGAAGAAGGTGAAGATGAAGGTGGGAGCACACCCGTGGCTAGAAAGAGACCCCTTGGTCCCCAGACCGAGCTTTAGGTTTTTCAAAAGGTTTGGGGAGCTTTAACTCTGGAGCATTACTCAGCTACAGCAAAGACAGGACAGGTCTGAAGTGTGCTGGGAGACGGGAGAAGGAGTCCCAGGTCTCGCCTGCCCCAAGATTAGGGAAAATTCTCAGACACCCCAGCAAACAGCAAATCCCTATGGAGAAAGCCCTCAGTGATGGGGAGGGAGCAGCTGCTGTTGTCACTGCCTCCTGGGCTTGTCACGGCTGCCTCTCACCCGCTGCCTCCCCAGCCAGATCCTCTGACATCCAACACCGCCTCTGCCAAGCCAGCCCAGTTGGGTTCCCCCACTAAAGCAAGCAGAAAGCCCATTCTTTGGGGGCTGCTTTATATCACTGCCTCCCCCCAAAAAAGGCTTAGTCAAAGCAAATGCCAGACCCATTAAGTGCGAAGGACCTCACAGCCAACACAGGAATGCTGGGGCTTGATGGACTGTTTATGGAGTCTTTTATAGGAAGGATGGGTAACCTAATCCCAACTACAACATTTTTTATGCTGCTCTGTGAGGGTTCAGCTGTGATTAAACTGTTGGCACGGTCCCATGGCACATAAAACCATGGAGACCAGCATGTCTCATGCCCACCAGAGCCCTGCAAATGCAGGCGGCAGAAGTATTCCAAGTATTAAAGGCTGGTGAGCCCTGCTGTGGGGCATCCCTGCTCGCACCTCCACTGGCCTTGCGAGCCTGAGACACCAAAATAAAACATCTCTAGTGAATATTTACTCCTGCAGCCTGGAGCAGGGCAAAGGGTAACCACTCCTGCAGGACTTGGTCTGGGTGCAGGAGATGCAACAAAACCACACTCTCAGCAGTGAGTTTCAATGTCCTCCTCTCCCAGAAGCAGCCCCAGGATGAGCACAGAGCCTTCCACCATCCTCCTAAAACACTGGATAAATCCCACAGCAACATTTGCTGCTTGGTTAAAACACTTGATTTTGAGCCAGCCTCACTAAACTGAGCTGTTCCAAGTTGTGGATCACCCGCTGTCTTTACCAGGCCGACATCCAGGGCTGTAGCTAAGACTGCAGTCCCCAGCACGGGCAAAGTCCTCCCCGGGAGAGGACATCCAAACGTTCCAGCAGACATTGACCCAGGAAACCAAGCCCACCCGGGCCAAACCACTCACAGGGCGTGCAAATTTAACTGTCTGAGAGGGAAACAAACATTTGGAGGTGGAGAGATTGAAAGGGTGGGAAATCCCAGCCCAGGCTGGGCACAGGGTCACACCCAACCCCATGCTGCAGGACAGGCGGGTGCAGCAAAGCCAGGCCCTGTTCCAGACTCTCTTCTTAGCTGGAAAGGGGAAAAGACTGGGAGGCTGGGGCAAGGGCAGGGCTGTAACACACTGATGGGCACAGCACAGGGAATGTGCATCCCCAGAGCGGGATCTCTCCATGTTGGACCAGCAGGGTCTCCCCGGCGCCGCTGGTGGGTGGGATTTCTTCAGGCAGTGTGAGCATGAAGTTTGTTTCATTTTATTTTTATAGCATTGGAACAGAAGCCAGGTTTGCCTTTTTTTTATTTCTATTTTTTGGCTCTGTTGACTCATCCATCAGTTTGCCTGTTCACCCTCATGACACTTCCCTGACATGATGCATCGTCTCCCTCATGGCCACCACACACCCACCCCAGGTGGGCTCTCATCACCCACGTTAGCCCACAGCCCTCTCAAGAATTACAGCTCTGGGGCATGCCAAGCACAAAAGCTGACCATTGACTTCAACCTCTTCTTCCACACTGAATAAAAACCACCAGCACCTCAGAACCCCTCACTGAGCATCTCCATCACAGCAGCCAGGAGAGGAGTGTGTTCTCCCCGGGCTTTTTCTCTGGGATGGGACTTGGGCAGCAGTTTTATTTTAGTCCTGGGTGAGTGTATGGCACACTCCTGCCACCAAAGGGAAGGAGACTCTGGAGTGTTTTCAGGTGCATCGCCTGAGCCTGTGCACTCACAGGGTTCCTCCTTCAGCACACACAGCACAGACCCTGACACGCCATCAGGCAAATGGATACCTTGATGGTGACACACAGGGTGGGCATGTCTCCACAGCTCCATGACCTGTCGGCATCCCTGGGAGACCCACGGAGGGCTGAGCCCTTCTCCACCCCTCTGGCCACTGAGCAGTTCAGGGCTGGTGGATGACACACCCAGGGCTGACCTCACAAATCCCTTTTTTTTCCTTTTTCCCTCTGTAGCCCACACACTGAGGACCTCCCAAACACACAGCAAAACGCTGGGTCAGCTTTCCAAGGGCTCAGCACCCACAAGCAGGAGCTCAGGTCATATTTAGGCCACCCAAATTACAGGGCAAGGTTTCTTCTGGAGGGTGACCTGCTTGGCCTCCCCCAGCACAAAACCCCATGGGCAGCCCCTGTCATCCCATCCAAGACACCACAGGGATGTCTGGGCTCCACTGGTCCCTCCAGTTGGTCCTAAATGTGCTACTCCCAAACCTACCACAGCCCTTGTCAGTGCCCCCTACACATCCCTTATGCAATCCAAAATTTAGCTCCCCTCCCTGCTGCCCCACCTTTCCTTATGCAGGGACCAACGGAAACTGGGAGAAGCAAAGCAGCACCGTGGGACCCAGCCTGGAGAGACTGAACTTCAGCCCCAACCCCACAGATAAGGAAGGATGGGCTCCCGGAACAGCCAGGGATGAAAGGGAACGCCACAACCGTCGAGTTGGCTCGCTCAGCTTTTGGCTTGAGCCCATTTTCCTGCCATGTGCCACCCATGAGCCATGTCCCATCGGATGGGGACAGCCACTTGCTCAGCAGCCCAGAGGGACCAGCCTGGGCGAAGCCTCACCTGCATGCATCTGCACCTTCTGCCTGTTGCACAAACCATAAACCAGTGGAGCTCAAGAGACCCACCCAGCCACTGCTCAGAGCATCAGCAATCTCCTGAGCAGTGCAAGATTTAGCCAAACCTGGGAACAGGGACCAGGCGACACATGGGAGCAGCTGACAGTAAACCCAGCATTTCCAGAGGATTTGTTTGTATTGAAAGCTGCTGCTCTGAAGCCAGAACAGGTGTCAGTCACACCAAAATCTCATGGCAGCTATTCAATGTGATGGGATATGTTTGACATCAGATCAAAAAAAACCCCAAAAGCAATGTGAGCAGCTCCTCTACTCTCTATTTCACCTACACCCATGGAAAAAGAAAGGTGAGGAGCCAAAAGGAGGAGAAAAGCAAGGTCTATCAGGGCTGGTTCTGTGCAGCAGCAGTGCAGCCACACAAAGCATGCAGCTCCCCATCACTGGCGATGCTCTGAGCAGCCCCAGGACAAAGCCACATCACGACCCTCATGCTGCTGCCACAGGTGGGCTCAAAGCAGCACCCGCCTACCCCTGGATGGCTCAATCAGCCCTGAGCTGGCCTTGTCCCCCCTGCAGACTCGCAAGCTGCCTGCTGCCCTGAGCTTTGCACCGAGCGTGACACGGAGCAGAGCCCACGCTGCCTCTTCAACACCTCCCACCAGCCAGACACCGACCCCTACTAATGCTGCCAACATGCTAATTAGCACCTTCCCTGTGCCCGCCCTGCTCCCGACTGCTCTGCAGCTGTCCAGACTCTCAGAGGTTCGCCAAAGGTGACAGGGGATGGGGACAAGTCCTGGAGGCGCTGGGCACTCTGTCCCCTCTAGCCCACGGCAGCCCCACTGCTCTGCTCTGAGTCTGCTGTCAAAGGATTTCCACACAGCATCACACACGCCTGAGTTTATCCTTCCCAAGCCTCTGGGACTATCCATCCCCCCTGCAAGGCAGGCAGAAGGAGTGGGGCTTTGTCCAAGTTTCATCGAATCACAGGATGGTCTGGTTAGAAAGGACTTTAAAGACCATCTCCTTCCACTCCCTGCCATGGGCAAGGACACCTTCCACCAGATCAGATTGCTCCAAGCCCTGTCCAGCCTGGCCTTGAACACTTCCAGGGAGTGGACACAGCAGCTCCAGGCACTGGCTGGGGAATGCATTTGCCTATCCATGCATTTGCAGCTATTTCCACGGCTGGAAACTCTGGTGGGGCTGCTCTGCTCTGCCTGCCCGATCCAACCCCTCAGTGCCCCATGCCAGCAGCCAGCTTGGGGGAGCTGACACCTCTATCCCACCTCCCAGCACGCTCCAGCACTGGGTGATCAATACCCTGCCACCAGCCATTCCCCACGTCCAGGCACCAGCTGCTCTCTGCTCCCTAGGCAATGAAAATATAACATCCCCAGCTGGCTTTCCCTCCCAGAGCAATAGCCAGGGAGCCACAGGCCTGCTCCCATTTACCACAAAGGTGTCACAATGTGTATACAAAGACTGGAGACAAGGAACCAGTGCTCAGACACCTGCAAGAGCACTCTGCAAGCAGCCTTGGAGGTGTTGGGATCCCGCAGGAGAGATCCCTTGGAAGAGATCCACAGGAAATGCTTTCCCAAGGCTGGCATGCTGCAGTTAACTCCCCGCAGCCTGGCCAGCCCCCATCCCTGCAGGCTCTATCCAGCCTGGACACCTTATTTCACTCCATCCATGCTGCCCCCAGGTCATGCATTTCTCCTGCTTGCTTTGTCCCCTGATACCAGACAGGCTTAAAAGTAAAACAAGGCCAAGATTTATGAAGTGAGGCTCACGGTAAAGGTTTCCGAGTCGCAGTTGTGGAGCCTGGAAACAGGATTACAAGCAAAGCAAATCATGAAATGCGATCGTAACCTCGGCACGGCGAGACGTGACCCTCACGTGCTCCAGCCCAGCTCACTCCCAGCATGTGGTGTGCACTGGCTGGGGGCTGCCTGGCCAGCAAAAACCTCCTTGTCATGGCCCAGGGCTTCCTTGACCTCCCCTCCATGGCACCCAGCTCACTGGGGTGGCCCAGTCCTGATCTTCAGCAGACTTTCTGCCACACCTCGCCTCAAACCAGCTGCACAGGCACTTGTCAGAGCAGAGCACTCCCAGATCTCCTTCAAGACCACAAACAGCTGCTTTGGACACATCCTCATAATTCCACGGTGACTTTATTGCAGCCTTCCAGTGCCTAAAGGGGCTCCAAGAGAGCTGGAGAAGGACTTTGGTCAAGGCACGGAGGGACAGTACAATGAGGAATGGCTTCCCACTGCCAGAGGGCAGGGACAGACTGAATATTAGGAAGAAATTCTTCTCTGAGAGGATGCTGAGGCCCTGGCACAGGGTACCCAGAGAAGCTGTGGCTGCTCCATCCCTGGAAGTGTCCAAGGCCAGGTTGGATGGGACTTGGAGCAACCTGGGCTAGTGGAAGGTGTCCCTACCCATGGCAGGGGGTGGAACCGGATGGACTTTAAGGTCCCTTCCAACCCAAACCAGTCAACGATTCTACGATTCTAGGACCAAGCCCCACTCCTGGGGCATCACTCCCACCCAAAAGCCTACTGCTGGCTGTACAAAGGCAGAGCTTGCAAGAAAGATGGATCTCATGAGAAAGGCTTGAAGCCAAACTCACAGAGGCATCACCTGGGGACAATGACGTGCAAGTGATAGGAGTCAATAGCAGGGAATGATGATGCCAGCTCCACCCAGGAGCACCTGCCACAGCCACCAGCATGTGCCTGGAAGGAGTGGAGAGCAGCAGACGCAGGCAGATATGGTCCTGGTAGGACACACACACACACCTCCGTCTTGGGTGAAACCAAGCACACACCTGGAGGCACCTGAGCAGCCCATTCCTGCCTGGTTTGTCCTCAGACACATCCCGTCCCACCCTCCAGCCTCAGCAAGCAGCCCAAAGACCGTGGGTTCAGTGGCCACTTTGCAGGAACTAGTGGCCTCCTGTGAGGCTCAAAGAGCAGGAACTCCTCTGGAGACCAAAGAGCATCCATGGACTGACCCTCTGTCCCCTGCTCCAAGGCAGAGTGCTCCAATCAGTCCTCCCTTGCCCCAAGAGACTCCAGGATAGGCAGAACCTGCACTGTCTCACCACTGTGCTTCTCACCCATAGCCTGTGCACCAGGACTACACAGGATGGAGATGCCTTCTCTCTCCTGTATCCCTCTGCTGAACTTGTTCAGGCTCACAGAGGGTCCTGACAGGAGATCTGGAGGGTACAGCCTCCTCCCTGACCCTCCTCATCCTCCCTGGTTCCCCTCTCCTCTGCCTCTCAGCAGAGCAGTGCTGCAGGAGCCTCCCCACACAGATCTCTCCAAGCCATGACACGGACATGCAACCAGAGCTCACCAGGCCCCAGCTGGGCTCCACACACTTTGGGGACATATTTAGGGAGCTGGGATGACACCTCCCACAGAGCAGGACTCACCTCAGCCTGCTGCTGGACAGACAGAGCCCAGCTGGGCACGGCCAGGGAGCTGCCCGGCCTGTGCATCACCAGGGACACAGCTTGTCCTTCAGCCTGCTGCAGGTGGAGTGTCCCCATGTCCCCAAAGCCTGGCTGGGAGCGGAGGGGATCCCAGACCTTTTGCCTGCCCCTCCTCTCCCGGGCTGGGGGCTTGGAGCCAGCTGCAGGCTACCCAGGAGCCCAGCAGCTGAGCCCATTGTTCCCTTTGTCTGGTCCTGGGAGCACCAGCCTGTGGCTCGAGGTGTCCCCTCTGCCCAGGGAGGTTCACATGGCTCGAGGTGTCCCCTCTGCCCAGGGAGGTTCACATGGCTCGAGGTGTCCCCTCTGCCCAAGGAGGTTCACATGGCTCGAGGTGTCCCCTCTGCCCAAGGAGGTTCACATGGCTCAAGGTGTCCCCTCTGTCCAGGGATGTTCACATGCTTGGCCACCTTCACCACCCCCAACCCACTCAGCTGCTGGGCGAGGGGCTGAGCACGTCCCCTAACCCAGCCACCAGCCCGCCCAGGCAAACCCAGGGCTCAGGGAAGCTCCTCTCCTCCCCAGTTCCAACCAGATGCTCTTGGCCTCCGAAACGCCGAGGAGGGCAAAGGCAAGCATCAGCAGGCATTTTCCAAGGGACCTTCCCCTTGCCTGGCCATCCGGCCAAAACCAGGAGCCTGTAGAAGGCTAAAAGTGTCCCCAGACACAGAGGGTTCACCTTCATGGTTCACCAAGGCCATGAGCACCCAGAGCGACATGGACCTCCCCAGCACTTTGCCTTGGAAGCTGCAGATGATCTTAAAAGCCAAACTGGGAGCTGGGGGGCCAGCAGGACCCCACTGAGCCTGGGCACCCAGTGTAGAAGCCCACAGAAGGCACCTTTCCCTTTTTCCTTTCAAATACCACAACTGCCACGGGAGACTGAGACAAAGGGATTCCCAGTTTCCATCCCACCTCCAGCAGTGCACCAGGATGCTCAGGGAGCACACGGAAACCGAGGGTACCTGAGGCCCCTGGCACCCAGGATGGGGGAGGGCTGGGCTACACCCTGCCCTGCCTCCACCCTCCATCGCTCCTGGTGTGAAACCTTTTGCTTGAGAACTCCAGAGCGAGGGAAAAAATATAAAATAAAGGATCATCACCCTTTCATCAGCCTCTTCTTTACACCTCCCATAGTCCAATGCACCTCTGTGCCCCCTCCCTCCCCAAGCTGCATCTTTCCTGAAGCCCCCCTCCCCTGTACTTCTGTACAAGCATCTTCACTCCCATTCCCAGTCTTTCCCGGTTTGGAGCTGATGCTTTCAAAGAGCCATCCACAATGACTTTAAGATCTCTTTCTCAAAATGCTAATAAGTAATTTAAAGACTGCCACTGTGCATGCATGGGTTTAGGGTAATTTTTTCCATGTGAATCCCTTTTCATTCATCCCTGACTACATTTAATCTGCCACTTTATAGCCCGGCTATCCAGTGTCATGAGAGCCTATTGCAATATTTTCAAGACAACTGTTGTTTTTATCATCCTGAATAATTTTGTATAATCTGCAAACACTCTTCGCCTTCCCATTCCCACCCCTCTCTACTTTATGAATACATCACCCAGCACAAGCCTCACGCTGACCCCGTCCAGTGGGAAAACTGACTCTTTGTTTCCCCTTCTTTAAGCAGATTTTAATCCATAAGAGAGCCCTTCCTCTAAAATTACTGCTCTGGAGTCTCCTGGATCACCCAGGGAGATCTTCTTAAAGGATGCTCGTCCCATTTACTCTGGCTCAAATATTCATTTTATTGATTTATTGTAAAATACGAGTTCTCCTGCCATCGCTTCAGGGCAGTATCCCAGCCCTGCCCTGGGAAGCAAAGCTCCTTGGCAGGAGTCCCTTTGGCCATTTGGGGTGACACTGAAGTCATCCCCCTCCTACCCAAGGGCTCCATCTGCACATTTAACTTCCCAATACTCATTTGCTGAGGGGAAACTTGGGGGGATAAACAATTTCTTCTCTCAAGTTATTTTTCAAACTCTTCTCAGCCTGCCTTATATGGCTTCACATTCACCAGACCACAGTTTCTGACTTTTTTATTTTCTCCTTTTAGATACCACTTTCACTTTGTGAAGAACATCTTTTTACCTCCAATGACCTCCTTCAATTTGCCATTTAATCAAGTTTGGTTGGTTTTGGGGTTTTTTTTTTTAGAAAACTCATGTTAAGTGGCTGCATGAATTTATTCTGAGCTTTAATTTAATTTCCTACATCATGGGCAAGTATTTTCCTATTTTAGCTTCTCCCTTTGGCCAGCTCCTCCACTTTGCTTTACTCACAGACCATTACTATGTGGTGTTTTTACGTGCTGGTCGCTTTATGGATGCCATGGTCTGACTCTGAGAGAGGTAAGGTGGAAAGAACATAATTTATTGGATCAACTGATAAAGCTTCACCAACTTTTGGAGCTCCCCAGCCCCTCCTCATGCCCACTGGGAGACTGAATCTGCTCCCATGGAGCAGATCTGATGCCTTGTGTCTGGTGCTTGGGTCTAAATCCAGAGGTCTTCCTCCTGCGGGCTCTCCAAAGAACCACAACCGTTCTCAGCCACTGAAACTATCATTTCTGAATGTGACATTTAGGGAGGCACAGACCAGCCCCAGTTAGTTGTGTTTTCTGCCCTCGTGGCCTGCTCCATCTTCCTTTAACGCTTGGCAATCGGTGCCACATGTCCTGTCAGACCTGATGCTGCTCTCTTCATCTCAAGCAAGGAAAATCAGGGAGGGGCGAACAGCATGGCATGATCCTCACTTACTCCTTCCCCTCACCCTGACTATCTCAGGGAGCTGGCATGCCCTGCACAGCCACCCCTGTGTCTGCACCCTGGCACAACTTGCCATCCACCCAGCATGTTCCTGAAACATCTGACATTGATATAAAGACATGAACAACATACCCCTGCACATCTCCAGGCCCCTCTCCTTCCTCGCACCCTCCCTCCTGCTGTCTCCTGGCCTCCAAGGGGTCCCTGCCCACCTCCAGCATTCCCAGTGATCCCCTGTGCTCCCTGCATCCCTGGGTACCAGGCTGGGCAGAGCCCCTCCCGAACCCCCCCGCGCTGCCTCTCCTCCCGTCCAGCCCACGCCGCACGTCAGCCCCTTATCACAGGAGGCCCCATCCTTACCCTTATCTAACGGCTGAACTTTTGCCTCTGAGGATCTCCCCGCTCCCCCCATCCCAACGAGATCCAATTGGCAGCTGCACTTCGCCCTGGTCTCTCTGTAAACCAGATCCAGGTTTGGGAGGGATTGCAAACCAGGGTGGGAGCTGACAGGGCTCTTCCTCAGTAAAAATGGGATTTCAGCAGGATGGGAACCCTGCTCCCAGCCAGAGCCACCCTCAGCACTATCCCAGCAGGGCCAGTGTGTGAGGAGCAGGCACGTTTTGGGGCAGAAGTGGAGGGTCAGGCTTCCGTTCATCCCTCGCCCCAGAGCGCTCAGGCCTTGGGAGCCGCCGCAGCCTCCAGTATTTACCCACCTCCTCAGGCAGTTTCGTGGGTGCCCACCCCTCTTTCCAGCAGCTCAGGTATGTGCACACAAAGGGCCCTGACTAGTGCAGGCAGGTCCTCAGCCCGTCTCCAAGGGGACCGCTGCTCCCATCCCTGAGGACAGCCCCAAACCCCTTGGCAGCATCCCCGAGGCACAGCCGTGTCCCCTTCACACCCTCTGGAGGGTGACCCAAGGAGCTGGGGGACATCAGTGGCCACACCAACCCCGAGCCCTTGTCCCCTATAGCCCTATCCCCTACAGCATCTCCTCCCTATGCTTTTGTCACCCAGAGAATTTGGAAAGTCAGCAGGGATTGAGAGGACTGCTGCTCCCACCTGGAAAAGCCACAGAACAGAGCAGCAAGGGCAGCAACATGGATGTTTAAATGAGGCACCAGTTCATTTGGCTTCTAAAAGGAGCTTTCCCTTTTGCTGCCCCTGTAATGCAAAGGGCAGGTGGGTGCAAGGAATGTGCCTTGTCAAAAATTAACCCAGGAAATGGAGGGGAGGGGAAAGCAGCAGGAGGGAAACGGGTGGCACAGGGCCAGGCCAAAACCACAGTCTCTGCTCTGCTCCTCAGTCCCACTTGTCCCAAAACATTTGCTCTCCTCCCGGTCTCAGGAGAGTGTTTGCAGATCTGGAGTTCAAGTACGCAGGAGGGATCAGCTCTTGACAGATCTTGTGTTTTTCCCCAGACCTGCTGTTCTGCTGCATCCCTCCAGAGCATGCTAGGCTTGCTGGCAGGCTCCTGCAGCTCCCATGGTCCTGGCACACCCGGAACATCCACCTCCATGGAGCACCAAGGTCAAAGCAATGCCCTGGTGTGACAGTAACCCTGAAGGGATGGCTCAAGTCTTCCTCCATGGAGGCCACAGACGGATACACAAAGGCCCAAACCAACCCTGTGTCCCTGGCATCTCCCCGCACCCCTGAGGTCTGTGGGGGTGCTCAACATGGTTACAGGAGAAGGGACTATGTTTTAACACTGCAATATGTTATAGCATGAATGAAATTAAATATACTGTATATTACAGAATCACAGAATATCCCAAGTTGGAAGGGACCCACAAGAATCATCCAGTCCAAATCCTGGCCCTGCATAGGACTCCTCAACAATCCCACCATGTGTCTGAGAGTGCAATAAATATTATGTACATTATAATTCACTATTAACCACACAGAAGCACTGAAGTCCTGTCTCCAGCACCTCAGCCACAGCACGCCCTGGGAATACCCACCCCAGGAGTGGATACAGCCCTCCTGCTCCAACATCCCTCTCCAAGTCCAAGGCTGGGCTCAGGATTAGGACTGCCCAGCACAGCTGCTGCTCAAAATCGAGTCCACTCACCCATGATCCTGCTTTCCAGCAAAACTCATGCCGGGCGATTCTCCATCGCCCACTGGAACCTGTCGCTGCCTCCGTGCTGCTGGCTCCGTGCTGCCCACACCCTCACCGATAGCAGGGCCATCTCGTGTCTCCTCTCGCATTTTTGGCACAGGGCTGGCTCTCCTCCAGCCCTCGGGAAGCTTGCCAGCACTGCAAGCTTTGTGAAAAGTTAACTCCACCGGGGTGAAGAGCACCATCGGGTTGGTTTTCCCTCCTCGCACGTGAGTTAGCCAGGCTGTTGATTTTAAAATACCTCCATGTCCTTCCCAGCTCCCCCCAAAATACCTCGGGAGCGTCAGTCCTGCGATCAGCGTGCAGCCTACGCAGCAGGAATACAAAGCGGGGCCGTTAGCGATAGCGGCGTTACCAACCGGTGTGGGATCCAGACCCTTCCAGGACTCCTTTGTTCTTGACTTTCTGGTTTGGGTTTTTTGTTTTTTTTTTTTGAAAAACACACAAAAAACTTTCCTTTGAGAAACTTGAACTTTCTCAGCTGCAGACACGTTACCTTCCAACCGCCTTCACAACTATAGGCAATTCCTAACCTCTGCTTTATGTACGTTGTCATCCACCTCCCTGTTTTCCATATTGATTTATGTTTTACGTTCTTTTCACATTTCCTTTTAACAGAGCCGGTTTTAACCAAACAGCCTTCCCTCCCGAGCCCGAGCCATGCATTCTGCTGGCCAGTGAGCAATCAACTTCCAATTTCCATGCACACTCCTGCTTATATTTCCTTCCCTATCGGCTTTGTTTCTAATTAAGGTTTGTTAAATGCAAGTGAATATATAGTGCACAGAGAAATATAAAGCATGTAGATAAATAAACACCCCACACACAGCCGCACTGACTAAGGCTGCGCTTTCAACCACGGATCCCAAAGCACTTTGTCATGTTCATTAACAAAACCTCGCGGCTCCCTTGGGAAAGACGCTTGGATTATTTTACGCCTTGTAATTAGGAAAACTGAGGCACAGAGGAGACAAGTGAAATTAGCAGCAGTACAGAAACACTCTGTGGCAGAGCCAAAAACAGGACTCAAGAGGCAGGATCCTCCAGAATTGTGGTTTTCCCCTGAACAAGCCTTTCTGCCCCCATTTTGGCCCTGGGAATATGCTGGAGCTGGTGATGGAGGGCATCACCACCGTGGAGGTTCCCTGCAGCCGCGGGAACACAGTGGGTCCAGCCACCACCTCCATGGCCAGCGGCTACTGTTGGGTTCATCTATCCACACTGAAGGGATCCAGAGCATTCAGGGGTGCAGGTGGACACCACATCCAAGCACTTGGGGAGCAGCGGGAAGAGGCATTTGCAGAAAGGAAGGAGCAGAGGCACGCCCAAGGAGCTGCATCCCACACGCTTTCACCTTGCCAGCTCTCTAGAAGCCTTTTCCTGGAAGGCTGGACATGGGACAGTGCCACACCAACACTGAGAGTGACCATCACAGCCCCACAACACACACACACACATACAACAGGGCAAGAGGCAACAGCAGGGGTCTGGGGGGACTGCGCCGAACCCAAACCAACGCGGTCAGCCCCGGCTGGGAATGGCTGCTGGAAGCTCACTGACCATCTCCCTGGGAGCGTCCCCATCTGTGGAGGAGCACACCTTAGAGAGATCATCTCAGGTGGATGAAATGCCCCACCAGCACTGGCCAGCCTCTCATTCCCAGATATACTCCCCATCCTTTGGCACTCATGCATCCAGTGCCCGCTGCTCCTGCCATGATGGTGGGAAAGTCACTCACATTCCAAGAACACACGCAGGAGCCCCGGGAGCCAGCCACTGACCCACAGCATCGCCCGGCAGCACCTCTCAGACAGCAGGAGGAGCAAGGTGGGGTGGAGGTGTCACCCTGTCCCTGCCCAAGGCACCTGGCACGCCACACTTGGCAGCGCCAGCTTGTCATGGCCAAGCGCGCGTGGGCCCCACCGGCCAAGCCCAGATCCCGTTGGAAGTGTCAAGGCCACCAGCGGATGGGGCCAGACATCCTGCATGGACACGTATGCTCTCACAAACACGCTCATCACCCCAACCCTCCCCCCCCATAATTAAAACCATGCTGGGTTCATTTGAATAGCAGAGCTGGCGAGCGCTCTCCGCTGCAACGTAAATAGTCCTATTTATGCCAAGCTCCCATATTGTAAATATCACGATGTATAGCTGGCCAACCCATGAGTCATCTCCCAAAACTCCAACTTAATAAATGGTGCCTCATCCATGTTCCAGACAAACACCATCCGAGTGGCTCCCACCGCCCGGCACACACAGGGCCAGCAGTGGCCACCCAGCCTGCCCACCAGCCCAGCGGAGGCGGAGGGACAGCGGAGCCACCCAGCCGCTCGGACACGACTCTTCCACAATGGACAGGCATCCCTAGACCACGCCGCTCCAGGACGAGCTGGTTTTTGGCCTGACACCTGGCCCTCGCCCCTGCCCAACCCAGTTCTCCGGCACTTCCCAGGGTGTCCATGCAGCGGGCGGGTGGGAGCAGGCAGGAATGGCTGGCATGGTTGGGGAGCGGGAGAACGAGCCTCCCCTTGCCCAGACCCCACCGTGGGGCTCCCACTCAGCGCCGTCCCCGCACACCCAGCCCTGAAGCTCCCCACCTGCCGCCTCGCTCTGCTTTGTCTGAGCACCGGGGACCTCGGCGGGGAGCTCGGCTCCTCCTGGGGACGCCGGGAACGCCACGGCGCCAACGGGGAGCCGGCCACCAGCTCCAGAACGCCGGTAAGGCCTGCTGGAGGGGCACCTCAGAGACTCTCCCGAGAGCAGCGACGGGCACGGGGCGGTGAATCCCGGGCATCCCCGGGGGATCCTCCGCGGTACCCAGGGATGCCCATCTCGGCGAAGGGATGGCGGGGAGAAGGGCGGCCAGCGATCGGGAGGGTCTGGGGGCGTGGGGGGGCACACACGACACACCGGGCTCCGGCGACGACACCTCCAGCTGGGGCAGCACTTCCCCAAACTTCGCCTCCCCTCCGAAGGGCGTGCGGCGGGGAGGGGGGCAGGGGCCAAAGTACCACCCCCCAAAAAACGGGGAAAACCCGGAGGGGGCTCGCCCTACCCGCAGGGCCCCCGCCCCCCGCGCCC